>SSNR01000404.1:301902-327285 GCA_006937965.1 Callopanchax toddi | reverse complement strand
TTTAGAAATGGCTTTAGAACCTTTACCAGACTGATAGATCTCAGTTACTTTTGTTCTCATTTGTTCCTGAATTTCTTTGGATCTTGGCATGATGTCTAGCTTTTGAGGTGCTTTTGGTCTACTTCTCTGTGTCAGGTAGCGCTTCTTGATTGAAACAGGTGTGGCAGTAATCAGGCCTGGGGGGGGGGAGGGGGGGGCTACAGAAATTGAACTCAGGTGTGATAAACCACAGTTACGTTATTTTCACACAGGGCCATGTAGGTTTGTCTCTTTTTTCTCCCTAAATAATAAAAACCATCATTTAAAAACTGCATTTTGTGTTTACTTGTGTTATCTTTGACTAATAGTTAAATGTGTTTGATGATCAGAAACATTTTGTGTGACAAACATGCAAAAGAATAAGAAATCAGGACGGGGGCAGATAGTTTTTCACACCGCTGTATGTAGGTCGCTTTGGATAAATGAATCAGCATTTCTGACCCACAGCTCTGTGATTGTGTTTAACAGACCCATCTAATATTTCACTGACTCAAAGCCCAGACTCCACAGATAAAACCAGCACTCTGCCACAGCACCACCTAGTGGTGACTCGTTACATAAACCAACAATAACAAGTTGTCATTAAAGTTGTCATTGTGCTGAGTCAGCAAATGTAATTTTCCCTCATGGAACTGACAGCAGCTGATTTCTGTTTCTGACCTCATCCAGTCCTACAGAGAGAACTTTAGAATAAAAAAGAAATCTAATCAAATGAGCTGAATCAGGATAAGAAGATGTGTAAAATACAAATAAATAGAGTTGTTTTATAAAGAAGAGCAGTAAATATTTCCAAACAATCTTAGAATGTAGAACATATTTTTTCTTTCTTTTCTTAAACCTTTTTGGGGAAAACGTTTTTAGAAAACGAGGCCTCCTTCCTCCTTTTTCTGCCTTGTTTTTTCCAGGTTTTCGTTGAGTGGTTTTGTGAAGGTGAAACAGCACTGAGGGTATTACAGCTGTTCTGATGGGCACATGCAGCCTGCTGCTGTAGAGCAGCACAATGTGTGAAAACCTACAGGATTCTTGAAGATACAAAATGGTCAGGAAGACTGTGAAAACATTTGATTACATTCTAGACGAAATACATTCATTAATGTGTAGAAAGGGGACAGCACATGAGCCCGTTGACAACAGGAAGTCCTGTAGCTGTAGGGTGGAGGTGATTCAGCACCTTCAGGGAAACAAACTGCTGATTTCACCTGATCTGTCAGTAATTTTCATCATCTCTGTTCTGTACAAAATTATATCTGAAAAACATGAAGTACCTGAATGACTGTGATGGCTTTAGCAACCTCTGATCAGCTGATCAGAGGCTGTTTGGGTGAGAACCGTGTTTCTTTTTCTGTGACTTAATTCTAGCTCAGTTCTACCAAAGAGAGGCTTTGTCTCAGCAGTAGCTACAGAAAAACCTAAAGGGATGTTTGGTTCGTTACTTATCTACACTCTCAGAAATGAACAGAGAGAATTGTACCTTTTTTGTCACTGGGGTGGTACCTTCAAAAGTACAATTTTGTACCTTTAACTGCAGGGTTGTATCCCAAGGGGTACAAATATTTGTACCCTTTAGGGGTACAAAAATTTGTACCCTAAGGTACAGGTTTGACTAGTAAAAGGTACAACCTACAAAGGTAAAAATTTGTACCCCCAGTTAAAGTGATAATATGCAACTTTTTCATATTTTTAAATCTTTTCCTTGAGCCAGTCTGTGCTAATATGACTCTTTACAGAGTTAATGAAAAGTCCCTCAGCCCCATCTGGTGATTAGATCCGGAATACCACGATTGCAAGATCTCCGTCGCCGTCACGGTACCCAGGAAGTCACGTGTCTCACGAGGGTTAGGCTAACCCAAAGTGGCTAGCTGTTATGCTAGCGCTGGAGTGTTTTTAGCTCATGATTCCTGATTTTTTTCAATCTCTCCCTGCTTGAACACAGCTGATTTCTTTGAAGGAGTAAATAACCGCTCCTGTAGAAAGCTATGAAGGCTGAGGAGACATTTCAACACTTAGATTTAGGCATTTAGAAGCTGAAACAATATGGTAACTTGTGTAATGCAGTGATTTAAAACAAACACCAGAGGGAACCCAAAACAAGCAAAACTGCATATTACCACTTTAAGGTTCAAAATGGTACCCTCAAAAGGTACAATTTTGTATCTTAACTGAGGGTACAAATGTTTACCCTTGTAGTTTGTACCTTTTACTAGTCAAACATGTACCTTAGGGTATGAATTTGTACAATTATGTACCCTAAAGGGTACATATTTGTACCCCTTAGGATATAACGCCCAGTTAAAGGTACAAAATTGTACTTTTGAGGGTACCACCCCAGTGACAAAAAAGGTACAATTCTGTCCTTTTATTTCTGAAAGTGTACAGTAAGAGCCACACCCACCAGGGACATCACTGAGATTGTTGCAGCGGAGCATACAGTTTAAACAACCAGCTAGCTGGCTAGCTGTGAGTATTGCTCTGGTCAGAGGAGGACTTCCTGTTTCTTAAGACTGATGTCAGCAGTGGGCGTGGTCCTGCTGTAGAAAAATGACTGATCAGAATGACCCACACCCCCTTTAACTGGAGATGAAACATGTCATTTACATCAGTTCAACCTGCAGAACATTCTGTTTATTTAAATACATTTGATCAAATCTCAAATGATGTTTTAATGGTAACATTCAGAGGAGGTGAAGTGGTGAAGCATGTTTAAATAGGATGAAACTCAACCCAGATCAAGATGCATCAGGTAAAAAACTCTTCTAAAATAGTGACCTAGAGTCAAAGCATGATGCAGCCTGAACTACAGACCTGGTGTCAAACACTGACCACTCTGCTAGTGGACGGAGACAAAAGGCTGATTTAGTTTCCACACAACCCAAAAAGTCTTTACACTGGATGCCTAACAGATCCTTATACTATCAAATGTATTTCCAAAAATATGTTGATGTTCTTCAAATGCAGCCCCCTAAATGACAGAATTCATAAATAAACACGATGTCTTCTGATGGCAACAAAACCAAAAATACAGATTAGTTCCAGCGTCTTGTTTCACAGCCAGGTGGCGTCTTTGGGTCATTTTAAAAAGTAAAAACCAAGAAAAGAACGTAAACGTGACCCAGGAACATGACACACGGCACCGTGTTTTGCCACTCACACAACAATGAATATTAATGACATTTGAGAGGTCAGAGATGGACTGAGTTCTGTCTCTTCCTCCTCGTCTTCATCACAGTGTGTTGCCCATACTGCTGCTCACCAGACCCTTGATGTTGGTGACGGGCCGAACATCATGCAGCTGTCTTCGGCGGTCAATAAACATGGCCAGCCTCGACGTGTCTAGTGGGAGTTTGGAGTACTCACCACCTTGGGCGCCCCCGCGCCCCACCCATGGGTGCTGCAGACAGGAGGTTGCACTCGGTCTTTTCCTGGGATCCTGCTGAAGCACCGATGTTACAAAATCCCTAGCTGCCTGGCTCACATTGAGGAAGTACTCCTCCGGGAAGCAAAAGTCCAGCCGACAGATGTTGACACATGTTTCTTCAGGCGATTCGTCCAGAAACGGGGAGACGCCACTGAGCATGACGTAGGCTAACACACCCACGCTCCACAGGTCAGTCGCTACAGAGACTGGCGTCCCTTGAACAAGCTCAGGGGCAGCAAACTCTGGGTTTCCAAGTAAGAGGTGGACATATCGACGATGGGCCGATAGCTGAACCGCATCACCGAGGTCGATGAGCTTAACGGATTGAGCAGAAGTATGGAGGTCCACCATGATGTTCTCAGGCTGTGGAGCAGAGAGAAGCACTTAGATCCAAAATGAACAAAAACGGTCGTTTTCTTTTCATCAAAACAAGAGCCTGCCATCACCTTTAGATCCAAGTGTGCAACTCTGCAGGTATGAAGGTGCTGAACAGCCTCCAAGGTTTCTCTGATAAAGAATGCCACCTTCTCTTCCATCAGCTCCTCTTGGCTAACCAGGTAGTCCAGCAGACGTCCGTCCTCCAGCCTGACACATTTAAAAAAGATGCTGTTTAAACATTTCAGCTATAACATAGAGATAGACAGCCACTGGGTTACAGTTAGATAATCAATAGATCTGTTCATCAATTCCAGACTCACAGCTCCAGGACGATCATTAGAGAAGTGGGAGACTCGTACACGTCCAGCAGCACCACCACCTGGGGGCTCTGGACGTGTCGGAGGATGTCCACCTCGTGAGACACCTGCTCCTTCTTCTGCATTTTCTTACTCACACATTTCACGGCAACCTGGAGAAAAAACACCCATGTGAAACCGTATGGAAAAAAGGTCTTCCAAAACATGAAAGACAGTGGGTTTTTATTTCATCAAAGGTGTCATTTAAAGGGACATTTTGTCATTTTGAAGTGGCCATCAGTTATTTATGTACAGAATATACTATACCCATCAGTGACATCACTCCAAGGTCTCTAGAAACAGGAAGTAGTCCTCTGACTGGAGCAATGCTTACGGGTTGCCAGTTTGGTAACAAATTATTGACTTATTGTCTGGTATAAACAACTTGTGATAAATTAAGTGTTAGAACATACAGTATATTATCAGTGTTCAAACTACGGTGTTCCTGCAGATAAACACGTATTTCTTTACAAGAACAAAACTTCTTTCAGGTAGAGTTTCTTTTGAAATGTTAAACTGATCAAACATCATTTTTTTAGATTTAATTACATTTAGATAATCATATATTATTAACATGAAATCTATGAAATGTCTCCTCTTAAAACTTGAGTTAATAAAATCAGCTAATTGTAGAGAACTAATTTTCTTTTATTGGAGTCTTATTACATTAATAATGACATTATGAGTTTAACCCATACGTTTCATATACATTTTATTCTAAGCGTTGGTGTTCAGATCTGAGTTTGGAGAAACTTGGTAAAACTGTAACAGCCTTTGACTTTGGAGGAGTTTGAAACCCTGCATGTGCAGCAGTAAATCCTCAGTCTGGCCTCGTTCTGAAGCTCGGATCCGTCCAGGTCTGTCCTGAGTCCTTGGAGCTGAGCCAGCCTCTGGTTCAGCCTAAAGGGACCTGAAGTCTCAGAACAAACCTCTCAGAGGAGGAAAAGGAACGTGTTTCAACAACCATTTAAGGGAGGATACTTTTATCATGTTCTGTTATGAATTCAAGATAAAAACAACCATTTTTGATCCATCCTTAGTTTTATAAGAGAGCTGCTGAGTAAAATCCCTGAACTGGAATCCAGCGTGAGACCTTTACCAGGACGGTTCGCTTCACAGGCCCCATGTCAGCCGGCAGGAGTCCGAACTCCCTTTGAGGGTCTGAGACCAGCCTGGCGTCTGGACCTTTTTTAGACTCTGTCTCTAATATTTGAGGTGTTCCTATGATGAAAATGACTGACCTCTCCATGCTTTGGAAGTGTATCAAATACATGTATTCCCCACTGAATCCCTTTGTTAAAACTCTATTAGAACCCCTAATGATTAATGAGTGTTGGCTGAGATGAATAAATTAAAGGACTTGTATGAGTTTGTTTATACACTCTCAGAAATGAAAGGACATGATTGTACCTTTTTTGTCATTGGGGTGGTACCCTCAAAAGTACAATTTTGTACCTTTAACTGCAGGGTTGTATCCTAAAGGTTACAAATATGTACCCTTTAGGATACATATTTGTAACCTTTAGGTGTACAAATTTGTACCCTAAGGTACAAGTTTGACTAGTAAAAGGTACAAACTAGTAAAAGGTATAACCCCAGTTAAGGTTCAAAATGGTACCCGCAAAAGGTATAATTTTGTACCTTAACTGGGGGTACTCATGTTTACCCTTGTAGTTTATACCTTTTACTAGTCAAAGCTGTACCTTAGGGTACAAATTTGTACCTCTTAGGGGACACATACTGTATGTACCCTAATGAGTACAATTATGTACCCAAAAGGGTACATATTTGCACCCCTTAGGATATAATCCCCAGTTAAAGGTACAAAATTGTACTTTTGAGGGTACCACCCCAGTGACAAAAAAGGTACAATTTTGTCCTTTCATTTCTGAGAGTGTAGCATTTGAACCTGAGCAACAAGAGACAACCGGAAGTCAAAGTTGTGTCCCACCTCTTTCTTTGTGGACTTGTTGAAACATTTCCTCACCACAGAAAACCGTCCCCTGTTCAGAGAGAGGGAGGAAGACCATGAAACGACTGACAGAAAGACGACATCAGACACAACCAGGCTGCTACGTTTTACCTTCCTATTTCACACACTTCAGTGAAGGTTGACTCAAAATTGTCTTTCCACTGGATTCCTGTTCCATCATACCCAGAGTCTGACAGAGAGAGGCAGAGACATGGAACAGCAACAGAATAAAACACATAATAAATGCAGTAGAAATGACATTTTAGTACACAAATAGCAAAATACCTAAATGCAGAGTACATGTAGTGTGTAGTACTTACTGCTGCTGGTCAACGTGACCATGTGAGAGGGCTCAGATGGTGGGCCCATCCCCCAGCGGTTGGAGGCTCGAACTCTGAACTGGTAGTGACCTCCAGGAATCAGGTTATCGATCTGAACACACTCCTCCCTGCTGCTGACGGCCTGCTGCCAAAGCAGTGAGTCTGAGGGTGGAGAACAGGAGGACCAAAGGTTCAGAGGGTTTTAGTAAAGAGAAGAAGTGTGTGTTGATGTGAGTGTTCACACAGACCTTCCTGTCTGTACTCCACAGTGTAGCTGCTGATGGTGCAGTGGGCAGACGACACCGGAGGTGGCCAGTGGACCATCACCACTGTGCTGCTTGCTTCCTGAGCCACAGGCCTCCCTGGGGCTGCTGGGATACCTGCAGCAATCCCACATGGTCAGATTGTCAATAACATGTGTGCTGCAATATTCAAGGTGTAGCAATGGAGAGGAAAAATGTGAAACTCTTTGGGGAAAACAGGTCACCTTGAACTTTAATGGAGGCAGATGAGGAGGCGGAGCCATGGTCATTAACAGCCACGCAAGTGTAGATACCTGTATCCTGAGGCATCACATTACAGATCTTCAACAAGATGTCACCAGTTTCCCTGGACACAAAGTCAAGTGAAGGTGAAACATGGTAAAGGTGAAGTAAAAATAGGTGAGCAGTTCAAGGGTCAGGTGCTGTCAGTGTTACCTGATGTCTATGGTGAAGCGGCTGTTACTGGTCACCAGGTTCTGGTCGGGTCCCTTCAGGGTGAGTGAGGGTTTGGGCCGTCCACAGACTTTACAACAAAGGACAACTGTCTCCCCGAATGCACACACCACATCTGACAGCGGCACCAAGAACTCTGGAGCCACTGCACCAAGAAACACATCACATCCACCTTGTCCCACAATCCTCTACTGCAGAGATATCAGATCTATACAAACATCATCTCATTCATTCAGCAGCTGTATTTGCATTGTCAGATATTTGGGGGGGGGGGGGGGTTCATTATACTACAGTGAACATTTTAAACTTATTCTGGAATTTTGATCTCCAGCATAAGCTCTAATTATATTTTTAAACTTACATTTTCTTACTGTTTGTGCGAAGTTATATCTTTGAGTTTGATTATTTCATTGTATGAATTTTTATTGGTAATTAATCCTATATTGTTAGAAAGCATGCAGTCCATGGCATCCATTCTTCAACCAGCAGTGGTTGAAGGTCAACCCAGGTTCTCCAAAAGCTGTCAATCAGGTGTCAGTCATCCACCTGTGGCTGGAACAAACCCAGCAGCACCTGAAGCTCAGAACCACAGTAAACTAGAGAGTGTGCATTTCTTCAAAAATGCAAGATTGAATGCCAAATAGAACAGTTGGACGTGGCCAGGCTGTTAGGGGCTCCCCTAAAGCAATTTCAATATGTGTCTACCTGACTGCGCTCAAGGGGGAGATGTAACAACATGAAGATGTCACAAATTGTTCCACTGAGCATGCTCAGAAAGTGATGTAATTAACCAAAGTCACAATTCGTCCCACTGAGCGTACTCAGAAAGAAAGTTGACAATGAAATGACAGTTCAGCAACGGTGGTAGTAGTTCACTAAGGGTGGTAGTAGTTCACTAAGGGTGGTAGTAGTTCACTAAGGGTGGTAGTAGTTCTGTAAGGGTGGTAGTAGTTCACTAAGGGTGGTAGTAGTTCACTAAGGGTGGTAGTAGTTCACTAAGGGTGGTAGTAGTTCACTAAGGGTGGTAGTAGTTCAGTAAGGGTGGTAGTAGTTCACTAAGGGTGGTAGTAGTTCACTAAGGGTGGTAGTAGTTCAGTAAGGGTGGTAGTAGTTCAGTAAGGGTGGTAGTAGTTCAGTAAGGGTGGTAGTAGTTCAGTAAGGGTGGTAGTAGTTCACTAAGGGTGGTAGTAGTTCACTAAGGGTGGTAGTAGTTCACTAAGGGTGGTAGTAGTTCTGTAAGGGTGGTAGTAGTTCTGTAAGGGTGGTAGTAGTTCTGTAAGGGTGGTAGTAGTTCACTAAGGGTGGTAGTAGTTCACTAAGGGTGGTAGTAGTTCGGTAAGGGTGGTAGTAGTTCAGTAAGGGTGGTAGTAGTTCAGTAAGGGTGGTAGTAGTTCAGTAAGGGTGGTAGTAGTTCACTAAGGGTGGTAGTAGTTCACTAAGGGTGGTAGTAGTTCACTAAGGGTGGTAGTAGTTCTGTAAGGGTGGTAGTAGTTCTGTAAGGGTGGTAGTAGTTCTGTAAGGGTGGTAGTAGTTCACTAAGGGTGGTAGTAGTTCACTAAGGGTGGTAGTAGTTCGGTAAGGGTGGTAGTAGTTCAGTAAGGGTGGTAGTAGTTCAGTAAGGGTGGTAGTAGTTCAGTAAGGGTGGTAGTAGTTCACTAAGGGTGGTAGTAGTTCACTAAGGGTGGTAGTAGTTCACTAAGGGTGGTAGTAGTTCTGTAAGGGTGGTAGTAGTTCAGTAAGGGTGTACAATGTACCAGAAAGTGCACATGTCTCACCTTCCTGAATGAAGTTTGGGTTGAGAATCTGGAAATCAAATCAGAGTTACAGTTTAGTTTGCAGCACATTAATATAGATGATGTTTCTCTGTAGAACAAGATTATCATACACAT
Source organism: Callopanchax toddi (assembly GCA_006937965.1). Taxonomy (NCBI): domain Eukaryota; kingdom Metazoa; phylum Chordata; class Actinopteri; order Cyprinodontiformes; family Nothobranchiidae; genus Callopanchax; species Callopanchax toddi. Next base: position 318,200 of record SSNR01000404.1, on the reverse strand, counting down.
TATGATGTTTTATATGTACTGATGTTAAAATGTTGTTGCCTTGTCATTCATGACTTAATTACATATAAAAGGAAAAAAAAACATAAATATACTTTTCAAATCACAACCATCTTCAGACCTCCAGAATATCAAAACGTTTACTTTGGTTTCAGCCAGACAACAATAATAAATGTCAGCATATCAAACTCTTTTATACTCAACAGGAGGGAACCTCAGGGATGTGTGCTCAGATCTTTGTATTTACTCTGGTTTTATGTGGCTGCCAAGCTAGCTCAATAAGTTAGCTGATTGGGCTGGGTGCCACCAGGGGGCATACAGGGGCATGTCCCCCTTCAGTAAACTACACTGCCCCCCAGATTTGTATCTTTTAAATAAAATTCCATATAAAATGAAAGTTTATATTCAACAAATGCTAATTTTTTACTGAATAAATCTCATCCACTGATTGGTTGATACAAGTCTTTAATGTCATCATGTACGCTTGTTAAAGTTGAATCTTTAGCAGCTAGCATCTTGTATGTGTTATGTTTCTGGACTGTGAGAAGGTGAAACCATTACTGGATTTAACTAAATCAGAGCTGAAGGAGTCACCGCCGCTCATCAGTGTGCTGTCCATGGTGCTGAAACACTAACCCTAACCTATACTGGGGTTCTGATACCAGACTGTGGTTCATACTGTGTTAAACCTTGCTTTTATTTTAGGGCCTCCACGGTTAATGTGTGAAAATCCCTTTTCTACACTGAGGAAAGTGTTTTCTGAACACAGTTGCACAACGCTACACTACACAGGGACAAAGCAAACCTGAAGGAGGACATCACCAGATGATTTAAAGCAGAGTGGAAAGATCTCCTTCTGAGGAGATTTACCTCATCAGCCACGAGAAAACTTCAACTCTACTGAATTAATGTTAGATGGATTCAAATTTAAAATGATAAGTTTAAGGACTATGGTGTTCTTTTGATATAACGTTTTTTAGCAGAAATTTAGTCTGATGCTAGTTGAAACGGCCAAGTTAAGATTTTCTTAATGCATCAAAAAAAAAACTATTTTGTGTTATGTTTTTGATCAGAGTAACAGCCCCTCATAGATCACACCCCCCGTCCTCTGTGTCCCGCTGACACCATGGTATGACATGGTGAATATTATTAGAATTTATAACCACATTTAAATGTGTATGGTAGCTCTAATCTGTGAGGCTGATCTTAAGAGAGGTATTTGACAAAAGAGGCAGGTTTTTCCTTCACGTCCTAAAACTCTCAGTCTGAGAAGTCACACACTTTTCATCAAAACCTCAGGAATCTGGGTCAACTTGTGCACACAGACACAGAACACAGCTCTCACCTCCATACCCGTCTTTGGGTCGAGGTCATCACAGTCTGACTCATCTGAAGTATGGAGTTCCTGAAGGAGAGCAGAGGAGGAACAAAGAAGACAAATAGAGGATAGGAATGATGGGAGAAAGAAAGGAAATGAGAAAATAAAAAGGAAACACTGTCTCTGGTCTGTATTTGATGTTTCCCAGCTCAGGGTTTTGAGGAATTACATTTTGTTCTGATTGTAAAACTTCTCTCGTTTTTGCTGTTTTGGTTTCATCTCATATTGTAACTCTTGATCTTTCTCTTGTTCTATGTTGAAGTTTTTAGACTTACCAGACTAGGAAGAATTAGTTTTGTCTCGTCTCGTCTCGTCTTCTTCCGCTTATCCGGGTCCGGGTCGCGGGGGCAGCATCCCAATTAGGGAGCTCCAGACGGTCTTCTCCCCAGCCACTTCTACCAGCTCCTCCGGCAGGATCCCAAGGCGCTCCAGGGCCAAACCAGAGATATATTTTCCAGCGTGTCCTGGGTCGACCCGGGGGCCTCCTGCCGGCAGGACACGCCTGAAACACCTCCCTGGGGAGGCGTCCAGGGGGCATCCTAACAAGATGCCCGAACCACCTCAACTGGCTCCTTTCGACATGGAGGAGCAGCGGTTCTACTCCGAGTCTCTCCCGAATGTCCGAGCTCCTCACCCTATCTCTAAGGCTGAGCCCGGCCACCCTGCGGAGAAAACTCATTTCAGCCGCTTGTATCCGCGATCTCGTTCTTTCGGTCATTACCCAAAGCTCATGACCATAGGTGAGGATTGGGAGGTAGATCGACCGGTAAATCGAGAGCCTTGCTTTCCGGCTCAGCTCCTTCACCACAACAGACCGGTTCAGCGTCCGCATCACTGCAGACGCTGCCCCAATCCGCCTGTCAATCTCCCGCTCCCTCCTTCCCTCACTCGTGAACAAGACCCCGAGATACTTGAACTCCTCCACTTGAGGCAGGACCTCTCTCCCGACCTGAAGTTGGCAATCCACCCTTTTCCGACTGAGAACCATGGCCTCAGACTTGGAGGTGCTGATCCTCATCCCAGCCGCTTCACACTCGGCTGCGAACCTCCCCAGCAAGAGCTGAAGGTCAGAGCCTGATGAAGCTAGGAGGACCACATCATCTGCAAAAAGCAGAGACGAGATTCTCCTGTCACCAAACTCGACACCCTCCACACCACGGCTGCACCTAGAAATCCTGTCCATAAAGGTTATGAACAGGACCGGTGACAAAGGGCAGCCCTGTCGGAGTCCAACCCTCACTGGGAACAGGTCCGACTTACTGCCAGCTATGCGGACCAAACTCACACTCCTCTGGTACAGGGACTGAATGGCCCTTAACAAAAGACCATCCACCCCGTACTCCTGGAGCGTCCCCCACAGGGTGTCCCTGGGGACACGGTCATAAGCCTTCTCCAAATCCACAAAACACATGTGGATTGGTTGGGCAAACTCCCATGACCCCTCCATCACCCTAGCGAGGGTAAAGAGCTGGTCCACAGTTCCACGACCAGGACGAAAACCACATTGCTCCTCTTCTATCTGAGGTTCAACTATCGACCGGACCCTCCTCTCCAGTACCCTGGAGTAGACCTTTCCAGGGAGGCTGAGGAGTGTGATCCCCCTATAGTTGGAACACACCCTCTGGTCCCCCTTTTTAAAAAATGGGAACCACCACCCCGGTCTGCCACTCAACAGGAACTGCCCCCGATGACCATGCAATGTTGCAGAGACGTGTCAGCCACAACAGTCCTACAACATCCATAGCTTTCAGATACCCAGGTCGGATCTCATCCACCCCCGGGGCTCCGCCACTGCGTAGTTTTTTGACTACCTCAGCGACTTCTGCCCTAGAGATTGGACAGTCCATCCCCAGTTCTCCCAGCTCTGGTTCCTCATAGGAATGCGTGTTGGTGGGATTGAGGAGCTCCTCAAAGTATTCCTTCCACCGCCCGTCTATAGCCCCAGTTGACGTCAGCAGCTCCCCGTCCCCACTGTAAACAGTGTGAGCGAGTTGCCGCCTTCCTCCCCTGAGGCGTCGGATGGTTTACCAGAACCTCTTTGGAGCCGACCGATAGTCTTTCTCCATGGTCTCGCCGAACTCCTCCCACGCTCGAGATTTTGCCTCGGAAACTGCCACTGCTGCACCCCGCTTGGCCCTCCGATACCCATCAGCTGCCTCTGGAGACCCACAAACTAGCCATGCCTTGTAGGCCTCCTTCTTCAGCCTGACGGCTCCCCTAACCTCTGGTGTCCACCAGCGGGTACGGGGGTTACCGCCATGATTGGCACCGGCTACCTTGCGACCACAGCTAGCAACAGCCGCCTCAACAATCGCAGAGCGGAACAAGGCCCATTCAGACTCAATGTCCCCCACTGCTCTCGGGACGCGGTCGAAGCTCTGCCGGAGGTGGGAGTTGAAGACCATCTTGACAGGCTCTTCTGCCAGGCGTTCCCAGCAGACCCTCACTATACGTTTGGGTCTACCAGGTCTGCGTAGCATCTTCCCCTGCCATCTGATCCAACTCACCACCAGGTGGTGATCAGTTGACAGCTCCGCTCCTCTCTTCACCCGAGTGTCCAAAACATACGGTCTCAGGTCAGATGATACAACTATAAAGTCAATCATTGACCTGTAACCTAGGCTGCCCTGGTACCAGGTGTACTGGTGGGCATCCTTATGTTTGAACATGGTGTTTGTTATGGCCAAACTGCGACTTGCACAGAAGTCCAATAACAGAACACCACTCGAGTTCAGATTGGGCGGGCCGTTCCTCCCAATCACGCCCCTCCAGGTCACGCTGTCATTGCCCACGTGAGCGTTGAAGTCCCCCAGCAGGACTATGGAGTCCCCAGTAGGAGCGCTATCCAGCACTCGTCCCAGGGACTCCAAAAAGGGTGGGTACTCTGAACTGCTATTTGGAGCATAAGCACAAACAACAGTCAGGACCCGTTCCCCAACCCGAAGGCGTAGGGAAGCTGCCCTTTCATCCCCCGGAGAAAGCCCCAACATACAGGCAGAGAGTCTTGGGGCTAACAGAAAGCCCACCCCAGCCCTCCGCCTCTCACCCGGAGCAACTCCAGCATACAAGAGAGTCCAACCCCTCTCAAGGACTCGGGTTCCAGAGCCAACGCTATGTGTCGAGGTGAGCCCGACTATATCTAGCCGGTATCGCTCAGCCTCTTCCACAAGCTCCAGCTCCTTCCCCGCCAGAGAGGTGACGTTCCATGTCCCGATAGCCAGTTTTTGTGTCCGGGGATCGGACCGCCAAAGCTCCCGCCTCGGTCTGCCATCCGATCCACAATGCACCGGACCCAGAATTAGTTTTGTAGGGAAGTGATTTACGGAATTAAAGGGATTTCAAACGTTGGCCATTTCATTTATTTTTAATACATTACTGTTTATTTCTAGTGAAGTAAAAGGGTTTTCTAGCCAAACATCTCCAACCTTCATGAGCAGGTTTATAGTATTGATAACCATCTGCTTTGGTTTACAGGATCTCCTGTCAGAACCTGAACTATTTCAGAGATAAACCTGAATTCTTCCATGAGAAAAATGAATAAAAGGTTCATTTAAATTTATTTAATCTGTGCAACTGGATATTAAAGCATAACGTAACATCATATTATACACAGCTGTATTTGGTGGCTGACAGAAAACAGCTGACTCATGGAAAAAAGCTTTTAGGTCAGGGCAAAATATAAAGGATCTTGTATTTTATTTATAAATCTAACCTCAGATCCACCATGTCTTTATTTTTAAAATATAAACTATTTATCAGTCTGGAGCATTCAGGTCACTGCTGATCTCTTTCCTCCTCAGCACCATGTTAACACACACCTATATGCTCCGGAGCAGCAAACAGTCAAAGCTCCTGCTATCACACTGATGATGATGAGTCACTACATTTGATCTGCAGCTCCCGGCTGTGATTTCCTGCTTTAAATCCCGTGGAAGCAGCAGGTGCTGACTTAAATCGGTCATCTGATCAGATATCAGTAAGCTAACAGACTGTTGTTTGTCCAGACAAACCCTTGTTTCATTTTCAGCTAAATAGCAGCTCCTTGGTAGCTACTGACATATATGTGTGCCCTCCGTAACCCAGAATGCAATGCTAACCTGGCTAGAGGACATAGGCTAAAAACTTGCAGCGTTCATGTGGTTGTTGTGATGGATGGAGGTGGGATCACCTTCACTCTATAAATGAACCAAGACCATCTCCTCCAACAGGTCCTGGTATGGTTGCAGGTTTTACAGCTCCCTTCATGTTTTCTTCTCGTTTTGACTTTCTTTAATAAATAATGGCATAGTGGGATCTGTTGTGTGCTTTTGTAAATTTGAGGTCAGATCTGGTTTTTGAACCAGGTAAAGACGAGATGATTTTCCCTAGAATTGGAGGACAGTGGGCTTTCCTCCGGCTGTGATTGGATGTAAGAGTTAAATCAGACGCATCTTTAATTTCTATATTCATGCTCTAAAATAGAAAATAAAAAAACATGGCAAAACACACAGTTTAGAAAAAAGAATTAATTTTAAAAAGTTTCCTTTGATTTTTAGTCAGTCCCAGTGGTTTATAGAGTTAGAGGCAGGTCAGTAATGTGAACCTGCAGCTGACTACCAACTGTGTCCTGATGCATCTACAAACTCACCACTAGTTTGAAAATATTCAATCATTTTCCTCTTCTAATTATAACAATATTGTCCTGATTGTGTTTTTGAACTTCAAGTGCTGCCATGTGTTCCAGTCCCAGGTGTAGGACTGCCTCCTGATTGGTTCCTACTGTTGTACTTTTAGAATTAAAAACATGCAATGTGGGAACTCTAGGCTGCCGTTCCCGTACTCAGAATGTCAGTCCTGGTACCATTTATAAACCAAGTTCCAATAAACTGGTGAAGTCAAAGACAGACCAGGAAGTGGACCTGCCAGATAGACAGCGTTCATAGGAAAACCAGTTCTCCCTCCCTTACTTTTCCCAGAGCTCTACAGTCCAGAACACCCAGAAGCCTATGATGACTGTACTTCCATCAAAAGCCTCATTAGCACTGGTGTCAATTGCACTAACAATGGGGCGTCACTATGTTCAGTGATGACGAGTCAAAGCTCAGCCTGTGGATGTCGGAGTATGGAGAAGGCAGGAAGGACAGCGTGCAGATTGCTGCACAGATCCTGTGATGTCCTTCTACGGGGGCAGAGTGACTGTTGTTGGGTAGGGGTCTGCCTTGTAGTAAAGGTGATTCGTCAGTCGTCTGACTATATAAAACATGACATCATCTGGTAAAGAGTAGACATGACCTTTTTGACTTTGAGGACTTTTCATGTCAGAGTCAAACGTGTTCACACCTTGTTCATTGGAGGTTGAGAATCAGTTTGTGTGCCTGCTGGTCTGTTAGCACACACGTGTTAGGAACAAAACAAGAGATGATGTGGGGGGGGGGGTAACAGCACACCACATCACCAGCGAGCACCATGGGCCAGCCATACTCACTTTGGCCTTCTGGCTGGGTGCAGGTGAGGTCAGTGGGAGAGAAGGGGTGGTGTCATCTTTGGGTTTACGGAAGAGGCAGTTCTCCTGACCTCTGACCCCCAGTGAGGACCCATCTTTAGCTTCTGCGCGCTTCCTGGCACGCAACGTGTTCCATGACAGTGACTTCCTGTGCAGTGCAGGAATGACAAACATCAGGCAGCCAATCAGAGCAGCTCGGTGATGGTGGCTTAGTGTGACCACTGTCATCTGGTGGCTGTGACGTTTATTTGTTCTGTTATTTCTGTTTCTATGGATACAAGGCCTTATGAACAGACTCAGGACATTTATTTTTTACAGAAAAGCTGTGTGCTGTATGCTTACAGGACATTGTGCAATCCCTAGAAAAAAATGTATGCATGAAAAAACACAAATGATCATTTATCCGTTCATTTACTAAACCCACTTACTCCTGTTGAGCATCAGGGTAACCAAGCTCCTTAGGCGGGGTTTTACCTTGACAGGTTACCAGTAGGGATGCACCGATAGGATATTGGGCCGATACCAATACTATGTACTCATATTTGTTCAAGTTAACCAATACCAGGAACCGATACCAGTATCGGTATCGGGCCGATACCGATGCCATGTACCTGACTTGTTCAAGTTAACCGAAAATAGAAGAAAATACAACCTGTCTTCCAATTCATTGCATTTTTTTTGTGCGGTAGAAATATTGGTATCGGCGAGTACTCAGATCTAAGTATCGTATTGGTTTGAAAAAGTGTTATCAGTGCATCCCTAGTAACCAGTCTACCATAGGGACACAACACAACCAACCATGCACACACACACATACATACACCAATACCTAGATCCAATCTAGCTTGGCATATTAACCCAACATGCATGTTGTTATTGTCTGTGGGAGGGAACCAGAGTAAATAGAGATTTACTCTACATGCATGGGAAGAACATGCTAACTCCACACCAGGAGTGCTTGGGTTTGATCGCTCCGTCTAAAAACATTTACTGCATCGAACTCTGGTCTTCTCCAGATCCCCATTCCCACCAGTTCAAAGCTAGATTTTAAGATATTTGGGTCATTCTGAAAGGGCGTTCCATCAGTTAGTTATCCACATTAAGGTCCACACCCACTGGTGACATCACTCAGAGTGGGCAGGGTCTCTAGAAATAGGAAGTATTCTGATTCTAGAGATTTTTTTGAGTGATGTCACCAGTGACTGTGGACCTTACTGTAGGTAATTGGGCAGCTGTGGGGGTGACAGTTGTTCAGCAGAAGAGAGGTTGTTCACTGGTCAGGAGGTCAGGGCTCAATTTCCCTTAAATAACTAGAAAGCCACTTCAAAATGACCAAAATCTCTAAGACTTCAGAACTGTTTAAATCAGTCTGCAGAGAGAAGTGAACCCATTTAGTTAAATGTTGATATAAAGGGTACAAAAACCCCTATGGGAAAAGATCTGTGCCAAAAGGATCAACCAAAAAATAAAGTCACACACAAAATAAACCCAAATACTGTAAAAAACATTTCAGAAGCAAAGGTGTGAAATTCAAAAGCAAATAAATCACTCTAAAAACCAAATAATTCATGATTTTTTAAACAAAATGCCTATTTTTACTTCTTAACAATCCATATTTTAGTTCTCTGACACCTTTTTGGTTCTCACTTAATTCTGTGTCGCTTAGATCATTTAGGCTTTTATTCTGAAGGGCATGTTTTGGTTCTGCCAACAGCTCTTTGCTTTCGCTGCACCTCAATTTTGCTTCTGCTTTAAGTTTTCGCTTTAGAAGTGGGAGGGGCTTTTCAGTGCATTGATCTCATTGGTTATGAGGGTTTGGAGTAGGTGGTGTATGGCAAACAGCCATAATGGGACTGTAGTTCTTGGTTAATACTTTTGGCACAAATCTGATCCCATAATCCTCCATCACCAGGTGTACTTTAGTTCACCACAAGTGTCAGAACAATCAAAGACAACCTGTGTGGATGTTGTGTTGTCATTGACAGGACAGTTTTCAAACAAAGAAACAACCATCTTCATAGGAGGGCATGGCCAGCAGGAGAAAAGAAAGCTCAAAGACAAGGATCTTCCTGCAAACTTAATCTGTCAAGTAGAACAAGTTGAAACCTGATGGATGGAAAAAGCTGATATTTATTAGCAGTAGGGTCGGTGGGTCCTGGCCCCACCAGATGGCGCTGTGTAGCTCTATGTTCACTTAAGAGAATCAGTGGGAAAGAATAGTTCGTTTTAGACTGAGGCCGCGTCTCAATTCTCGCACTTCCACCCTACGGTCTTCAATGAAGTGCATTTGGAATTATGGGTGCGTAGCAAGGGTGGAAAAGGGGGCAGGGACAAGGTCCGGTTTCTGCAGCCAGGAGAATCGTTACACCCCAAGCACCTCGGTGGGAACGTGCAACTGAGGGGCGCAAGGATGGAAGTGTGAGTATTGAGACGCGGCCTAATACTGCATAAAAACCCATTCTGTTACCAAGATATTCTGTTATAAATATCTGTGTATTCATATCTAAGTCTTTGCTTTAATACTGACAAGCTAAGGAGGTTAAATCCTCTTGAAATCCTGGCGACGGGCGAGCCCCTCACAGCCTGTTTAAAAGACGGCCATCTGAAAATCATTGTGCGCAACACGCTCTCAATAGACACACACTGGGCCCCAAACCCAGACCGTCCAATTAAAACACTGGAATATCACACGTGATGTTACCTTCACGTTCTGCGGGAAAGCAGAGCTTCTCAGTCTAGTGTTGTTTAGCTAGTTAGCTCCCAGGACAAAAAGACAATTCGAAGTAGTTTTTTTTTTAATGATTTGCATCTTTTCTTTTAAAGAAATGAACAACGCTGGTGAGTGAACCTTTATTTGCAATTTCATGTATAAAATAGTTGTTTTCTTAAATTAGATTTAGATAAAAATGCATTTCTAATGTGAAAGTTTATGCTACAGTATTTTATATGATAAATTAATATTGATCAAAGTCTGTTTGTATGCAACACAGATTATATATATTATTAGGGATGCACCGATACGATACTGGTATCGGTTAAAGTTACCCGATACTAGGAACCGATACCAGTGGCTTCACTGTCTGTGACTTGTGATTTCTGTCCTAGTTTCCTATATTGAACACTAGGGGGAGCTATTGAGCTACATAGGAACAGTGTGGGTTGAGAGCTGGAGATGGTGCCAAATAGTTCATTTTATTTGATTAAAATGTGGAAAACTGCAATAATTTCACTGTGAAATCACAGAAAATGGTTATTTTTCACCTTATATTTTAGTTTTGTGATAATTTTTATTAATATATATATATATTTTAATCTAACTCAGTTATTTCTTGTAAAAAGCAGAGAAGAAAAAATAAAACCTGTATTCCAATTTGTAGCATTTTTTGTGTGGTAGAAGTATCGGTATCGGTACTCGTCATCAGCGAGTACTCAGATTTAAGTATCGGATCGGAAAAAAGTGGTATCGGTACATCCCTATATATATATATACAGTAAATATAGTATATGTTGAGTTGTTGTGCCCCACCTAACGTGACGCCCGACTGTTTATTAGTAAAGCTGCCATCTGAGCAGGCTCTGGAGTTCTCATCTCGACTGAATCAACCTTCTTCTGTGCTGGTTTCCTGATTTCCTGTTATGAATTCCTGAGGGTTCAGACTTACAAACTAAACAGTTTTATGATGCTTTCTGTTCAACACTGACACATTTTCAGCTGCAGTGTTTATGACTAATTTACTCTACATCTTCTCTGTGTCCTGACTTCCTGCAGGACATCGTCCCCATGTCGGTCCATGACTAAAGTGTGATGTTTTTCCGTGCAGGTCCAGAACTCGATCAGTGATTAAGCTTCCATTTTTCACCCCACACAGCCTCTCTGACTACACAATGGCATCAATGTTCATCTCTAACAGTTTGGCTGAAAAGGCCAGTATGAACAGAAAGCCCTCTGTTTGGACATCTCAGCATTCTGTCCTGGAGATGTGGAGATATGTCAGAGGCAGACTTACATGAACTTTAGTTTTAGCCCAACTGATTAAAAATCGGAATATTTTTACAAGAAGTATGGTTTGATAGGATATTGCCTGTATCGGCCTTCCATCTACTTTGTAAAGTGTTGATGTTTGATGCTGGAGAACAGAGAGCTACAGCCCTTCTCCTACTTTACTAAAGGTCTATTTCATATTTATAAACTTCAGTTTGGTTTAAAAATTCAAATAGAGAATCGATTCAGGGCGTTTCATGGTTCCATGAGGCTCTTGGCCCTACAGAGCAGGATTATTATTCACTTCTGGTCCTGGATGGCCACTACCCTGCATGTTTTAGCAGTTTTCCTTCTCCAACACACCTGATTCAATTATTGAATCACTTCTTCAGCAGGTCCTCAAGTTCTTCAATCACCTATTGATTCAATCCATGTGTGTTGTAGCAGAGAAACAGACGACATGCAGGTAGAGGCGCTCCTGGACCAGGACTGAACAGCCCTGCTACAGAGCCACAGCCTGTTTCATATATCTGCCTTTAACGTCATCCTCTGAGTCAAATCAAGGATCTGAATGATGGATCAGATCACTCTGTTGGACTTCAACATTGCTGGGACAGATCTGGACTCCTTGTTGCTCAAAGAGATTTATAGCTGCAGATGTGGATCAAACTGTTGGTACCAACTTGTTAAAAAATGAGAAAACCACAATGAAATAACTGATGAGTAACAGAAAAGTACTGAAATGAATATCTGACATTTTTAAAGGTTATCAGGCTGACTGGTTACTGACTGACTGGTTAACAGACTGACTGGTGACTGACTGACTGGTTACAGGCTGACTGGTGACAGACTGACTGGTTAACAGACTGACTGGTTACTGACTGACTGGTTACTGACTGACTGGTTAACAGACTGACTGGTGACTGACTGACTGGTTACAGGCTGACTGGTTACTGACTGACTGGTTAACAGACTGACTGGTTACTGACTGACTGGTGACAGACTGACTGGTGACAGACTGACTGGTTAACAGACTGACTGGTTACTGACTGACTGGTTAAAAGACTGACTGGTGACAGACTGACTGGTTACAGGCTGACTGGTGACTGACTGACTGGTTAACAGACTGACTGGTGACTGACTGACTGGTTACAGGCTGACTGGTTACTGACTGACTGGTTACAGGCTGACTGGTTACTGACTGACTGGTGACAGACTGACTGGTTACAGGCTGACTGGTTACTGACTGACTAGTTACTGACTGACTGGTGACTGACTGACTGGTTACAGGCTGACTGGTTACTGACTGACTGGTTACCAGACTGACTGGTTGTCTGGCTGACTGGTTATCTGGCTGACTGGTTATCTGGCTGACTGGTTACAGGCTGACTGGTTACTGACTGACTGGTTACAGGCTGACTGGTTACAGGCTGACTGGTTACCGACTGACTGGTTACCAGACTGACTGGTTGTCTGGCTGACTGGTTATCAGACTGACTGGTTACAGGCTGACTGGTTACTGACTGACTGGTTAACAGACTGACTGGTTACTGACTGACTGGTGACAGACTGACTGGTGACAGGCTGACTGGTTACTGACTGACTGGTTACTGACTGACTGGTGACTGACTGACTGGTTACCGGCTGACTAGTTACTGACTGACTGGTTACAGACTGACTGTTTACTGACTGACTGGTTAACAGACTGACTGGTGACTGACTGACTGGTTACAGGCTGACTGGTTACAGGCTGACTGGTTACAGGCTGACTGGTTACTGACTGACTGGTTACAGGCTGACTGGTTACAGGCTGACTGGTTACAGACTGACTGGTTACCAGACTGACTGGTTGTCTGGCTGACTGGTTGTCTGGCTGACTGGTTATCTGGCTGACTGGTTACAGGCTGACTGGTTACAGGTTGACTGGTTATCAGACTGACTGGTTACAGGCTGACTGGTTACAGACTGACTGGTTACAGGCTGACTGGTTACAGGCTGACTGGTTACAGGCTGACTGGTTACTGACTGACTGGTTACAGGCTGACTGGTTACAGGCTGACTGGTTACAGACTGACTGGTTACCAGACTGACTGGTTGTCTGGCTGACTGGTTATCAGACTGACTGGTTATCTGGCTGACTGGTTACAGGCTGACTGGTTACAGGCTGACTGGTTATCAGACTGACTGGTTACAGGCTGACTGGTTATCAGGCTGACTGGTTATCAGACTGACTGGTTACCAGGCTGACTGGTTATCTGGCTGACTGGTTACAGACTGACTGGTTACAGACTGACTGGTTACAGGCTGACTGGTTATCAGACTGACTGGTTACCAGGCTGACTGGTTATCTGGCTGACTGGTTACCAGGCTGACTGGTTATCTGGCTGACGGGTTATCAGACTGACTGGTTATCAGACTGACTGGTAATCAGGCTGACTGGTTATCTGGCTGACTGGTTATCTGGCTGACTGGTTATCAGGCTGACTGGTTATCAGGCTGACTGGTTATCAGACTGACTGGTTATCTGGCTGACTGGTTATCAGACTGACTGGTTATCAGGCTGACTGGTTATCAGGCTGACTGGTTATCAGACTGACTGGTTTTCTGGCTGACTGGTTATCTGGCTGACTGGTTATCAGACTGACTGGTTATCTGGCTGACTGGTTATCTGGCTGACTGGTTATCAGACTGACTGGTTTTCTGGCTGACTGGTTATCTGGCTGACTGGTTATCTGGCTGACTGGTTATCAGACTGACTGGTTATCTGGCTGACTGGTTATCAGACTGACTGGTTATCTGGCTGACTGGTTATCAGACTGACTGGTTATCTGGCTGACTGGTTATCTGGCTGACTGGTTATCAGACTGACTGGTTATCAGACTGACTGGTTATCAGACTGACTGGTTACTGACTGACTGGTTATCAGGCTGACTGGTAATCAGGCTGACTGGTAATCAGGCTGACTGGTTATCAGACTGACTGGTTATCTGGCTGACTGGTTACTGACTGACTGGTTACTAGCAGGTAACAGGAGGTTTACACGTCCCTATTGGAGACATTAGTCTTTTCATTAGTTTTTAATTATTCTATTAAACCACAATTCAAAGTAAAATCTGATGTCATAAGTTGATTTTTCATTTGTTAGTTTCAAGTTATTTCAGTGTTTTTCCTTCTTTCTTTCAACAGGATGATACTAACAATTTTATACACATACAGTGGGGCAAAAAAGTATTTGGTCAGCCACCGATTGTGCAAGTTCTCCCACTTAAAATGATGGCAGAGGTCAGTAATTTTCATCATAGGTACACTTCAACTGTGAGAGACAGAATGTGAAAAAAAATCCATGAATTCACATGGTAGGATTTTTAAAGAATTTATTTGTAAATTAGGGTGGAAAATAAGTATTCTGTCAATAACAAAAATTTAACTCAATACTTTGTAACATAACCTTTGTTGGCAATAACAGAGGTCAAACGATTCCTATAGGTCTTTACCAGGTTTGCACACACAGTAGCTGGTATTTTGGCCCATTCCTCCATGCAGATCTTCTCGAGAGCAGTGATGTTTTGGGGCTGTCGCCGAGCAACACGGACTTTCAACTCCCTCCACAGATTTTCTATGGTGTTGAGGTCTGGAGACTGGCTAGGCCACTCCAGGACTTTCAAATGCTTCTTACGGAGCCACTCCTTTGTTGCCCGGGCAGTGTGTTTGGGATCATTGTCATGTTGGAAGACCCAGCCACGTCTCATCTTCAAAGCTCTCACTGATGGAAGGAGGTTTTGGCTCAAAATCTCACGATACATGGCCCCATTCATTCTTTCCTTAACACGGATCAGTCGTCCTGTCCCCTTAGCAGAAAAACAGCCCCAAAGCATGATGTTTCCCCTGTTACGTCCCCTGAAAGGGTCTAGGAGATGTACAATAAAGAGGACTAACACAAAAGGCCAAAAACACAAAGTACAGATTATTAAGATATTTTATTATTATAGATCAGGCAGAAGGAGGGGCTGCAAAAAGGAAGACGAACTAAAAATCGCTCCTTAACGAAAAATCACCCAAAAGGGGAAAAAAACCCTAACTAAACTAATAAAACAAAATGGCCTAACTAAGAACACTCTCTAAGAGGTTCTGTAAAAAGTTTAAGGGATATGTTAACTAAGGGAGACTAGAAAGAACTAAAGAAGGTGATAAACGCTATAAGTACCGAACGGTAACTAACAAAGAAACAAAAAGGTACTACAGGAGTCTATAACTAACTAAGGGAGGCGATAAACGCTATAAATAACAAAAAGAGTCTGTGGCAAAATAACGCTACACAGAAAACGGCAGGTAAATACGAATACTAACGAACTAAACAAAAACTGCCGGACTACGACGCGAAATGGAGATTGAAATACCAAAATGGGTCAGCAACCAAGGGGGGGAGAACCACACGCCAGAACCAGTCTGCTCAGTTTCCCCCCGAATGGCTGACCGCTCCCTGCTTTTAACTACGCCGAGCTGATAGCGGAATTTCCTGCAGCTGTGCGAGCCCGGCGCGTTGTTCTGGAGACAGGGGGGTGGAGCCAGGAGCTGTCAGTGTCAGCTGGAGCTGACAGGAGGAAGGATCGGGTGCTGAAGATGGGAGATCGTAACATCCCCCCGCCCCCCCATGCTTCACAGTAGGTATGGTGTTCTTGGGATGCAACTCAGTATTCTTCTTCCTCCAAACACGACGAGTTGAGTTTAGACCAAAAAGTTCTACTTTGGTTTCATCTGACCACATGACATTCTCCCAATCCTCTGCTGTATCATCCATGTGCTCTCTGGCAAACTTCAGACGGGCCTGGACATGCACTGGCTTCAGCAGCGGAACACGTCTGGCACTGCAGGATTTGATTCCCTGCCGTTGTAGTGTGTTACTGATGGTGACCTTTGTTACTTTGGTCCCAGCTCTCTGCAGGTCGTTCACCAGGTCCCCCCGTGTGGTTCTGGGATTTTTGCTCACCGTTCTCATGATCATTTCATCTCATCTCACACCAAGCTGCTTGCCTATTGTAGATTCACTCTTCAGAGTCTGGTGCAGGTCTACAATTCTTTTCCTGGTGTCCTTCGAAAGCTCTTTGGTCTTGGCCATAGTGGAGTTTGGAGTCTGACTGTTTGAGGCTGTGGACAGGTGTCTTTTATACNGACTGACTGGTTACAGGCTGACTGGTTACTGACTGACTAGTTACTGACTGACTGGTGACTGACTGACTGGTTACAGGCTGACTAGTTACTGACTGACTGACTGGTGACTGACTGACTGGTTACAGGCTGACTGGTTACTGACTGACTAGTTACTGACTGACTGGTTAACAGACTGACTGGTGACTGACTGACTGACTGGTTACAGGCTGACTGGTTACTGACTGACTGGTGACTGACTGACTGGTTACAGGCTGACTGGTTACTGACTGACTAGTTACTGACTGACTGGT
>SSNR01000404.1:288598-291378 GCA_006937965.1 Callopanchax toddi | reverse complement strand
AGGAGGAGGAGAAGGAGGAGGAGGAGGAGGGATGAGCCGAGACCAGGATCTGGATCCATCAGGTCCTCAGCAAATACAGCTGTATATTGTAAGTTTTGTTGTTTAATATCTGCTAATTATATAAAAAATAAACCCAAAATAATAAATAAAGTTCAACTTTATTAAGAAATTGTAAATATTTGAAGGTTTATCTGTGTTAGAGCCATATTTTTATATATAGAGAACGAAAGGTCTCTCTATGCTGACGTCACGTCCGTTTGGGCTGAAAAATAGAACATTTTTACAAAAATGACTCCAAAAGCCTAAATAAGTTGAATTTGTGTACATTTTTGTTCAGCACAAGTTTCTATTATATTTATCTAAACATTTGTTTAAGGGAGTGTCTAACTTAAGATATGCTCTTTAAATATTACTTTAAGGAAAAGTATTTGGCGTGTTTTTATTCCACATATTTACTTATGACAGCAAAGTCAATGTTTAGGGCGAACTTGACTGAACAGTCAGGTTCAGCCAACCTGTTCTGACGTGAACAACATCTAAACCAACAGAAGGACAGATGTATGGTCACCTGTCCTCCAACACACATACGAACGTAGCATAAGAACGTTAATGCTTACCTCAAAGTACGAGTCGTATTCTGCTACAATGTACTCCGACTTGGGTTTATTCTGACAGTAAATCACGTACATGTACATCCTTCTCTCCTGCAACACCAACACGAGGGTTTCAGGCAGCAGATCCCAGCACAGCTAAAAGACCTGAAGGTCCTCGTCACTCACGTGTTTGATGAAGAGCTCAGGGAGGAGTTCGTGGTCGTTCAGACATTTCTCCAGCTCTCCTACGAAGAAGCTGAGACAAACAGGGGCAACATCAGTCAGCAGGACCAAACCAGGTGTCTGGCCTCCTCAGAGGTCAGGGGTCACTCACTCTCTGTGCCAGTCGTAGATCTGGTGGATGTTCCCAAACACCATTTTGTCTTTTCCTTTCATGTCTTCTGGAACGCCCTTCTCCTCGATGCGCTTCATGAAGCCCTGCAGACACAAAACCTGCTGCTAGAACCAAGTTCTGTTCTCCTCATCGCTGATTAGAGCCAGGGGTGTGGAGGTTCACGCCTCACCTCCACCACGATGCCCAGGTCTCTGACGTAGTCCTTCTCCGTCTGAATCAGCTCCGTCACAACAAACCTGCAAGCAGCACAGACTCATCACTAGTCTGCTGGTCCCACTGGTGCAGAGAAAACCAGCGGGAGCTTCAGAACTCACATCCGCCCCCTCATCGCTTTGGCTCTCTGGTCCAGTTCAGGGTTCCTCGGCTGGACCGGAGCGCTTTCTTCTGGTGTCGCCTGAGACGGAAAGGCCTCACGTGCTCCTGGTTCCACAGGCTGAAGGCCAGGACATCAAAAGACCTCAGTTACACAAAAACCCCTCAGAGACCCACAATCATTAACATGCAGAGCCTGTCTGTGGCCAGAAGGGGGCAGCAGCAGCTGATCTCTGATCGGAGACTGAACATGAAAACAATCGCCTGAGCCTTCATAACAACCAGACAGCACACACACGCACACACACACACACACACACACACACACACACACACACACACACACACACACACACACACACACACACACACACACACACACACAGAGACCATCAGACTTCACCAGCTGTTTTTATATTCAAGCACTTTACTTTAAATCCAGACACGTCCAGAACCTGCAAATCCCACATTAAAATTCAAGCGTTTTGGAAGATTTCAACCACCTATAAGAACGTTTCTATAGGTGAGACACGTTCTGATGAACAGTTTGTGTCTTTAGATGGACACCAGAACCTTTACAGAGGAGTCACGCTCGTCTGGATTAAACGGAGCCCGAACACAACGAGCTGCATCCAGTCAGCCACTCACTCACCAGCTTGGTTTTAACCAGTTTCTCTATGGCGCTAACCAGCTCTGCAGCGCTGGGCGCCTCAGACGACTGCAGAGACGTTAGCAAGGACGAAGACTTGGAGAGGAAGACAGGACAGAAGGAGTGGCATGTTAGTTTGGAAGAACAAAAGAAAGGACGTGCAGCGACATGAAGGAAAGTTAGGAAAACCCAGAACCACAGAGTTAAATGAAAACCTAAGAAATACGCTGCACAGACGAGAAATCAACCAACAAGTGGTAGAAACCATCAGGGTGGACCCTCTGATACCTTGTCGTCCTGAGGTGGGGGGTTCTCAATGATCTTCATGGGAGGAGGAAGAGGAAGGTGGGGCTCATCCTCCTGCTCTTCCTCCCCTCCACTCTGCATCCCAGTGGATCCCTTTGACAGTGGGTTGGCGTCCTTGCTGCTGATTCTCTGAGGGAGGAAACCAAGCTGCAGGTGAGGGAATGTTTACGTCTGAAGCTCCGTTTATTTAAAATGCTGAGAAAACTCAACCTGATGACTCAGAGTGTCGTTGTGCTTCAAGGCCAAGAAGCTAAAGGCGTTTCTACGAGCACATTCTTGGGATTTTTCTCCTAAACCAGTTGGAATGTGGTAAAAAAAAAAGCTCTAACCATGAATGTGTTTTCTGCTTTAGGTTGGGTTTCTCTGTTGATGTTAGAAGCTGCTGACGGTGTTTTGACAACATCAGCAAAGTTGAGCTCAAGGCCAACAGCCCTCAGGGAGCTTAATGCTAACGCTAACACGTCCATATACGTGTTACCTTTGAGCTGATAGGATAATCCTCTCACACAGAAAGAGGAACTCAGCGTGTTTATTTTCCACTAGTTCGTATAATACAGGTTGACCT
>SSNR01000404.1:273598-283598 GCA_006937965.1 Callopanchax toddi | reverse complement strand
CAGTCACTATCTTTAATCACGCACGCACACACACACACACACACACACACACACATTGTCCTGTTGTCTCATTTGAATGTGTTTTTTCCACAGAGCAGACACGTTCTTGTGTTTTTACTTTACTATTCCACCTTCACTCAGCTGCTGTAGGATGAGAGTTGATACTGACAGACTTTGATGGGGTTATGATGACATCACTGTAACCTGATCGGACGGTTGTTCCAGGGAGGAGAGGAACTTCTGTGTAAACTCCAGACTGTGATAATAAGACTAGTTAGCCGATTGACTGTCTGTTCTGTGATGAACTGGACTGAGCCAGTTCCTGGTCACTGAACCAAAACCACTAGCTCTCTGTCTGACTGTTACAGCGGTGAGAATTCCTCTTTGACACTGGTAACAAACTGGAAGCCCCCCCTTCCTCCATGATGCTAACAGGTTAGCTGTCTGCTAAAACACCCAGCTGGTCCTGGTTTGGAGGAAGACTAAGAAGGACCAGCAGAGGGAGAGCAGCAGGAGGAGGCGACGCCGTGAACGAGCCGTTTTATACGCATCAACATTCATTATTAAACTGTTTAGAAATCTTAAAAATGAAATAATTAAACTTCCTTCTTTTGTGTTTTTGCTGACAAAGAGAGAACACGTCTTTCTTTTTATGCACCAATCATAAAGATCCTAGAATAACTGGTCCTGCAGACATTTAGTGAAAATTCAGCAATATTTAGTTTTGTGCACCAAAACACTGCACGTTATTTTAGTAGGGAGAAGAAATAAATGATACTTTTTTTCCCTTATTACATTTTAACTACATTTTCAATGAGTTTTTTGTTGTTTAAAGTAAATCTGTGTGGATTTTGACATAAATCAGCTCTGGGTGAGATTAACCTGTGGAGGCAGTCGGGGCTGCTGGGGGAGGATAAAGAAAGGTCAGAGGTCATCAGACGTTAGGAGGAGACCAGTCTGATCTGGTCATAGCCTGAGACACTTCCAGGTTCATGGTGGACCACTGGGTTTTAGATTTGCTTCAGCACAGTTAAATCAGTTTTCATAACTTTGATCAAAACAAGGCTGAGGTTTTGGTGACCCTGATAGTTGGTTCTGAGTAGTGGTTCTTGGTCCTTTAGATGTCCTCTAGATCAGGGATTCCCAAACCCCCAGGGGTGCGCCAGCTGCCACTGGGGGGGGGGGGGGGGGGGGGGGGGGGGGGGGGGGGGGGGGGGGGCGCAAGATGAAAACTGTAATGGCGGAAATTTAAAATAATGACACATTTAAGGTGTTTTTTCCCCACTCAGTAAAAATGTGTAAATAAACATCCATCCATCCATCCATCCATTTTCTGTAGCCGCTTAGTCCTCCACAGAGGGTCGCGGGGGGAGCTGGTGCCTATCTCCAGCGGTCAAGGGGCGAGAGGCGGGGGACACCCTGGACAGGTCGCCAGTCCATCGCAGGGCTGTAAATAAACATGTATACCATTATTGTGTGGAGCTGTGGGACAATATCTGGATGAACTCTGAGTCTTTTTTCTGTCAATCATGTGAACTCTTTCGAGCAGACCTTTATTTTGAAGGCGACGATAACTTTTACTATTAGTTCCGGGGCAAAGTTGAGGAGCTGCTGGTCTGTTTACCTCGTCAAATGGATATTATTTATTCAAAGAATCCTTCTTGACAGCTTGTAACAACTCTGCTGATTGATTCCATACGTATGTGTCCTTATTTAATCAACTCCATGGTGAGTCGTTTTCTTTGTTTCTTTTGTTTTTACTAAAGATGCAGCGCTACTTTCTGCCGCCGATGAGCTAATGGCTAACGGAGCTGGGTTTTAATTTAAAAACACTAAGCAGTTAGTTAAGTGAATCGTCAGTTTAATCCAGTGTAGTAACCTCCTGCTCACTTCCAAACATTTGATCAGCACTCCCCCATACACACCCGCCGTCTTTACAAGATAAGCGCATCACATGGAAATGCGCGGGGCGTTTACTGACCGTAGGACGCGCGACTCTCACAGTAATCCTCTGTTACATATTATTTAATTATTAAACACTCAAAAGTATCAAGAATTTGTAACATTAATGATTCGTAGGTACCAGTAATTTGTCCAAATGTCAAAGGTC
The DNA here is from genome assembly GCA_006937965.1 of Callopanchax toddi. Lineage (NCBI taxonomy): Eukaryota > Metazoa > Chordata > Actinopteri > Cyprinodontiformes > Nothobranchiidae > Callopanchax > Callopanchax toddi. The sequence goes on along the minus strand of SSNR01000404.1, from coordinate 281,488 downwards.
TCCATCCGGAGATTGGGGGTGCGCGAACACGGCTGGGACATAGAAGGGGGGGCGCGGCAAACAAAGTTTGGGAACCTCTGCTCTAGATCCTCTAGATATTATGTTAATGTACGGAAAAAAGACACTTCCTTTAAGATCTGATTTTCCATCTTCAACCGGAAGGTTAAACCAGATCATTTTATTATATATTAAATCAGCGGATGTTTGCTCGTTCTGAAGCAGCTTCTAAGGCCCCATCTCAATACTCGCACTTCCACCCTACGTTCTTCAGTGAAGTGCACTTGGAATTATGGGTAATACCCTTCGCTGAAGTGTGCACCCATGTGGACTTCGGCGAAGTGCGTAGCGAGGGTGGAAAAGGGGGCGGGCCAAGGTCCGGATTCTACAGCCAGGAGAATCGGGACACCCTAAGCACTCGCGCACCTCCGCGGGAACGCGCAACTGAGGGGCGCAAAGGTGGAAGTGCGAGTATTGAGACGCGGCCTATCAGTCATTTATCTACAGTTAAGAACACACCTACTGGTGACATCACTTAGAGTGGGTGGACGCTCTAGGAACAGGAAGTAGTCCTCTGACTGGAGCTAGTCAGATTAGGAGAGACACTGCTACAGATCGGTAACACAGTGGCTAATTGAGGGGTGTTTGAAACAACTTATGCTCTAAAAAGTCACCCATCAGATGCATTAGAACACTACACTGTTAAAACAAACTGTTGAAATTTAACCAAAAAAAATGTGTGTAACAATTTGCACTCAATTTATTTGATTAAATTTGATCCAAAACTTTATTACATTTTACCCAATGTACAGTTAAAAAAAATACTAAAAATATTGGTTATATTCAAACACCTTTGTCACATTTATATTTAATGTAAAATATTACTTACATTTTATGCCTTCTATTCACCAGACTTGCATCTTTCTAGCCCTTCAACTTTTTTTGTTGTTGTTTTTTCTTTTATTACAACATCAGTGTTTGTGTGCCATTGGCCTTTGCTGCATTTACACATTGATGATGTTGGATTGGAGCGGGGATCGAACCCACACTCTAAGGTACAGGAGTCAATGTCACTAACCACTAGGCCACGGCGTCTGTTAGGACAGCACTGAAGTTTAAATGGTTATAAGCTTTATAGCGAATTGTTCTAAATGCAGAAAATTTTGCTATTTTTAAGGAATCTAGCCAAGCAAATTTTCCTTTCCCCATTGGCAGATATTTTTTGCTTAAATCTAGAAAATTTGACCATATTTAATAAGATTTTGCCTTTTTCAAGTAGGGCTGTAAGAATATGCTTTCTTTTTAGACAAAAATAAGTCAAAATGTCTAAAAACGAGGATACTTTACTTTCTTAGAAATCAGTTTTTGCAGTGCAGTAGTGCTTAACTAAAAAATTTGGTTAAGTTTTAACCATTATATTTGAATTCCACTTGTTAATTAAACAAATTAGGTGTATCAGAATCAAACCAGTTTTTTTAAATTTCAGTCTTTAACTAATATATTTAATTAGATTTTAAATTATTTTATTGGGTAATATATAACTTTCCAAAAAACTTTTTTCAGTGTATACCACGCATTAGTAAACCTCTACAGCTTTGCACGAGACCACAGCATATTAGCATAATAAATCGAATGCTGCTAAGTCATGTGGTTATTAGCTATAGCATTCTAACAGAACACTGAGCTTTGATTCTAAAGCGTCAGTTTGACTTTTTACATCAAGAGTCGTTTTAAAAACCAGAAAATTAGCTGCTATTTGCCACCGATCTGCAGCAGTGTCTCTCCTGATCTACCTAGCCATGAGCACTGCTCCAATCAGAGAGAGCGATGCCTCCTGGTGGGTGTGGTCGACAGGAGTCCCTGACTTTAACTCCACTGAGTTCACACAGAAACAGCGGCTGGGTTGGTTTCCCTCCCTCAGCTGGGAAATATAATGAGCACATTCCAGCAATGATCACACCTGACACACACACACACACACACACACACACACACACACACACACACACACACACACACACACACACCACCTCTAGAGCTTTCTTTGTAAGTAAAACTACTCAGTCACACTCTAAGAATCACATTCCGACCAGAGGAATGTGGAGGGAAGGTTTGAAGCTGTATCATTGTTATTGTAACGACATTTTCTGAAAAGTACAAACTACTCCCGCCCCACCCTCATCCCCACATGCCTCTCTGTCACTGACAGGAAGAGACAGTAATCTGGGCTGATGACATTCCTCTCATTCCTCCCTCAGCCCTGCTCCTTACACTGCTGACTACACAAAGCAGAGCAGATGTGATGAAGGGACAACAGCTACACAAAACCCACTGGGTCCTTACTCACTCATTCCTGGCATGTTAGTTATCTGATCACCTGCAGCATCCCTGCAGACAAAGCTGTGTTAAGGCCGAGTCCAGAAACCAACCGGCTACAGGAGCAGCTCGAAGCACACTGATGAAACTCGAGACTGACTGAGAAGTTTTTAACTGATGTTTGTGTAGATGGCTGTTTGAAGGGCGAAATAACTCAACGAATGAATGAAAAACACGTTGATCTAGAGAGAAATGGACATCTGCTCCCAGATCAACAGAAAACCACACGTAGCATCCAGAGCTCAGAGTCAGAACGTCAACACAGGTTCACTCAGCTGAGCCATGACTAACTGATCATCACTGTGATTGGTTGAGCTCATAGTAAGGAAGTCCCAGGGACTAGCGGAATTGTTCACATGTGCTCTGTAGGTGCAGTTTCTCAGCCTTTTTGGAATTTCTCTGATATTTTGAACAATAATAAGGAACTACGCCCATCAAGTCCTGGACGGTAATCACAGGGTCAACAATCATCAATGCAGCATTGTTTTTAACACTGTTTAAAACAAATATCTGTGTCGAACTGTCTCCCTGCTCTGTGATCCTCTACATTCACTTTAATGTCCTGATAGGCTGCAGGTCTGAGGTGGAAAAACAAGAATCAGACTGAGACTACACTCATACAAGTGTTACCATGGAAACACAATGCTGGCTGTCCCTCATCAGCCTGTATGCAGATCCGTTCATCAACAGCTGGTAAAACAGGAGGGATGCTCAGGCTGCACCAAAGGAGAGGAAGACTGGAGAAGATAGACGAGGTGTTTCAGGAGGACAGAAGATAAACTACAAACCCCAACAGTGAACATCAAGAGCTGAACTCCTCAGATCGGCTGATCAGAGACAACGCTGCTTTAACCTGCTTCAGTCCATTAACCTGAAACTCAGCGGTCGGAGTCCCAGTCACTGAAGGCTCTTTAAGTCCAGAAGACTCCGAGGTTTCTGGGAACTCAGAGATAAAACAGCCTGACCCTCAGACAGACACAGGGGTGTAAAACCAAACCCTGGTGGTCCCATGCTCACTACGTAGATTACCGTCTCTCACTCACGTCTTCTGTCATGCTTTGAGACAAAGATAATAAATATGATCTTATATTAACCTCTGTATTAAGAAAATACTAACTTAGCATGTAGCATATCTTTATGATATGAATCTGATGATGGCGATGGTGTTTAAAGTCCAGTTCGAACAAAAGGAGCCGCCATGTTTGTCATCAGCCCGAGACCTAATCACTGATTTTAACAGGATATTTTAGCTGCTTATTAAATGTTGTCACTTTTGGCTCTCCATACCTGGCATCAACAACAGCTCGTATAATAATTAGACCGTCTTTATCCAACATTCACATGTCCTGTTCCACTGAACTATGTCGAGACAGTGGATCATCTGGTTTGATGGTTTTGAGGTCTGTTTCCCAGAGTGTGAGGACACTGGCATCTTCACATTCCTGATCATCACCAGTGAAACATCCAGACAGAGAGCTGGTTTTACAGCGATTATTGAAATCATTCTAATACTAATGAACTAATAATTAATCTGATACTAAAAATAATTATAAACAGCTAACATGAAGGCAGCTCGCTTCATCCAGCCAGAGGGACTTTTATTACAACATTAATTAAGTACAATTTAAAACAACAGAAGAAAAAGCTCGCCTTCAAGGCTGTCACAGGCCCCTCCCTGCAGTGGCTTCTGGGTAAACAGTCCACACCGATGTGTGAGGACCTGCATTCTAATCGCTATGACTTTTGTTTTTATAATATCTGAAAATTAGCTACTAATTTGTTATAAACCAGCAGCAGTGTCACTGTAGCAACAGATGGTTTTCATGCATCAGCTGAGTGTTGGGTCAGATCAACAGGGTCCGCCATGTTCACACTCTGGGAGGAAACCACAACCAACCAGTCAACAGTGCAGACTCAGGGTTTATAAAGATGTCACTCTGAGCCCGTCCTGCCTTCAGAATTCTAACACCCCCAGCAGGGTGGTGAGGACGTGGATGGACTTCTTGTTTTTGAAGACATTCTGTCTCATCCAAAGTTTTCCACTTTAACAGAAAAGGAAGGAGTTTTCTTTATGTGAACCCATCATGCACTGGATGAATTAACAGGAAGTGGGTTTGCAGGATAGTCATGATAAACTGAAATAAAGGGAACTAGACGTCTTAGAGGTGTTTCACTCCTCGACTGAGGAGCTTTCCCTAATCTTGATTCACAGACAGAATCTAAACTATTTAAAAAGATAAAAACAAGGGAGGTTGTTAGTAAATGATGTTCAGTCTCGACTTCATTAGGACACAAAAATGATTACAGCTTCTTTTCTTCAGACATGTTCTTTGAGTAAGTTTTTACCTTTGACATGTTTCGACGCACATCTGCAGCCTTCATCAGAAGTGTCACTGGTGTTGGTGTGACGTGTCGTTTATCAGCTGTTCTTCCCGATGGGCGTGGCCAAACCCGACCTGTCAGATCTGCGGGGTTGGCCACGCCCATCTCCACCGGCTGGTCCCTGCACTCTCAGAAATGAAAGGACATGATTGTAACTTTTTTGCCACTGGGGTGGTACCCTCAAAAGTACAACTTTGTACCTTTAACTGGGGGTTATATCCTAAGGGGTACAAATATGTACCCTTTAGGGGGCGGCCCGGAGGCAGCCCGGCGTGACGAGGCTCTGGCTTGAGGTCCGGGCCCGGCGTGGACCCTGGAACCCTGGGACCTTCTGGACCGGGACCCTAGGGAGCAGGACTTGACTCAGGAACAGGATCAGACTCAGGAAACTCAGAAATTGGACTTGACTCGGGACCCTCTGGACTTGGACTTGACTCAGGACCCTCTGGACTTGACTTGGACTTGACTCGGGACCCTCTGGACTTGACTCGGGACCCTCTGGACTTGGACTTGACTCGGGACCCTCTGGACTTGGACTTGACTCGGGACCCTCTGGACTTGACTCGGGACCCGCTGGACTTGACTCGGGACCCGCTGGACTTGACTCGGGACCCGCTGGACTTGGATTGGGACCCTCTGGACTTGACTCGGGACCCGCTGGACTTGGATCGGGACCCTCTGGACTTGGATCTGGACCCTCTGGACTTGGATCGGGACCCTCTGGACTTGGATCGGGACCCTCTGGACTTGGATCGGGACCCTCAAAATTGTACCTTTTGAGGGTACCATTTTGAACCTTAACTGGGGGTACAAATTTTTACCTTTGTAGTTTGTACCTTTGACTAGTTAAACCTGTACCTTAGGGTACATATTTGTACCCCTTAGGACACAACCCTGCAGTTAAAAGGTACACAGTTGTACTTTTGAGGGTACCACCCCAGTGACAAAAAAGGTACAATCATGTCCTTTAATTTCTGAGAGTGTGGAGCAGTGAGTCCCAGGTGTGAGACAGCTGGTAGGCCCCCTCGTCCTGGTTGATGGACCACTTGGCTCGCTTCCTTATCTCCACTGCCACTCCACACCTGGGACTCACTGCTCCAGGGACCAGCCGGTGGAGATGGGCGTGGCCAACCCCGCAGATCTGACAGGTCGGGGTTGGCCACGCCCATCGGGAAGAACAGCTGATAAACGACACGTCACACCAACACCAGTGACACTTCTGATGAAGGCTGCAGATGTGCGTCGAAACATGTCAAAGGTAAAAACGTACTCAAAGAACATACATGTCTGAGGAAAGAACATATCATTTTTGATGAAAAGACATAATGAACACAGTAAAGTATTCATGAGGACACGTTCTAATCCTTCCACTCATTATCTCACATGATAACATGTCTGATAAACAGAGTCCAGAGTCTGACTGTCCCACAGAGCCAGCACAAAACACTCTGGGCTCCAGCTGAGCGTGTTCAGTGTGAGCGTGGCACGAGGATGGCAGAGAGTTTCACTGAAACCAGTGGAACCAGAAGGGTTACATACCGATCTGCACTTCAGTCTCTAAAGAGTCCAACGTAGAGACAAAGTCCAGGGTCTGTCCTCACACAGCTGGTTAACATTTAGCCACATGGAAACACACACACACACACATAAGGTTGAGTCCACGCGCGTGTGTGTGTGTGTGTGTGTGTGCGTGTGCGTGTGTGTGTGTGTGTGCGTAGGCCATCCTACCACAGCTAACATCCACTGACACCCAGTAAACAAACAGAGTTCCTGTCTGTCTGGAGGGAAACATGATTCCTACTGATGCAACGAAACAAATCAAACTAAACATAAACCATAATCTGAAAAACAAACAGAATAATAGTTTTACTGATCACACCTGGAGTTCCCTAACAGAGTCTGGAGCTCCTCTAAGGACACGTCTGGCTCAAGGGAACAAAGGACAGCTGTGAGGGCATTTGTTCAGCCTCAGCTCACAGATTCCAGCAGTAACACTCCACTGATCTGAGCTTAGGAGAGGACAGATTCATCCAAAAATAAAAAACTCAATCAATAAAGGAGTGTTTGAATATGACTACAAATTAATCCAGACCTAAAGGAAGCGGCAACAATTCACCAGTAAGCTGTCGAGTTCTCGTTGTAGTCCTGATATCAAGGTCAGACGAGCTCAGAGGCCTGTTTCCATGGTAACTAAACAAACCTGTCCAGGAGCACGTTGAGATTTTATGTTTTCGATCAGCCGATCATGCTGATTCAATCACCTGTAGATTTTTTCTCTATTTCACCCTGAAACATCACAGAGAAACGTCTAAACACGCCCAGCTGTCCACTGGTGATTCCATCAGCAGGCGCAAACAGCCTGAGGTGTTTGATAAGCTCAGCCTTTCATTTGAATAGTCTATAACCAGCACTGTGGATGGAAATACATAATATTCTAGAATGTATTTAACTGACTAATGTATCAACTGAAAGATTTACCACTGATAAAAAGACTTCCACATGCACACAAACTCAAAACTCAGAAATTACTAAAACTATCAGAGAGAGAGAGAGAGAGAGAGAGCGAGAGAGAGAGAGACCCCTACCACCTGCCAGACAGAGACCACTCAACACAGAATCATTCAAGCGTCCCAATAAGAGACCCTTCAGTTATTAGAGGCCAGAGATAGATCAGAGCCAGGCAGTGGCTTCAAGTCCATCCCAACCTGGTGACCTCTGAGCTTTGAGACAGAACAGAGCCTCAGCAGGTGTTTTAAATACGGGTACGCTACCTAAAGCAGCTCAGATCTCTCTCATGACCAGTGGGTTTCTGGTCATGACCTCACTGAAATAAAAACCTAGCATCTCACTGAGTGTTTTAATTCCCTCATGTGACCATTAGGGCACTGTTCTGCCTCAAACGGTACCCAGTCACCACAGTGGTACCATCAAAGGACTGTTCTAGTACCTTGGATCATGCAGTTTGGACTTTTTGGAGGTCAGTCTTGGATCTCAGGTCTATCCTAGACCAATCAGCTTCTATCAGAAAGTCTTCTATAGGTTCACCGTCTCTTATCAGAATGCTCTGATTCCCCAACATTAACGGAGTTTAAACCTGAACCAGTGAGTGTTTTACACTCATTATGTATCAGGACT
>SSNR01000404.1:170276-268172 GCA_006937965.1 Callopanchax toddi | reverse complement strand
GGTCTCCCTTCATTCTTACACACACATCTTACACACATACACCTCTCCCCAACACACACACACACAGACAGACACAACTCAATCTGATCTGACTGGAACACCAACAGACCAGAAAAGCGTGTGTGAGTGTGTGTGTAGTCAGAGAGTCCAGTCCACAATGCTGAGATCCAGAGAGAGGAGCAGCAGCACATGAGGGGGGAGGAGCCCACACGCACGCACGCACACACACGTAAAAAAAACCTGTTCCCTGCTTCATTCCTGTGAACACAATTCTCTCTACCAATTCCCTAACACACACACACACACTCACACACACACACACACACTCACACACACACAATATAAACCTCCTCTAACAGAAAAACATGCCAAAACACAGTAACCCTGAAATTATCTTTGTGCTTGTCTCTCGCTCTGTGTGTGTGTGTGTGTGTGTGTGTGTGTGTGTGTGTGTGTGTGTGTGTGTGTGTGTGTGTGTGCACCTCATCCCACCTGTGCCGTTGTAGCAGCAGCAGCAGCGGCGGGCGAGAATCCATCTACGGCAACGCTGGGCTCGCTTCATTCTCACACACACATCTTATACACACACACACACACACACACTTCAATCTGATCTGACTGGAACCCCGACAGACCAGCCAAAGCTGTGTGCGAGTGTGTGCACAACTGGAGAGTCCAGTCCACACGCTGAGATCCAGATAGAGGAGCAGCAGCACATGAGGGGGAGGGGGGGGGGGGGGGGGGGGGGGGGGGGGGGGGGGGGGGGGGGGGGGGGGGGGGGGGGGGGGGGGGGGGGGGGGGGGAGGAGCCCCCCACACACACACACACACACATCATTTGTCCCTCCCTCAGACACACTTCAGCTCTCTGGAACAGAAGTCCAGGACTGCTCCTCTCCTCTCAGAGGTCTCAGGTTCCAGCGCTGTGTGTGGTTCCTGGATTCATGGTTCTGATGGAGAAATGGCTCTTTGACCCTTGACCCTCATGCTGCTCCTAACAAACCTGAAAAGACTCCAGTGGTTTTCAGCTGTTGGTCCTCGATGACACGTAGCAGAACTCCCTCAGGATTCAGGATTTACTCTATTCTAAATAAACGGCCATTCACCCACTCACACACGTATTCAGGTCCCTCAGACCACCACCAGGTCCCTCTGACCACCACCAGGTCCCTCTGACCACCACCAGGTCCCTCTGACCACCACCAGGTCCCTCTGACCACCACCAGGTCCCTCTGACCACCACCAGGTCCCTCTGACCACCACCAGGTCCCTCTGACCACCACCAGGTCCCTCTGACCACCACCAGTAGACGAGGTGGGTGAAGAGTCTCGGAGACGATAAAGTGACCCAGCTGGAGCTGGGATCGGACCGGACCGGAGACAGATACAGGTTTAGAGCCTCGTGGTCAGATTACAGACGGCACATCGCCTTCCCTGCTTTGCTGATGATGTCCAGATCTACCCGTCCCATCTTTAGGTTTTTAATAGACACGTTTCCTGTTTGACGTGTGTCTGCTCTCCTGCTGCCTCTGCAACACAAACTAACGCTGGAGTGGACGTTCAGCGTCTGAAGAACACCATGGTGTGTTGTACAAAGTAAGTTTGTGTCTTCTCACTTTGTCTTTTGCTCTGCTTAGCTGGGTCCAGGTCTAGCAGGAAGTCCAGACTGTCTTCTCCCCAGCCAGCCTGGGAATCTAATCCCTCCAGTAAGTTCTGGTTCAGCTCCCAGAAGGACATGCCTGAGCCCCCCCCCCCCCACCTGGAGTAGGCAGTCCACCATCCAGTCAAGAACCACGGCCGTGCATTTGGAAGTGCTGATTCTGATCGAAGCTGCTTCACACTCAGCCGTTTTGTCTTATCTGACTATCACTGTGGTCAGGTCTGCTGAGTCGACACGTTTAGGTCAAGGCGTCAGCGGTTTGAGAAGCTAAAGGACTCGGTAATCAGCCAGAGAAGACCTCACGTGTTAGAGTGTGTCCCTGCAGTGTGTGTGTACCTGGATAAGCACTGCAGTAGGTGAGACAACACACACACACACACACACAACCTAGATAAAGTGCTTCCAGCTCTGCAGTGTCTCATTTTATTTACTGTTGATCTAAAGCAAGAAAACCCACGTCAGACAGAAACCAGGACCTTCGAACTGACAGCTGCTGGTCAGAGGAGACTCTCCAGCACTCGGTGGTCCTGGTCATTTTCAGATCGCTTCTCTCAAACTACAAAAACAACCTGGAGACATCCTGCGACAGTTTATGATTATCTGGATCTGTTCAGATGGTCCTTCAGAAAGGACAAGGAGACCTACTTTATGAAGGACTTCTCTTTTATCTCTGATATAAAATCACTTTTTATCTCCTGGTGAACTAGAAATCTACAAAACGGCTTGTTCTAGTTTAGTGCTCGTGAAAACATTGATCTGCATCAGGAAACTGTAAAACGTAAACATCATTCATGTGAAAGCTAAAGTTTGATCATGCGTAGGGTTTCATTTATTTGGTTATTATAAACTTATAAATTAAAGTTTGTTAAAACACAACAACATCTAAAAAGAGGATTAACATCTGCATCATTTGTATCATTAAAATAAAGTACAACTAATCTCATGTCTGCAAATGTTTTGCTAAACCACTGGTTTTAGGTCTGAATCAGGGTCTGCAGCTCTGGTCAGGTCTACGTGGATCCAGGAGGACTTGATGCTGCCGTTAGACATCAGTCCATCAGATGTGAACACACACACACACACACACACACACACACACACTCTAGATCCCCTGCCTCCTTGTGGTGGCGGACTTGCTGCTGTTTTCAGAGACAAACATTCTTCTGGAGCTGAGTAGAAATCATTCAAATTTTACATTAAATGATTTTAAGCGTGACGCCCAAAGTTTGTTTAATTTGTCTTCAGACGTTGAACATATAGAGCTCAAAGTGCATCCTGTAAGTAGGAGGCTGTAAACTGACTCAGTCGTGTTACAGGACTGTACAGCTAGACACGTCAAATCCACAGGTGTGTGTGTGTGTGTGTGCGTGTGTGTGTGTGTGTGTGCAGACACACATTTCCATGTTTGGTAGGTGCAGTTCTATTTACCTCTCCGGAAACAAAAAGTATCCTTGTCTCTGCCAACAGCAGGAAACATTGTGGCAGCAGCAGGCAAATCAGCTGATCTCACAGTGTGTGTGTGTGTGTGTGTGTGTGTGTGTGTGTGTGTGTGTGTGTGTGTGTGTGTGTGTGTGCTTTAAACAAGGAAGCATCATTATTAAAAGGTAAATAAGTGCCAGCAGAAGGTGTTTTCAGGGATTAGTTTGAAAGTTGGGGGGGTGGTGGTGGTGGTGGGGGGGGTCCAAGAACATGAGCACATATTTCTAACATCGACTTCCTCTTTACTGTACAAGTCCCATGATGCAGTGCAACACCTCAGATGGTCCCGGCTGATAATAAACTGCTGCAGAGTCTCGTGATGCTTCACTATCAGTTCATCAGAATGAGGTCACACAGCTCTGCAGCACCACCTGCAGGCCAGGCAGACACACTTCACTTTGTGTTCCAGTCCTAGACCTGAATCTTCTGAAGGACACCTTTTAGGTCCCAGCTGCTGCCTCTGGATCTGATGGCACTGTGCCTCTGTAGAGTCAGGAATCACAACAGAGTCGGGTCACGATGACTCGTTCTTTATTAATATATCCTCACAGGTTTGATAGGAATCTATAAAAACACAGGAATGGAATGATGTCAGAGGAGTGGTCAGGGATAAAGAACACCACTAGCTTCAAGGAGGAGGAGAGTCAGGCTGCAGGTCCAGATGGGGTCAGCCCCAGAGTCCTCCAGAGTCCAGACCACATGCCTCCCTCACAGGGTCAGATGGATCCAGTGAGAGGGTCTCTTCTGAGCATGGAGGTTATTCAGTGATATTTATAGGATAAAAAGAGCTTCTCCTGCCCCTAGTGTTGATCAATCTGAACTACACTGCACAGGCTGACAGACATGGAAGAGACAACAGCGACTTGGAAAGCTTCAGAGAAATGATTAGGACAGACTGGACGAACCACTAAATCTGAGTAATGGTTCAATAGACTCTCTGAATCAGATTAATGAGGGAGTTTTACTTTAAAGCAGCAGTAAGCGACTTTTAACCAGTAGGGGGCATTAGGGGGCTACGGTTGAAAGTGTCGTAAAATCATCTCACATCTGAACACATAGAGCCCCCCCCCCCAGTCTGCCACAGCTCACACTGCTTTTCAGCTACTAATCTCATCAGATAAGTTGTTTTTACAATTTTTTGAATGTATAATTCTTTTTTCCAGTTCAGAAACAGTCTCTCTCTCTCTCAGCTGCTAATTTATTCTCCACTAGAACTCAGCTGTAACGCTCCTTCAGTGATGAGTCATACAGGTGTGCGTTTCAGGTGTGTGAGCAGGATAAAACGATCCATCCTCCAGCGTGGACCTGACCAGACTTTTGGGTCGCTGGGAGGACTTGAGCAAAACCTCTGGGTCCCTAGTGGACCAGCACAGATCTGACGGGCTTTCGGTCTCATTCAGCTGGTGCAAAAACTTCCACAACTGGATCATAGCGAACCTGACGAGCGGTGCGGGTCTCGGTCAGCTGGTGCAAAACCTCTGGGCCCGCGCAGACCCCCCAGTGAGAACAAGGTTCTTGCTTCTGGTGGAGGATGAATTGGCCTTAACTTATCGACCCAAATCCGACTGGACCTGTAGGACCTCGGTTCTGAATCTACTAGCGGGCTAGCTCATGTGTCGGAGATGTATTTGTGCAGGTCGCGCGTCATCGGTTCTTCAGATCTATTTATTTATTTACCTGTGAGGTGTTGTAGAGGAAGGCTTTGATTATCAGGTCGGTGTAGGACAGATTCCTCCAGGCGTTGCCGCGGGATGACGCCTGGCTGCGTGTCAGCCAAGCCGCCGCTGGGAGTCTGTGAGCCGGAGGGGAGTGCGTGGAGAGTGGGGAGTACGTCGGCAGCGGTGCGGCTGCTGATCTGGTCCTCCGTCGCCACACCAGATCCACGGATGGCCGTGGAGGTCGAGGCGAGCCGTCCACTTCATAATCATCCTCCTCTGGTCGCTACCTTCCGGCTTCATCATGCTCGAGTCAGCTCGCGGAGCCATTCGGGTCTCGGTCAGGTTAGAGCTGATTTATTTATATATTTATTTATTTATCTGTGAGGTGGTGTTGAGGAAGTCTTTCAGAACATTCTTTTCTACAATATTTCACAATGTGGTTAATAATCAGACTGGTTAAACCGTGAAATCCTCGCAGAAACCATCACTCCTCCCAGACCGTTACTAGACCTGGTAACTATGGTGATAAAGCAGGTAGTGACATCATCTAGACTGTGTCTGAAACCAGGGGTAGGATGCTCATGAGGACGTGGACTTGCTGGTCTACCTAGGTTGGGTCCTTGCTCAACCGCTAAGACAGGAAATAAACAGCTCTGAATTCAGACGGTCTAGCCTCATGCTTATCCCCGCCCCTCAGTCCAGTCGCTTAGCAACCGGGACAGCGCCGACAGACAGGCTAAAGCTAATAAAATGAATCTAAAGAAACACTTGAAGCTCTTTTACTGTGTTTTATTTCCTAAATTTCCATTTAAAACATTCAAGCTAGCTTACATTGATTTGTCTTAAATAACATGAAAAATAAAACATTCAACCTCTTTTGTGGAGATTTTTATTATTAAACTTCATATAAAGATAAGAAAAAAATTCCTAAACACAAGTTTTTTATCATCTTTTGAGAAACTGACATTTAAAACTGAACTGCTCTCTGGTTTTTTTCTGCTACTGCTGCAAAATTGAACCAGTAGAATCCAATTGTGTCCTGTGGTGTAAATTCAATAAAGTTGAGAAAAAAGTAGAATCCCACGGCCGGCACGCAAAGCATCCTGGGATAGCCTTGGCCAGCGAGGATACACCAGACCCATCCTCGAAATTGGGGTGGAGCGAGGACGCATTTGAGGACGCATGGATGAGTATCCTTCGAATTTGGACAGCACTCGTCGCTGCGCTGTGATGTCATTGGCCTCGAAATGCGTCCTCATAAGCGTCCTACCCCTGAATTCGAACACAGCCCTAGACTGCCTACCCGCTCTGACAAACTGTGTAGTGCAGTATCTGGCCAGTAGAGGGGTGTATAGTGGTGAAAAATATGAAAATGGTCAAATTTCTAACTGAAAAATAAATTAGATCAATTTTAATGCTCTAGCTTAAAGTGTAACAAACTGTTTACTGCTGAAGTTCAAATGTTCATAAAGGTTATGTTTGTTCACTGCAGTGTATTTAAAGGAGTTCACACCAAAACAAACTGACTAGGATCCATTCCTGTGTGTAATGTTTACACCTCAACAGCGTGGAGCGGTTCTGATCCGTTCTGTTTGTACCTGAAACAGGTGGCGACGGGGCCTAGGCTGAAGGGAGGGGTGGACTCTGAAGAATCCGACAGGTTTATGTTTTATTCTCTAAGAAATACACACATTTTTATGTCTGACCAGTTAGAAAAGGATTTAACGAGGTTACGCTGCATTCAAGTACATCATGTAAACTCAAAAATCCACACTGAAAAAAGCAGCCAGAGCAGATAGATGAGAAAAGCAGATCTTCACTCCCTGACTTAAGCAGCTCCCCAAGACATGAGCTGATTCAGAGAGTAACCATAGCAACGGAGGAACAGAGCCTGACCCTTTAGCAGGGTCAGCTAGGTTCACCTTCACTTACATCTCCACCTAACGGGAGGACATTCAGATAAAAGACTGAGGCAGTTTCTACAGAAACAAACTATTTAACAACAGCATGACAAAGTAGCTACATGTCCACAAATAAATCTATCTCACAATTTAATGCAAACCAATAAAATAACAGACAAAAGCTCAGGTTACAACAATGTCAGCTTCAACCTCTACATGTGAAACTCAAACTGGCAGCCAATGAGCTTCAAGCAGCCAGAACTAGAAATCAAATCTTCTGACTGTAAATCATGTTTGAGCTCCAAAATCCACCCGGATCAGGTCGTCTCTGCTACACTCAGACCACTTCAGGTGGTTTTGGTCTTTTCCCATCCTAGGAAGCCATGCAGCTGTGCCCACCAGGCCACTGGGGGCACACTGGTTGGGAAAAACTACAAAAACTGGTTTATCTGACACAATTAGAGACATACCTGTAAAATAAAGTACAGTATTCCAGTAACGAAGGACAGCCGGTGCAGATCGTAACTCCACAACAAAACCAAACTCGTCCTACCTTTCCCTGAGCTGAAGAAGCAGTCCATCTCCACGCTGGATCTGGAGTGAGACACACACAGAGTGGAGCTCGGGACCAGGCCTTCCTGAGGAGGACTGCGGTCTGTGGTCCTGATCAGACACCATCCGGGCCGCTCGCTAGGCCGCTCCAGCAGCTCCACCGTTTGACCTGGAGGGAATTAGAGAGACGACGGTTGAAGAAAATGGACCTCGTCAAGTCTGGGCCACGTGAACGCTGCTGTCACCTGTGCTGACGGACAGCTCGGTGCTGCATCCTGCTGTGAAGTCCTGCAGAACCACCGTCAGCTCACAACCTCCAGAGAGCTGCAAACAGAGAGGGGAAGATTTACACCTCACACCACAACCGGCACGAGAACTCCTCCAACACACGTCTGGATTTCACTATTATTACAGCATCGGCAGCTCAGCTGAAGGAGAACCAGAACTTCAACAGAGTCTGGTCACTCAGCACAAACAGGAAGAAAGTAGTACTAATGAAAACGTGGTTGATTACAGTTCTTGGTGTTCTGGAGGAACCTAAAAGACGGGCAGCATGGTGACACTCAGACCAGATCCAGGACCAGATCCAGGACCAGCAGGGAAACCAGCCTGAATAGTTCTACACTCTAAAGTTCTACACTCTAAAGGTTTTATTCTCACTGTTGACTAGGGGTGTGTATTGGCAAAAATCTGGCGATGCGATACGCATCGCAATACAGCACAGACGATACGATATATTGCAATATAATGTATTACTAAGATTACGACCATATATTATGATTTTTAAAACATAAATTAAGAGTAGAAAACTGTCACAGCATTCTAAAAACTTTAACCTTTTTCATACATAACTAGGGATGGGAATTGATAAGATTTTTACGATTCCGATTCCATTTTCGATTCTGTAAAACGATTCAATTCTTTATCGATTCTCTTATCGATTCTCATTTGAAAAAAGAGAACAAACAGATCTATTAGCTTCAAGCTGGTTTATATCTTATCTTTGAGTCAGATACAAGTTTAGAAGTAAGATGACCTTATACATCCAACAGTGAGGTCTTAAGAAAACCAGAGCCTAGGGTCACTGAAAAAAAAGTTTCTAAGTATAGAAATAACATAAAATACAACATAAATTATTTTGTGCAATTCCACAAGAATGTAATATTTCAACTCTCTTTTTAAAAAGGATATGAGCTGAACACACAAAATTACGTCAGCCAGCAACAAATACAACTCAAGTCAAGTTTAATGGAACTGTGCATTGTACAATTTTGCAACCATCAACTATGGAAAATTAACAATTCTTCTGCAGAAAAATGAGCATATCTGCTTTTTCAGGAAGGATACCTGATCTTTCTGGACTTATTGTGTCTCCAGCTGGAGAACACCATAGGGCTGTGCGTTATGAGGAAATATTTCATCTGGACGATAGAAAATGTCTACCGTCAGATAAAAAGCTCTATCGTTTAAGCCACGATAGAAGTTTTACAGCATAATGCACTTTACGGGATGTTCATGAACGCACCGCGCAGCAACACATAAACAAACACGGAGGCAGATGGTAGTGGACGTGTTTTAGACCAGAGTCAACAGGATAACCAGCTAACCCAAACCGAGGAGCTTGGACCTAAAAGAGGGACAACTTCTGTTTCATCGATGTGGTTTAAATATAAAAAGACCGACGTGGACCAGACAGCAGCTGTTTGTAAAGTTTGCAGCTCCCGGTCCCAACAATGGACTCCGACGCCACTAATATATTTTATCACCTGCACAAAAACCAAGTCGAAGAATACAGAGACAGTCAACGAGCAAAAGCTGCAAAAGCAGCGTCGAGTGTTGGAGTAAGAGCTCAGAATAAACTCCAGACGCTGATCAGGTTTTTACCTGCAGAACGTCATGTAGCTGCCAGCTGAGCGGGATGGAAGGAAGGAGGAGGTTACTGCTGCTGTTACCACACACATCTACAAAGATATGGCTCTAATCTACATGGTGGAGAAACCTGAGTTTAGTGACTCGTGGTGACGTAGTCGCGCCGACTGGAATTTATTTTTTTGCTCCGACTGGAATTGATAAGGGAATCGTTAGCAAAAATGGCAAACGATTCCAAGGGATTGAAACACTGGGAACCGGTTCTCATTAAGAACCGGTTTTCGATTCCCATCCCTATAAAACACACCAGTTTCATTACTAGATCTAGTCGATCCACCGGAACGAAGGTGGTGAAAACAGCCACCAACTAGTGGTCATACTTTTAATTTTACTACAAAAACTATTGTCATCATTAATGGTTGCATTAAAAAAATTTTTTAATGAAATAAAAATTGAAAATTTGCTTTAAATTTCAAGTGGTGCTCACTGCAGAACCAGAAGGCGGAGCTGCACCAGGTTCAGCCCCGCCCATTCAACCAGAGTCAGCCCTCCTCCACTGTTTTTTTTTTTAAATAATTTTATTGCAAAAGAGTGAATTTACAAGAAAATACCTGAATGTTTCTCCTTCTGTTTCCCCTTGTTTTCAGGATTAAACATATCCTCAAAATTGATTAAATATCTCGGGGTTTCAGTCATGTTTTTGTAACAGTATTAGTTTGTGAATGAGAAACGTTTTCTGTCATACGGACTATAACGAGAGACAGTGAGTCAACAGAGAAAGCTGAACTAGCCCACTTTGCTTCATAGCGTTAGCCGCCATTAGCCGCTAATAGCGGCTATTAGCTGCTGTCAGCTGTTAGCTGCTCCTGGAGTGGCCCAAAGCACCGGGGGAAACCCTGAGCGCTTCGCGGACCCGCAGCACGTAGCTCTGCAGACCCAGCGTAGCATTAGCCGCTGATAGCAGCTGTTAGCGCTCTGTGGCTTAACCTGGCGGGGGCACAACGCACCGGGGGAAACCCTGAGCGTTTCGCGGACCCGCAACACAAAGCTGCGTCGGACCAGGAGCACCGTACGAAGCTCTGCCGTGGACACGCTCGCAGCATTACCCGACAACGAGGTGTTGCATCTCCGCCGGACTTTGTGCTCTGGATCCGGCGGAGACGCAACACCTCGTTGTCGGATCTAACAGCCCAGTGTAATAGTCCACTATAACCAGGTCAATCACACGGGAGGTGTAGGAGCTGATGGAATCTGATTGGTTGAATGGGCGGGGCTGAACCTGGTGCAGCTCCACCTTTCTGGTTCTGCAGCGAGAAGCCTCTCTTAAATTTTGATACAGCAAAATATCACAATACTGATAGCACGATATCGATATAATATCATGACAGAAAATATCGCGATATATTGCAGTATCGATATTTTCTAACACCCCCTACTGTTGACTCTGTCAGCTGAGGTCTCTTAAACACAATAAAGATAAGAAATCTGTGATGTGGTGAAATAAAGTGTTAATAGTTACAGTTGTATTCTAAACACGTGTTACTGAGTGTTGTTATGCATGAAGCCTTTCTGAGAAGGGTTACATATCCTGCATATTAAGACGTCAAGCAAGAAGAGAACAACAAGCCTCCTGTTATGATCTCACTGTGTGTGTGTGTGTGTGTGTGTGTGTGTGTCTGTGTGTGTGTACTGTAGAAACACCCGCTGGGACACTTTTGAGCCGACTGGTATCGATGTAGAGCTGCTGAGTTTCATCCAAACACAGAAACAACTCATCCTGAGTCTTCTGCTGTCACATCCACGTTTCAGAAAAGTGTTACTAACCTTCACGTGCACACTAAAAAACAACAACACCTGAACACGAATTCAGTCAGCCAGCTGAGATGTCTCAGGCTAACAAAGAGCAGGTAGCATCAGGGTTCAACTGAGGTCGTGTCCTCTTCAATCTGGTTTTTACTGCCCTTGCTTTGGAAAATGTCAGGGTGTGTGTGTGTGTGTGTGTGTGTACTATAGGTGTATGAGGTGGGCTTAAGATCTCCTAGCAACACGAGCGGTCGTTTCTAAAAAGGAGCAGGTGAACATGTAGCTGGCAGATGGCGGCGTGCGTGCTGCTGTTTTGACTTCTGGCTGATTAGAGCTCAGCTCAGGCTGAATCTAATGAGTGAATTCACCCCGTTTGGCTCAACGTGCGTGCTGCCGATCACGTTATCTTCAGACCTGAGGATGAGGATGATGCCCTCTGAACTTTGACCCTCTATCCGGAGTCAACAGGTCTTAATAGGTCAGTCATTTCAGCAGCTAGCCAATCAGAAACAGTGCCATTAGAAAGAAAAACACAGAGGTTAAATAAGTGAACATGTCAACAATCTTAGAAGTTAATCTCCTAAAAGGTGTTGACATGAAATCCTCATACGATATGAATTACATGTACTTCAATTAAATGACAGAGGGGGAAAAACTACTGAACACATGAATTAAAGAAGATGGAAAAGTCCTGGAAAGTCCTGACACCAGCTGGAATCTATCATCCAAATCAATATCAGCTGCTTCAGTCCCACAGAGAAGAAGGGCTCTCATTACCAAGGTGTCACACCAGAAACCTCTCACGACCAAAGAGCCTCACAAGCTGACTGTTGATATGGTTACAGAACAATAAGGCTGGGTAGCCTACCGAAACTCGGGACTTCTTTGGTACCGACCGAAAACCTCCGGTAGGTAGATGTACCGAAAATACAAGTATTTTTTGGTGCTAAATTTCGGTACTTTTACAATAAAATGTCCCTATAAATGAGCCGCTCCATTTCTTCCAGCACCGCTCTGCTCCACGCGGAGGAGAACGTGTTTGCGGCTCACGCACACACACACACACACACACACACACACACACACACACACACACACACACACACACACACACACACAGGCTGTGTGACACGGCCCCTCTCTTCTCCTCTCAACAACAGTTCTCCTGCAAACTTCCGGATTAAAAACGCAGAAGAAATCTAAAGTTCGGCTGCATTTTGGAAAGGAACAGAACAAAATGCAGCGTATGCAATCAAATGTGTGCCACGAAAAACAAGAATACCAGCAATTTGTCAGAGCTGCTCATCAGACTGCAGTCTCCGATGGAAAAAAAAAAAAAAAAAGGCAGGAAAAGGCAGAGTTGAATTTGCAGCCTCTGCTGCTTCAACAAAAACACAGGAGGTGTGTGAGGTAAGACAGCGTCAGTTAACAGAAAGTTCCCGAGGTAAGACATACATAAATAATAATAATGAAAGCATAAATATGCCATGAACGATGTTTTTGGTTTAATATAAAAAAATATTTTAGTAAAGTAGAACATGAAGTAGAAAAAAGTATCATTAAGGTACCGGTATCGAAAACCAGGTACCGTGAAAGTGATAATATGCAGTTTTGCTTGTTTTGGGCTCCCTCTGGTGTCCGTTTTAAATCACTGCATTACACAAGTTAGCATATTGTTTCAGCTTCTAAACGCCTAAATCTACCTGTTGAAATGTCTCCTCAGCCTTCATAGTTTTCTACAGGAGCGGTTATTTACTCCTTCAAAGAAATCAGCTGTGTTCAAGCAGAGAGAGATGGAAAAAAATCAGGAATCATGAGCTAAAAACACTCCAGCGCTAGCATAACAGCTAGCCACTTTGGGTTAGCCTAACCCTCGTGAGACACGTGACTTCCTGGGTACCGTGACGGCGACGGAGATTTTGCAATCGTGGTATTCTGGATCTAACCACCAGATGGGGCTAAGTGACTTCTCATTAACTCTGTAAAGGGTCATAAGACTGGCTCAAGGAGAAGATTTAAAAATATGAAAAAGTTGCATATTATCACTTTAAAGTAGTAGTATCAAAAAATGTTTAACGGTACCCAACCCTACATTAGAAGCTCTAATCCACTGAAGGTTCCAGTGAGCTCTGGAGAGTCAGGAAGTGGAAATAATTTAAAACCTATCAGTCCCCGCCCCTAATCGTTGGGTGTGAAAGACTTCCAGGATGACAGAAAACAAGCAGCACGTTTAATCAGACTCAACACATTTAGATCCTCTTCAGTGTGTTGATGATGTAATAAAACAGCCTGTCAGTGAGCTGCTTTTAGAACGTCAAGGTCCTAAAATGATGAGTTTTATCCAGTCGGCTCATTAGACAGGATAGGGGTTTGATCTGATCTTGTGTTGTTTCAGAGTGTGAGCTGTGCTCCTCTGCTCCGAGTCATATGACCTCTCTCTGTGCTCTAAATCCACACATGGAGCCACATGCAGGCTTGTGATGGTCATATGTTTGAGAAGAAAGCTGCACAATGAGTGGAACTTGATGACATCAGGAACCCGCAGTCAGCCACTGGATGAGGACAACCTCTGTTTTAAATAAAGACATGTTGAATGTCCTCTCTGCAGAACATTGTATTTTATTTGGTCATTTTTAGAAGTAGAAAAAGAAGAACGCAGTAATACAAACTCTCAAGAAGAGACCAGAAAGGTGAAGCTGAAGCCGACTGTAGCTGTTGTACCCTTTTTACACAATCACTTTTCTATAAAGGTGTTAAAATGTAATAATAATCAACAAAATTAGAACTGCAAACACAAATCTACCTGTAAATTTAACAATGCGTCATCGAATATTAAAGCCGCACTGTGGATTATTTCAGCAAGAGAGCAGTTTTTAAATCCAACGTACCTCGGCTCCTCCCAACACACCTCGACGTGCACGTGCACGCATCACATTCAGTTAGTACAGTAACTCTACAGTCTGCATGGAGTCGTGTTGGCTCCAGGATTAGTTGAACCTCGGCAGCGTAGGCTGATTTAAACTGATGCTGCTCACAACAGGAAGCCCTCTGCTGCACATCGACTGGTACCACTTGGACTGTTTAGCACACACCTTACCACTCAGGGTGTGTTGACCACTAATAGAAATGAACCCCAAACCCTGTTTCTGGGGTCAAAGGGTGATCTGGTCCCTGTAGGCTGGAGCACATTCTCAGAAACCACCAAGGTGAGGGTGTCTGGCACATTGGGGTCGCATGCATGCTTTTTTACAAATGATGGGCTTTGTTGGCCTCAATGACCCCAGGACTGAGGGGCCCTTGTCCATGAAAAGACCTCCCAGCTCATTTTGCATGCATCCCAGGGAGGGTTGAAGACAGACTCTGAATGAGCCATGATTAGAGCTTCCACTGCAGATGTAGCAGTTCATGTGAACACAACAACTGGAGGAGCCATCAGCGGATGCAAGTCTAGAGGACCCTGAAGCTACTGAAAGGTACTGGGGCTGTTAGGTTGATATCAGTGCCACAGGGTGGACCAGGACACCTGTGGAGTGTCAGCAGGATGTGATGGCTTGTTGTCTACGTTTATAAAAACAGGGACCAGATCACACTGCTTAGATTATTCTAAGATTCTGAAACTGCTACAAACAACCATCCAGCCTCAAACTCAGGACAAGCAGTGGTTTTTGTCAGAGCTACAGGACAGTGGGTCAGATCTTCACCCTCACAGAGCTGCTGAGGGGAAAGAGAGTTCCATTGTCCAGGCTGTATGCAGTGCTGGGGGTCAAAGGTCAATTCAGTCTCCGTAGAGCCAAGAAACAGCAGTGTCCACATCCTACCACCAGGGCTGCCCCCTGTCTCCAGTCCTGTTTCTGGTAGAGTGTGAAGGTGTCTCATCCATGTTGCTGCTGATGATGTGATTTGCTGGAAACTTTGAGCCATGGCTCCCAGAATGCACTGGGGGCCATTCCCGGCTGAGTATTGAAGCCATGGATGTCAAACAGGTGGAACGCTCCCTCTAGGTGTGGGTGAGTTTTACAGGTTACATGGTGTCTAGTTCAGGAGCGATGGACCAAAAGGACGAGGACAGGTCCAGTCTGGTGTTATAGATGTCTGTCCTCATCCTAAAGGGACACTTTGGTCCTTTAGAAGCAACATCCAGTCCCTTATTATCCATCAGTGAGTAAAACTCAGTCGTAGACTATGTCTAAACCTAATTTAGGAGTGTGTGCAGCGTCCACTAGACGGTCTACACCCACATCAACCAGTCCTGAACACCAACAGCAGCTGAAACTCCTCCACAGGTCGAGTTCTGATGTGCATCAGAACGTCAGCAGGACAAACGGGAGCATGAAGCATCAGACTAGACCGTCTCTCTGTGGCAGCTAATGACCCGTTTCCTGTCAGTCTGCACACACATGTGCACGTGAACACACTCACACACACAGTTTAACCATTAATCTTCCTCTTTCCGCGCCCTCCCTCCTTTATGACAGCGGGAGTCGTATTCAGCAGCAGGTTAGACCACGTCACAGCGACGGACGCACAAATATTAACACTTCCAGAAACTTCTAAATAAAATCAAGCTACAAACAACGTGACATCTGATCAGGATGAGTGAAGCGTCGCGGGCAGTCAGAGATGCGCCTGTTCTAAAACTTTTTGATCAACAACGTCACACTTCTACCAGAACTAAAGGAAAATGTTGGTGAGAAGGAAGAGGCAGAAGAATGAAGACGACCTGCAGGAAGAGGACAGCTCAGGTACTCACTCTGCTGCTCTCCTTGAACAGTTTAAAGCTCATCCACTTTGGCATGTCGACTCCTCGTCCGTCTGCCTGCCTGTCGCGCTGCTCCCTCTGTCTCTGACAACTCCCTCGTCTGTGTCTTCACCACACACACACACACACACACTCTCTCTCTCTCCCTGCCTGAACAAACAGCCATCGCTTTGTGTTTAATGAAAACACAGCTCTGATGTGTGTGTGTGTGGGTCAGGATGCTCACATTTCTCTCATGGAAGCTGCTGGAGCCCAAAAGACCTTCAAATATCAGAAGTACCAGTGTGTGTGTGTGTGTGTGAGCAGCAGATGGCCTCTGAATGAATCCGATTCTTGAGGACAGTTTAAACACCAGAGAGACAAACCCTCTTCACAGACGACTGGTTGGAAATCAAGTCAGTTCTGATTCTGAAATGTACCAAAGAAGTACTTTTTACTTTTTCCATGACACCAAGCTCAGTGGGTTTCAGACACGTTACCTTTATGAGGTGAATGACCTGAACCCGACTCCCTTTAGAAGCACAACGCTGGATGAGTGAATCATTTAAAGACTTTACCAGGTTAATATCCTGCACTCTAAAAAGTAAAACCATCGTTTACTTAAATCCTTTGGTGTAACATTTTTACACTCAAGAATTTTGAGTAGATTGGAGACAATTATATTGATAAAGTTGGCTTTTACTTCATATATTTGTCTCCAATCTACTCAAAATTCTTGAGTGTAAAATGTTACGCCAAAGAATTTAAGTAAATGATGGTTTTACTTTTTAGAGTGTGACATGCTTTGTGATCATTACCATTTCTAATCACTGGGTATGTTAGGATTGATTTGACAGCTGTTCTGAGGTCCCCCACATGATGGAACTTAACCAGAACCAGCCACGTAGGGCCCATCGGTGCAGACCGGGGCCCAGACAGGGCCCCTCCATCAATGATAGTACCGTATTTTCCGGACTATAAGTCGCACTTTTTTTTCATAGTTTGGCGGATCCTGCGACTTAAACACCAAACTTTGGTGTTTAAGTCGCAGGATCCGCCAAACATGGGTCTATTTACCGGTCGATCTACCTCCCAGTCCTCACCTGGTCAGGAGCTTTGGGTAATGACGAAAGAATGAGATCGCGGATACAAGCGGCCGAAATGAGTTTCCTTTGCAGGGCGGCTGGGATTATTAGAGGTAGGATGAGGAACTCGGACATTCAGGAGAGACTCGGAGTAGAACCACTGATCTAGAACCAGTTGAGGTGGTTCGGACAAGTCCTGTTGGCTGGTGGAGGAGGAGGCTGGGGAGTGGAGGGTCTGGGCTCCCAGCCCGCTACCTTGACCCAGATAAGCAGAAGATGGTGAGGCGAGATCCCGTCATTACACACAGCTGCTGCTCGCTGTGATTTTAATCTGCTCTGCGTGGTCAGAAGGCGCGTGTCCACACACACGTACACAGGTGTGTGAATTTTTATCTGTCAAATGACTGACGGCCTTAAGATTTGTCCGTCAAAGTTTTTAAAAACCGGTAAATGACGGAAATTATTCCGTTAACGCGACCCCTGCTTGGCACCGGTGTTTTTAGCTTAACCATTAAGCTAATCTGTGGTGCACAAACTGTTAGCCCATCCGGCGTTCAGACAACACGTCATGACATAACACATCATAAATAAATATATCTTAATAAAAATACTTTAATAATGGTGAAAATATACCCAAATTAGGCCACATGCCATTACAAACGCTTAATTAAAAAATTTTTCACATTTTTAGTCACCAGTATTTCATTATAAACAAAAGGGTCGGGTCCTCCGCGTACCACCAGGGGGCGATGGCGTACCACCAGTGGTACGCGTACCACAGTTTGAGAATGACTGCACCAAAGTATAGAATTTCACGTTTTATTCACTTTTACGCCGCTTTAAAACCACTAGATGGCGCTGTAGGCCTGTGTACCAATCAGCCGCCATGCTTGGTTGTAATTTATCGCAGCACCAGACATGTGAATGAAGATCACAACAGAGGGAGGTGTTGCTAATAACGTAGCAAAGGAGAGCTGACCCCCGACTGGAAAAGTATTTAAAAATCAGGTAAACACCGGACAGCTGTTACGCATTAGTAACTCAGCGGAGATCTGGGTGCTTCTGGCGTTATGAGCAGCAGCAGAAGCAGCCTGTCTGTTTACTTCCGTCTCACGTCTCTGTAACCTGCACGCTAACTGCGCAAAGACCGCCCCCGTAACCCTTTTATACCACCAGTGAGTAATCTTTTGTGAAAAGCACATGGTTGCGCAATAGACAGCAATAGACAATAAAAACTACTTCATCAGTGTTTTCATTTTTTTTTAAAAAAGTATTTGACGTCATAGATCATTCCAGGTTACTCTAAAAATTAAGTCAGTATGGAATAAGAGGGTGGCCCTGCGATGGACTGGCGACCCGTCCAGGGTGTCCCCCGCCTCTCGCCCCTTGACCGCTGGAGATAGGCACCAGCTGCCCCGCGACCCTCTGTGGAGGAATAAGCGGCTACAGAAAATGGATGGATGGATGGATGGAATAAGAGGAGTGGCTCATCAATGGATTAGACGTTATTTGGAAAATAGAAAACAGTTTGTTCAGATAAATGATAATAAACCAAAATTATGTGATATTAATTGTGGAGTGCCACAAGGCTCGGTCCTCAGACCCAAACTGTTCATTTTAGTTATTAATGACCTGGTGAATGTATCTAAGATACTTGGGACCATTCTGTTTGCAGATGATAACACGCTGTTTTATTCAGGATCAGATATTAATGAAGTAGCTAAAGTGATAAATAATGAACTGATTAAAGTTAAAACCTGGTTTGACAGAAACAGATTAACATTGAATCTTAATCAAACTAACTTCATATTGTTTAGGGACAAAAAACAGTGATGTATCTTTGCAAATAGATGGGATTGAAATTCAAAGAGTAACAGAAACTAAATTTTTAGGAGTTATTTTTGATGAAGACTTGACCTGGAAGTCGCATATTGGTTACATAAAAGGGAAAGAGAGTATTACATAGAGTCAAGTTTTTACTGACTAATTCTTGGCATTGTACAACTCACTGATTGTTCCATACTTGACTTATTGTGTAGAAATCTGGGGAGCAACATACAAAAGTTATACACAACCTTTATTTATTCTACAGAAAAGAGCTCTGAGAATCATCAGTTATAGTGGCTACAGAGATCCATCAAACCCGTTAGTCATCAAATACAAAATACTGACATTTCATGATTTAGTAAACTGGAAAATTCTACAAAATGTACAAAGGTAGTTTAAGTTCTCTGCCAACAAACATTCAGAAGATGTCTGAGAAGAGAACTAGTGGTTACATGTTGAAAGGAACTGATGTGTTTACAAAACCAAGATTTAGAATAAAATGAAGGAATGGAGTATGTCTGTAAATGGTGTTAAATTATGGAATAATCTTAACAGGGAAACAAAAAAAAGAATGTCATTTAATATATTCAAAAAATGTACCAAAATGGGTGTACTAAGTAATTATGAAAAAGTACATTAAACCAATGATCAGGATCAAATCTGGAAATGAGAACAAGACAGAGTTCATAATGAGTCGAAGTGTCTGAAAGTTGGATAGAATCTCTTTTGTTCATTGGGGGCAGAAATTATAAGATTTTTTTCTTCATTTTGCTCCTTTTTTGTTCAAATATGATTTTTTGTTGTGCATATCTTATTGTTTATTTTTTTGTTTTATTTATTTTTATTTGAATGAAATAAACTTTGACTAACTAACTAACTAACTTACTTTACCGGCGCGGTCTGAACCCTTAGAAAGACAGACTCCCAGATACCGGCTCAGCTTCGCGGCAAATTGCCGGCGTTGTTTTATGAAAACAGCTAATAATATGAAATACCCGTTCTTAGTTTTTATAAAATAAAATTTCCTCCAAAAATGCGACTTATACATGTTTTTTCTTCTTTATTATGCATTTTTGGGCTGGTGCGACGTATACTCCGGAGTGACGTATAGTCCGGAAAATACGGTATTCTCCCAACGGTGTTTCTGCGATCAAATCAATAATAACTCTTATATCCGAGTCAGGATCAGAGTCAGTGAATGCAACATAAAGTCAGCCATAGCAGCAGAGTTGGGAGAGGTGTCAGTCATGGCGACTGCGGCAAAAAATGATCCAAAGAGTGAACATTTTTCAGAAGAAATAAACAAGTGAGTCTTTTTCCATCCAAACCTGTGAGTTTAGTTTGTGTTGAGGCGCTGGCTGTGATGGAGTCTGACCTGGAGGAACTTTACCAAACCGGACCGTTCCAGCACCACGGAGTCTGGATGAATGATCATACCAGGCCGGTGGTAACACAGAAAAATGCAGGTCAATTAAAATCGTTTTAAATGAAAATGGTTAAGTAGATTTTTGTAAACCAGGATTTTTTTTACCTTAATTTGACCCTATTTTCATACAATAAACCTGACTATACTTGGTAAAGTACCAAGTAAATAAAGTATTAGGTAAATAAAAATAAACTTCCAGTATTCCTGAAGACATGGATCCAGTTCTTGTTTCTGTTGGACTCAAACTTATTTTCAAGACCAAGAAACCAGAAAACAATCAGCCAATAAAATTCATTTTTCTTTTCATTAAGGCAACATATCAGACCCTTTATGTCTCTAGTCTACAGAGATTTATGGACCCTTTCCTACAGAAACTAATACTTTGTTCTGCTCAGTTAAATTTGACATGTGTATTATATTGTTGACCACCTAAAAGTGAAAAAAAAAATCACAATAGAATTATTTTTCTCAATGTTTCAGTACAAATTTTGTGTAAAATTAAGGTCAAATTAAGATTTTAAATTAAATTAAATCAGATATTAAGGGACTCAGACGATCAGGACTAAAACCTGGTAAATGGGAGGACTTCACTTTAAATCAGACTCTACAGCAGTCATTCCCAAACACGGGGTCCCGACCCACAGTGGGGTCGTAAAACATTTTTTATGGGTCGCCAAATTAATTTCGGAAAGACAGTTTTTTCTAACCAAAGCTGCTTTCATAAAACAACGCCGCCGATTTGCCGTGAAGCTGAGGCGGCATCTGGGAGCCTTTGGCGGTTCATAGTGTTCAGACTGTGCCGGTAATGTTGCGCAATCGTGTGCTTTTCACAAAAGATTACACAATGGCAGTATAAAGGGGTACGGGGCGGTCTTCGCGCTGTTGACGTGCAGGATTACAGAGAAGTTCCCTTAATAAACAAACAGGTGACTTCTGCTTCTTCTCATAGAGCCAGAAGCTCCGGATCTCTGTATCCTCCAGTTTGCGTCTCCGCTGAGAGTTTACAAATGCTTATAACAGCTTTCCCATGTTTACCTGATTTTTAACATTTTCCGGTTGGAGGTCGGCGCACGTTAGCCCCATTATTAGTGACACCTCCCTCTGTTGCGCCAAGGCGTAATCCTCATTCACAAGTCCGGCGTTGCGTAATAATAGCGTGGCGGCACGAATGCCGCAAAATTCCTGCATCGCCATGCCGCCACGGCGCGTTCATAAGACACACCGTGACAGCAGTACTGATTTTTATTCATTAGGAGCAGTTCCCTGAACTGTCGGCTCTTTGATCAGCTGTGCTGCGACATGGGGGCGGAGCCAGAGCACCTGCTGTTTCACACAGAGGTGCTCTGGCTTTCCAAAGGACGAGTTCTGACCAGAGTAGATGAGCTGAGAAATGAAATTCATGCGTTCCTCCTGGAGAAGAAGTCCCCTCTGGCTGATCTGTTTACTGATGAATGGGTTTTTACATCGTCAGATCTGGATATGTTTTCATTGCTGAATGAGCTGAGTTTGGAACAGCAGGGAGAGCACGGTGACATTTACCAAAACTGTAAACATGTTCTCACTTTTCAGAAGTCTCTAAAGCTGTGGCTTGCACTCAATGGTCCAAAATGTGTTAGAACACGAGAAGGGTTTTTCATTTTTATGTTCAATTTGAGACATTTTTAAGTAAAAAAATGTAATGCAGAGGAACAGTTGTATTCTCCATCAGTAAATAAAGCCTTTTTAAGGATTCAAGGATTGTCATTGTCATTTCAGAACATGAGATGGAACAAAATGCGTTTCCCTGGTACCAGTTACAGCCCAGACTGTAAAATAAAGAAGAATAGTGAGGAAATACTAATAAAAACAAGAACATTAATAAAACAATAGATTAAAATAGGTTAATAGATTAAAATGATAAAATAGATTAAGATTGGGTCACGAAATTTTGTCTTTTTCAAAATGTGGGTCACCTGAAAAAAAGTTTGGGAACCTCTGCTCTACAGGCTTCAGATCTGATCTTATATAATGAAACCTCTGACCTCAGCTGATTGGTTCTGAATATGAGGGCGGAGTTTTTAGGATTTGACAGCACAATGCCGACATCAGTACTTTGATGTTTCTCCTGGAGATCTTTAAGAACCAGTCAAGTAATTGTGATCCCAGAGTTCTAACTCCTCGCTGTCATGTGACCAGGCCGCCGGTCCTCATGGTGCAGCTCTCTGCTCCGATATTGCTTCACTCGTTCTCATTGTGTTTTTATTGTGAGCCTTTTTCCAACCATTGAGGGAGTTTTATGGTTCGTGGAGAAACAAACTTCACTCCAACCAGAGACAGAAGCTAAAAAAGCCTCAGTGGAGCCACAAAGGCTGCCAAGCTGACAGCCACTGGAATGATGCTTGAAATAAAAAGAGCACAGGCTGAACCACAGCTGACTCACTGCATGTAGCAGGACGGAGTTAAGGTCCCAACACACTGAACCTCTGAGACGTTGACAGTCAGAAGACTAACCCAGGAAACATCCAGACACTTTCACTGGTCAAGATTCTCCAACTAGGTGATGATTCAACCATCAACACTTCAGATTCTCTCTAATATTTCACTTCATCTCATTAAAGTTAATGTTCTAAAAACAGTTCCAAACAGATTTATCTGAAAGCACCAAACAACCAGAAAATGTCTGACTATATCACCTTAGAAATGATGATTCTAAAAGATAAAAACGTCATCCGTTAGCACGGATTAGAGCTGATGAGTTCACAGACTGACGAACACGTCAGACGTTTTATTGCTGCTTGTTGACGGTGCGTTCACTGGCAGGAAAAAAACTAAAATCTGTGTCTCAGATCGTCTGATTCCGATCACCAGGTGACTTTTTGGTTCATCTGGAGTTTAATAAAACTTCAAACATTTTCAAAACCTTGAAATTTTCACATCAGATCAGGTGGATTTCCAGCCCCTCTATTTACACACAACAGGTGTGATGTCACAACAGAAGACAGACCTGGTGCAACAAGAATTTATGCTAAATGAAACGGGAAGTAAAGGTAACAATAACAACTCCATCTAAAGCAGGAGGGTCCAAACTTTTCAACACGAGGGCCAAAATCACCAAGTGTCCTCGAGTCGAGGGCCACAAAAGTTACAATATTTCTTAAAAGAAACGAGCAAAAATATTTTGTTCTGCTCAAAAATTCATTATAAATGCAACATTTTAATAAACAGTCTTTGTCAATACGACACCGGGATCTCGGATGTTTGACTCACTAATAAAAAGCATCAGATTCACTGGATCTGGTTGGTCGACTGTTTTTAGGTTTCTAGAAACTACATTTCCCTCCGTTCTCAGCAACAAGACCAGGATCTGGGTCTTTCTTCAGTCCTGCTGCCGGATTTAGTCACATTTTATGAACAGAGCTCACTAGTCTGCGTTTTAGTAAAAGTCAGTGAGGATCTCTGGTTCTTTTTACCAGCAAATTAAATTATCTCTTGAATTTACTTGGATTTTTTTGTTTGTTGGGTCTCGTTAGTAAAAATCTAAAAAAATGTAAAAATGCATCAAATTCCTGCAGGAAAACTAAATGATATAATTTTTAAAATGCAACTGAGGGCCACACAAAATCACTCTGAGGACCGCATGTGGACCTGGACCCAGAGCTGAGCCAGCCCAGAACTAAGTCAGGAGTCCGTCTCAGGTCAAAGTTCAGCAATAAACACAAACCAACCTCCATGTGACTCACAGTCACATCACACCAGACACCCCAGGACCATGTATAAAACAGCAACCTGAGGGGCGTGGCTTAAACCTCAGTGTTACTCATTAAATGTAGCGTTTCTTTGTTAGTGATGGTGGAGGAGCTCCATGTTGACTTTTTAAATATGAGGGAAGCTCCTCAACATCTTCTACATCAGATCACAGCATCATCTTTAACCTTCATCATCAGGTGTAGACCACAGATCTCAGAGTACCTGATAGTGGCTAAAGACAGGTACACCAAGGAGAATCTGACCACATCCTGGCAGGAAATGACATCACCAACAGAAGACCCAAACCAATCCAGTAGGGATGCACCGATACTGAAACTGGATCCCGATACCAGTGGCTTCACTGTCTGTGACTTGTGATTTCTGTTGTA
This sequence comes from Callopanchax toddi, assembly GCA_006937965.1. Classification (NCBI taxonomy): domain Eukaryota; kingdom Metazoa; phylum Chordata; class Actinopteri; order Cyprinodontiformes; family Nothobranchiidae; genus Callopanchax; species Callopanchax toddi. Next base: position 244,061 of record SSNR01000404.1, on the reverse strand, counting down.
GTTTCCTATATTGAACACTAGGGGGAGCTATTGAGCTAAAGAGGAACAGTGTGGGTTGAGAGCTGGAGATGGTGCCAAATAGTTCATTTGATTTGGTTAAAATGTGGAAATCACTGTGAAATCACAGAAAATGGTTATTTTTCACCGTATATTTTAGTTTGGTGATCATTTTTATTAATTTTATTTATTTTTTTTTATCTAACTCAGTTATTTGTTGTAAAAAGCAGAGAAGAAAAAAATAAAACCTGTATTCCAATTTGTTGCATTTTTTTGTGTGGTGGAAGTATCGGTATCGGTACTCGGTATCGGCGAGTACTCAGATTTTAAGTATCAGTATCGGTACATCCCTACAATCCAGTCTAGCACCAGAATGTGTGAGAGCTCCAGACAGGTTCAGGATCCCAGAGCACTATGGAGGTTAGTGAGAAGTTACTGGATCAAAGTGATGTCTGTCATGTCTGAAATGAAGACACATCAGGATCAGATTCACCTGAAACACGGTCAGATCCACCTCCAGGCCCTGACCTGGACCCAACTGTCTGCCTAGCTCCTCCCTGAACAACAAGAAACTTATCTAAATCAAAGTCTGCTAAGAAACAAGCAGCTCCTTGAATGGAGGGGAAGACACGTCCTACATGAGCTGCAGATGTGTTCACACGCCACAGGAGGAGGTTCTATCAGGGTGTGTGTGAAGATGACGAGCAGAAAGAGCTGCTGGTCCAAGAAACTGAAACGCAAGAGTAAAAAAAAGGAGGAGGAAAGCAAGAATCAGCAGAAACAAGCATCACGGAAAACCTCATAAAGATTCCCACCCTGAAAACACACACACAGAACCCAAACAGTGGAGCATGTGACAACGCTGAGCTGTTCTTATCCTGACAGACAGACAGAACCACAGCTTTAACAGCAGCTGGTCAACAGCAGCCAACACAACATCCTCAGAAAGACGGTGTCCCTATAAAACATCAGTCCACTCAGACTGATGTCCAGGACTTCAGGTTCTGAACCAGCTTGGTTTGTTGTAAAAATGCTGATTAACTGGTAGAAAACCATTCAGGAACCAGGCTGAAATGGTTACCGTCTGTTTAAAAAGAGGAGCAGCTAATACACCACTCATTCACTCTGTAGTGAGGCGGACTGGTTTTTAATTATTAGCTCCTTTTCATCATCTACCCGTCGCCGTGGAAACTCATCTCATGCTCCAATTAAAGTCGTGGACAGATGTTGTTTATTACATTAGTGAAAATAGACCATAATGCATTGCTCCCTGAGCTAGCAGAGCATGCTAATGCTAACAGCTGATGTTCTGACTGGTTGCAGATCATGTTCTAGACTCTGAGCTGTAACGGGTCTCCTGCTCTCAGATTCAGGTGTTTTACTCAGGTGACCCCTGACCCCATTTATTAACGACACATGCTGCATTCAAGTGGCGTTGGAAATGTGAAACACGGAGCTGTTCCCTACCACCTATAAAGGGGACTAGATATTAGTGAGGGAGTGAACATGTTGGTCACAGTGAGGAAGCCCCGCCCACTCCAAACATCTTTAGTATTTTAGAAAACAGCAGAGGAGGATCTAAAAATAGAAGCTGGGTTTTCTAAAACCTCCACAAACAATAAACAGTTCAGTCACAACAAACCCACAATCCACAAGGTCTGGGTACACGCTGATTGACAACTAGCATCAAATTACAGCTCTGTGTGTGTGTGTGTGTGTGTGTGTGTGTGTGTGTGTGTGTGTGTGTGTGTGTGTGTGTGTGTGCGTGCGTGTTTGTGTGTGTAAGACACAAACACTGAACTAAAAGTGGAAAAAATAAACCGAGACAATGACAGAGTTAAAACCAGACATGATGTAAACACTACTCTAAAACTGCATCCTGACAGTCAGTCAGTGAGTTTTACTACTACTACTACTACTACTACTACTAAGTTCTGACAGCAATAATAGGAGGAACCTTGTTACAAACTGCATCATGATGAAGGGATGAATTCAGACGATAGGATTTTGTATCATTTACAAACAAATCCAGAGTTCCAAACCAAACTTTAACTAACAATAATCTGTCTGAAAGAGAAATTATTATTTATTAATAAAAACAATTAAAAAAATAACTTCCTGTGTAGAAAAGTTTTAGTCCTGTTCAAAAAGTTCAGATAAGTGACCAAAAATTACTGTCCAGAGTCAGAGTCTGGAGTCCGTCCGGAGTCAGAGTCCGTCCGGAGTCAGAGTCCGTCCGGAGTCAGAGTCTGGAGTCCGTCCGGAGTCAGAGTCTGGAGTCCATCCGGAGTCAGAGTCTGGAGTCCGTCCAGAGTCAGAGTCTGGAGTCCGTCCAGAGTCAGAGTCCGTCCGGAGTCAGAGTCCGTCCGGAGTCAGAGTCTGGAGTCCGTCCAGAGTCAGAGTCCGTCCAGAGTCAGAGTCCGTCCGGAGTCAGAGTCCGTCCAGAGTCAGAGTCTGGAGTCCGTCCGGAGTCAGAGTCCGTCCGGAGTCAGAGTCCGTCCGGAGTCAGAGTCTGGAGTCCGTCCGGAGTCAGAGTCTGGAGTCCACCCAGAGTCAGAGTCTGGAGTCCGTCCAGAGTCAGAGTCTGGAGTCCGTCCAGAGTCAGAGTCTGGAGTCCGTCCAGAGTCAGAGTCTGGAGTCCGTCCAGAGTCAGAGTCTGGAGTCCGTCCAGAGTCAGAGTCTGGAGTCCGTCCGGAGTCAGAGTCCACCCAGAGTCAGAGTCTGGAGTCTGTCCTGAATCAGAGTCCGTCCAGAGTCAGAGGCTGGAGTCCGTCCAGAGTCAGAGTCTGGAGTCCGTCCAGAGTCAGAGTCTGGAGTCCGTCCAGAGTCAGAGTCTGGAGTCCGTCCAGAGTCAGAGTCTGGAGTCCGTCCAGAGTCAGAGTCTGGAGTCCGTCCAGAGTCAGAGTCCGTCCGGAGTCAGAGTCCGTCCAGAGTCAGAGTCTGGAGTCCGTCCAGAGTCAGAGTCCGTCCGGAGTCAGAGTCCGTCCAGAGTCAGAGTCTGGAGTCCGTCCAGAGTCAGAGTCTGGAGTCCGTCCAGAGTCAGAGTCTGGAGTCCGTCCAGAGTCAGAGTCCGTCCGGAGTCAGTCCAGAGTCAGAGTCCGTCCAGAGTCAGAGTCCGTCCGGAGTCAGTCCAGAGTCAGAGTCCGTCCGGAGTCAGAGTCCACCCAGAGTCAGAGTCTGGAGTCTGTCCTGAATCAGAGTCCGTCCAGAGTCAGAGTCTGGAGTCTGTCCGGAGTCAGAGTCTGGAGTCTGTCCAGAGTCAGAGTCTGGAGTCTGTCCTGAATCAGAGTCCGTCCAGAGTCAGAGTCTGTCCAGAGTCAGAGTCTGGAGTCTGTCCGGAGTCAGAGTCTGGAGTCTGTCCGGAGTCAGAGTCTGGAGTCTGTCCGGAGTCAGAGTCTGGAGTCTGTCCGGAGTCAGAGTCTGGAGTCTGTCCGGAGTCAGAGTCTGGAGTCTGTCCGGAGTCAGAGTCAGAGTCCACCCAGAGTCAGAGTCCGCCCGGAGTCAGAGTCCGCCCGGAGTCAGAGTCCGCCCGGAGTCAGAGTCCGCCCGGAGTCAGAGTCCGCCCGGAGTCAGAGTCCGCCCGGAGTCAGAGTCACCAACTCTGCTCTAAAGGATCTCTGTTCAACATTGAACTTCACATTTATTAATACAAACTTGAACAGCTTTGCTCCTGTTTTAAAGCAACACCTCCTCTCACGTGAAAAGCTTTCATTTGATTCATCTGACTCAAGACCAGACCAGACCAGCTGTGTGGCCGTACAGCTGCTGAGTGAAATACATAATGATATATAAATCTATTCATCAGAAACCCACCACCTCCAGCCCCTATTTGTTTGTTTGTTGAGACTTTTTTTGATTTACTGAATTCATATTTTACAAACACAAACAGCAAAATCTGGAATCCTTCATTCACAGATTCACATTGACTCACCTGAGACAATAAAGATGAAAACAGCAGCTAGATACTAATAAACCCTCAGACTGAACAGGAACCGGTCTACAGAGAACACCAGGAGACCAGTCCAGACCACCTCACAGTCCCAGCGTCCCACCACAGAGAAGCGACTTATTGAATCATCAAAGCTGAACTCTTACTTTTGTGTTAGAGGCTGGTTGGTAGGAGGCATCAGAACAGACACCTGAACACAACCTGAACAGGTTCTTCATAATAAACACAAAGCCATTCCTTCACAGTCCCACAGGGTGAGGGTCTCACTCTGGATGTCCTCATCCAGTCCTGCTGCCACACACAGCCCCTGCTGCAGCACATAGTAGCTGCATGGGAGACCCTGTAGCACAGGGACAGGTGAGGAGCATCAGCTGATTGCTCCAGCAGCTGGCTCCGCCTTCTCACACACTCAGGACCTACCTTGTCGCTGTCTATGGTGTTCTGGGACGTCCGGGACGCGATGGAGATGGTGTCTGGTTGGCTGCTGCCGTCCCCCTGACTGTCTCCGTCCTCGCCTCCTTCCCTGAACACACACACACATCCAGCACACTCAGCCAGGTGGCTTATCTACACACACATCACAAAGTCATGTGAATAAAACCTATGTTTAGGCAGAATTAGTGATGAAGAATCATTTTTCAGGCTGTAAAACAAGTTGAAGTGTCTTCATCCAGTCTCACGTATCAGATAAAGGTCCTGATCTAGGCCTGGTTTCAGACCAGTATGGGCTGGAACACAACACCACCTCCTTACTGGACCAAAGGAAATCAGCACTTTCATCAGGAGCTCAAAGAGACCAGCAACCAATGAAAATGTTTAAAACCCCTACATTAGTTTCACTTTTATTATTTTGTGAGAAAATCCTCAGACTAACAGGAAAGCCCCGCTCTGATTGGCTCCCAGCTGGTTTACCTCTTGGTGTGATTCCTGGGTTTGGTCAGCGCTGGTGTTTTAGGCAGAGGAAGAGGCTCCTTCAGCGCCCCCTTCAGGTGAGCCATCCTCTCCTGGATCACCTCCCTGATGTTCTTGATCCACTCCTGTTTGGCTTCCATACTGGAAGCCTGGAGGAGACACATCTTACTGGTACGTAGCACACTGTACTGGGTGGATATCTTTATTTAAATCAAACGGTTTCTTACTTTTAGCACTGTTTTATTATCAGAGGAGGGAGTTCTTCCTGCCCAAAGAGCAAATTTACACGGGTCGCCCTCTATGTGCTCAGTCACCCCCAACTCCGACGTCTGCAGAGCGAGAACACAGAGGTAGAAAACCAGAGCAGGGATCTGCTGCTGCAGCAGGAACACTCACCAGTAGTTTGTTCTTGTACTGGTACTTGGTTCTTCCAGCTGAGTCCTTGATCTCCTTACTGAACACCAGTGAGAACTCAAACAGGAACAGGTGTCGGTCCCTCCCCTTCCGGATCAGTGAGCGTGGATCCCAAACCTGGAAGCTGTCCTGCAGGATCAGCTCGCCCTGCACCTCCAGGTTCTCCTCAAAGCCTGAGGGAGGGGACGACTGAGCGGTCAGATCAAACCAACATGATGCTGCAGACGTGAAGCGACGTGGACCTGGTCTTACCCTCCAGCATGGCCAGATGCATGGCATCATTTGCTCTCTTGGGAACACTGAGCATCACCTCCAGACCGTCTTTGATCTCTCCTTTACCCTCCTCGCAGCACGAGAGCAGCTCCTGCAGGAGAGGAGAGCGTTTCAGTCCGAGGGTCTAATGTTGTGTTTAAAGTCGGCTGTAAGAGTGTGAGTGGTTCTGTGGTTCTGGGCCTGCCTTCAGCAGTAGCTGGTACTTAGTGATCCTCTGGACTGGTTTGATGAGGCAGGAGTTGATGGAGTTTGCCAGTCCTCGTCTCTGCTGGATGTCCTGAAGGAGCATCAATAAGTCAGGGTGAGTCTCTAACTCTCTGTAGAACAATCACACTAACACAGGTTTTATCTCTGAACATGATAGGTGGGGGAAAAGTTGACTTTAATGCTGCATCATTAATAAAAGATGATTAATGATCAAATAGCTCCTCCTGCTGGTGAAGCATCTGAACTACAATCTCACATTATTCAGTGGAAAAACGACTTCATCTAGAGGAGGTTTGTGTCGTTCTGTCAGCTATTTATCTACAGTCAGGACCACACCCACCTGTGACATCACTACAGGCAGGAATTAGTCTTCTGTCTGAAGGAAAACTAGGAGAGACACTGCTGCAGATTGGTGACAAACCACCGAGGGTGTGTGACCTCTCTTGACCCTCCTGCTCTGACTCCACTTCAGCCTGTGTGCCTGTTTAATTCTTTCTGTCTTTCTTTTCTTTCCTTTGGTTTGTAACATAAACAAAAAAACAAAACATTCCATGTGTCACGGTACAGATTGGTCATGACTTTCAGACGACTCAACTCTACTTGATAAAAAGTTGTCAATCGTTCTTTTTATTTGATATCCTTCAGTCTGTTTATATGACTATCTGGACCACAGCCAATCAGAGGGGAGGGGCCGGATCCGGCCCGCAGGCTGCATGTTTCTGACCCGCGCGCTACATCCTGAGCTGTGATTCTTTCATTAAAAGTCAATGAGATATTGTCTGACTAGCTGCTGCCGGCTGAGCTCATCCTGCAGACTCGTTCACAGCATGACCCATAGAAATGTGTTGTACCTGTGGTCTAACGCGTATCTGTTGTAGAACCACAGGGAGACTTTCAGCATCGCAAAGAGTTTTCTCCAAACAGCTGTTCGCGCCCTGGAATTTTTTTTGGTGCACCTTTGAGGAATGACGTCACAGTGTAGAGCCCTGCTCCCTAGCGACGTGACGTTCATGAACAAGTCGAATCTTTTGAACGGCTCTTCACTTTGAACGAGGAGAACTGAGTTCTTGTAAAGAACCGTTCATTTTTATTTGTATTAACTGTGACGTTTGAGGCCAGGACGTGATATTCAACGACACCGGCTCGTTATTTAAAACATCAGTGAGCACAGCAACATGAAGCTATCAGTTCTATCGGGGAAGCTATTTAGTGATGTGCACGTAGGTGTAGCAACAAAGAGTGTCCCCAAACATAGTTCCACATGACATTTTTCTTTCAAAAATATTGGAAAAACAAACAAACATAAAAGAGCCAGTTTTTTGAACGTCTCTTTGAGGTTAACGGCTCCCTTCAAAGAGCCATAAATCCCATCACTAGTCTGCTTAAACGACTCGATGTGAGCTTTAGTCAGGTCCTGAATGGCGCCATGTTGTGTGTCTTTAATGTTCTGAATTCTCCATCAGTCAGGTTTTTAGACTCTGTCCTTTCAGCAAATTACTCCACTTAGCTGAAAAGTCCATGCATGCTGATGCTTCTACACTGAAAAAAGAAAACAGGGGTCTAACCTAAAAAAACAGGGGTCTAACTTTAAATAATTGAAGTAATCGGTCACATGTAATTAAATTAAGTTCTTTCAAAGTTAATTTATTAAGTTTGTTCAAAGTAAACTTCAAAAAATTAACTTGGATAAACCTAATTAAATTACTTGTGACCGATTACATCAATCTTTTTACGTTAGACCCCTGTTTTTTTTAGGTTAGACCAATGTTTACTTTTTTCAGTGAACAAAGAGTGTCCCCAAACATAGTTCCACATGACATTTTTCTTTCAAAAATATTGGAAAAACAAACAAACATAAAAGAGACAGTTTTTTGAACGTCTCTTTGAGGTTAACGGCTCCCTTCAAAGAGCCATAAATCCCATCACTAGAGGTTAGATCCCTGTTTTTTAGGTTAGACCCCTGTTTTTTAAGTTAGACCCCTGTTTTTTAAGTTAGACCCCTGTTTTTCAGGTTAGACCCCTGTTTTTTAGGTTAGACCCCTGTTTTTTAAGTTAGACCCCTGTTTTTCAGGTTAGACCCCTGTTTTTCAGGTTAGACCCCTGTTTTTTAGGTTAGACCCCTGTTTTTTAAGTTAGACCCCTGTTTTTCAGGTTAGACCCCTGTTTTTTAGGTTAGACCCCTGTTTTTTAAGTTAGACCCCTGTTTTTCAGGTTAGATCCCTGTTTTTTAAGTTAGACCCCTGTTTTTTAAGTTAGACCCCTGTTTTTCAGGTTAGACCCCTGTTTTTTAGGTTAGACCCCTGTTTTTTAGGTTAGATCCCTGTTTTTTAGGTTAGACCCCTGTTTTTTAAGTTAGACCCCTGTTTTTTAGGTTAGACCCCTGTTTTTTAGGTTAGACCCCTGTTGTTTTTTTAGGTTAGACCCCTGGTTTTTTTTAGGTTAGACCCCTGTTTTTTAGGTTAGACCCCTGTTTTTTAGGTTAGACCCCTGTTTTTTAAGTTAGACCCCTGTTTTTCAGGTTAGACCTCTGTTTTTAGGTTAGATCCCTGTTTTTTTAAGTTAGACCCCTGTTTTTTAGGTTAGACCCCTGTTTTTTAGGTTAGACCCCTGTTTTTTAGGTTAGACCCCTGTTTTTTAGGTTAGACCCCTGTTTTTTTTTTAGGTTAGACCCCTGTTTTTTTAGGTTAGACCCCTGTTTTTTTTTTTTAGGTTAGACCCCTGTTTTTTTAGGTTAGACCCCTGTTTTTTAGGTTAGACCCCTGTTTTTATAGGTTAGACCCCTGTTTTTTTAGGTTAGACCAATGTTTTCTTTTTTCAGTGTAGGGTTTCATACGCTGGTTTATGACACAGGAAACGTGATGCTCTGAAACAGGAAAAAACTCTTGCTCTTCGTTTTTTAACGCCCTCTAAATGCAATTACCGTACATTCAAGCCTATGTGATTGTAATCACTTACCTATTTATTTGCGTATTTAGCACATCAACTATATTTTTTTTTATTTGATCATTAAAGCCCAAGTACGTCAGAGAAAAAGCTCATAATCAATAACCAAACAATGTGAAAGTTCATGTGCAATACCCATCATTCTATCTGACTGTCAGAGCAGACACATGGAGAAAATAGGAGAAAAAAACTGATTAGTTTGAATCTGGGCCTTTGGGTTCAGAAAAACTACCAAACTGAAGAGAAAATGTTGTTTTTGTGCTCATCAGCATGAATCACTATTCTTAGAAGCTGTGGAGCCAATGCAGCCTAAGAATATGAAATTACCCTAAAATAAACTCTAAAACCAGAATCTCAGTAGCAGAGGACATGTTCAAAGATGTGTCTCGTCATGTGGCTGGGGTCATTACCACCTCCTCTCCAGAAGGAGGCAGTGTTGCAGATACAAACAGCTGCTGGTTTCAACAGAAACTAAACGGAAAACGAGCTGAAGCTGCAGTAAGATGTGAAGTCAGGTTGTGGACAGAAAATATTAAAACAAAAGTTGGTTCTGTGTGTTTTTAAAAGACTGAGTCCCACTGTTTTACTCAGGCTGAACTACAGCGTCTATTCACAGGTGCGATCCCACTACTGAGCGGTACGGGGGCTTTGACCTGCTCCGTCTCCGACCTGGGCCGGTTCACCCCTCCTTATGCGACCTGGTGGTCTCAGGCTCCCCCAGGAGCACCATATCGATACCGAGCTTAGCGCGGACACCCGATCGGCGTAGTCCACTGCAGCTCAGAGCTCCTGAGCTCAAGTGATCCTCCAGCCTCAGCCTCCCAGTAGCCTGGATTACAGGCACGCGCCACCGCACCCGGCGATGGTGACTCTATCTCATCAGGCTTTCAGCTGTTACAGAGCTGACGTCATCTGGGAAAACAGCGACATCTTGTGGAGAAAGAATGAGACTTTCAACTGTTCAAGAATATCCAACTTCACTTTGGGTAGACTTAACAGTTATATTCAAAAAGAAACAAACTAATTCTATTTTCCTCCTTAATTTATTAATTAAATTCTTAAGTCTTGCTGCTTGATGATTTTTTCTTCATTATTTACAATATGTACAAAATAATAATATTTAATGTTCTCACCGAAGAAGAAAAAGAAGACAAAACCACAATAGAAAAATTACACGTTTATTATTTTTTTAATTAATAATGTTATTTATTGATTTGCCCTGGATGAGTGGGCCTCAGCGCCGCTCACTGATAAAAGTCGGAGCGCTGTGCATCAGTTACTGTTGTCACCAACCTTAGAAACAATAAAAATGGAGGGCATTCAAACGCCAGGTTTCTGCCCATCTTACACTTTTCTTTTTTTTTTTTGGTGACTTTGTTTTATTGTTTTCTTTTTTCCTTTTTCTTTTAAAAATAACCAAATAAGTCAAACTATAATGTTTTATATTGTTTAACAAAAGCTGTGCATGTTAGAAATCAAACTGTTGTTTTAGAGCAGTGTGGGTTTTAGCACAGTGGAAGTTGCCCTTCACATTTTCATTTGTTAATGAATAAATGCAATACCAATGTGGAAAAAAGACTCCACTTGGCTGCTTTAATGTACATATATATATGTATATGTATTGAATATTAATTAGAGAGAATGAGATTTGACGAAACTTGTTCTCATTTTTTCCAGTTGACGGAAATCCGTCGCCATGAGGCAGAACTTTAATCCACACAAGTGCGCAAATATAGTTGATATTTATTTCGTATGTTTGTCATGCTCTGGGCTCCTGCAGGCAGTTCTGTGTTTTTCCTCCCCAATCAGCAGGATGCAACAGGCTAATTACCCTGATGAGCTGCAGCTGCAGTCAATCAGTGGTGGAGCTTAAGAGGAGCTTGCTGACTGTGAGACGGCACTAGATCGTTCCACTCCTCTGTGGTAGCACAGGCCTCCTGTTTTGAGAGCCCAATCTCTTTTGTTCTGGTTAACATGTGGTTTTTTTATCCTCCAGTAACTCCTTGGCTGTTGTCCCACTCCTACGTCGTCTCCAGAGTCCTCTTCCACCACATGCCTGCCTGGTCTGCCTGTCCCCCTACCAGCCTGCTGCCTTCACTCCACTCGCCTCTCCAGCGCTCTACCCTTCCTAACCCAGGACTGGCACTCCTTTCCTTCTGTTCCACAGTAAGACCTCCACTCAATATATACAAACCTGCATGTTCCGTTACCCTCCGCCTGTGCTCATTCTCCTCTCCTCTCTCCAGTGAGGTGGCGTACCGTCCCCCCGGATCGCTGGGATCTCCCGAGACCCACACCTCTCTCAGCATTTATTAAAAAAATCTTGTTTTTCACTTGCCTCCTGTCCTCCAGCTGTGTGTGTGTACGTGCTAGGGTCCTACCACATGACAATGCTTTACATTGTTTTAGCATCTATTTTTAAAAACTTCATTCTGATTGTGTGGTGGCTTTTATTTAGCTGTGACGGTGTGCCACGATCAATTACATGTAGAGGAAACCCTGGATAATTTCATGTTTTAGTGCATCGGTTTAAAAAAACAAAATGTGTCACCAATCTGCAGCAACGTCTCTCCTGATCAGATGAGCCATGAGTTTTGCTCCAGTCAGAGGAATACTTCCTGTTGCCTGAGATCCCACCCACTTTGAGTGATGTCATCAGTGGGCGTGGTCCATAGTGTCGATAAACAACTGACAGAACGACCCAAACATCCCTTTAAATCTGAGCTTGTAGGTGAAGGATGTGACCATTTCAGACAAATATCAGAATTCTGGGCATGGGCAAGAACACACACACACACACACACACACACACACACAGTACAGCATAAAAGTCTTCAGGCCATTATGTTCAGAAGGATTTGGAGTCTTCCTGCAGTAGATTTTTACTGTATATTTTAATTCTGTGAAAAAGTGTTTCCTCCCTTCAGATTTCTATTTTTGGCTTTTTTGTCACTAGAAAGATTTAAATAAGCAACTAAGTTTCAAAATCAGCCAATAATCTGAGTTAATACAAAAGGCAGATTTTAAATGATGTCATTAGGTAAAGGAGGCTAAAAGATCTCAAAAACCAACACATGTCCTGTTCTAAAGACGTTCAAGAACTGAAGAACCCAGATCAACATCTAAAGCTCTGCAGGACGCACTGGTTAAAGTAAAGGTCAGAGGTCACGATTCAGCAATAAGAAAGAGACAGGAACAAAATGTCCTCCATGACAGAGTTCAAAGGTCAAACCTCTGCTGACATTAGATAAACAAGGACTTCTTCAAACAAACCCCTAATCAAACCAGGGTCTACCTCATAACCAATAATCATCGTTCTCATTTTGAATAATTATAAACGAGTCATCCTGTGACAACAGGGTCAAATAAACTACGGAAATCAAAGACAAGCAACAGATGAAGTCCTCAGTCTAAAAGTCTGAAAACATCAGGACTGAGAGGAGACGCTCAGAGACAGGAAGTTCTCCTGTAGGTCATCAATCAGCTCCAGGAAATAGACAGGCCCATCACCTCAGAGGAGCTCCCATGGATCTGTGGGACAGCAGACGTTACTCACATCGAAGAAGGTGCTGGCGTTCTCCAGTATGAGCTGACTGGAGTCCGGTTTGTTCTTGCAGTAGTCCACATAGATATGAAATTTATCAGCCTGGAAATAGAACAAGACAGGAGGTTAAGTCAGCAACTCAATCTAGTTAGGTAGAAACCAGGTCCGAGACGCCCGACTCACCCAGGTGACGAAGCAGTGGCCCACGTCTTCTGGAAGCTGCTCGTAGTTCACGAGCTCCTTCAGGAAAATACTGTAAAACGATCAGACACACGTTATCTGACAGCACGCTGGGTCTGAACTCATCTGAGCTCAGCTTTGAGATCTAAATGGAGGCACTGAAACCAGAACGCGTTGCCCTGAGGAACCAGCACAGGAGCTTCCCGAAGTTCTACGAAGAGATCAGCGTCAGAGGACGTCCTCTGGGACTGTAGTGGAGTGTGTGAAGCTAAACCTCAAAGACACACAAAACCTCAGCGAGGAAACCAATCTGATGCTCCCTCCCTGTGGAGTGTTACACGTCAAAAATCTCTTAAAGCTGTGCAAAATCCCAGAAACAGTCCCAGCAGTTCTTATAGCACCTGCTTTTAGGAGTGAAAACAACTACGATTGTTGCTATTAAATGTCCAGGTTTTGGTTCAAAGGGAAGAAAAACAATCTGCTCGTGGCTCACTTGTTATGGAAGTCATAGATTTCCTGCATGTTGCCAAATATGATGTTCTCCTTGTTTGCGATGCCTGAAGGAATCTCCTCCTCGCCGCCGGTCATCTCGCTCAGGTAGGTCTGTCAGGTAGAGCAGTGAGAGGCAGGGTCACCACTGGGTCAAACGAGAACCAAACCCTCAGAACAAAGGCCTCCCTCACCTCCAAACACTCCTGCAGATCTCTGACATACGACTTCTCCGTCTGCAGCAGCTCGGCCATGATGAACCTGAAGCAGAAACCAACACATTTACTATGATTTCATTCATGAATGTCCATCCTAAATCCAACAGAAAGAGCATCAAGTTTTGCCGTCGCTGTAGTCAGGTGTTCTGAGCATGTTTCCTCTGGTTGAAGTTACCCAATACCAGGAACCGATACCAGTGGCTTCACTGTCTGTGACTTGTGATTTCTGTTGTAGTTTCCTATATTGAACACTAGGGGGAGCTATGGAGCTAAAGAGGAACAGTGTGGGTTGAGAGCTGGAGATGGTGCCAAATAGTTCATTTGATTTGGTTAAAATGTGGAAAACTGCAATAATTTCACTGTGAAATCACAGAAAATGGTGATTTTTCACCGTATATTTTAGTTTGGTGATCATTTTTATTAATATATTTTAATTTTTTTCATCTAACTCAGTTATTTGTTGTAAAAAGCAGAGAAGAAAAAATAAAACCTGTATTCCAATTTGTTGCATTTTTTTGTGTGGTAGAAGTATCGGTACTCGGTATCGGCGAGTACTCAGATTTAAGTATCGGTATCGGTTTTGAAAAAAGTGGTATCGGTACATCCCTAGAATAAACATGAAGCTGTTATTCCTGGTCACATGGTCAGATGTAAAAAGGTGCACAAGATGAACCTCTTGTTTTGGATCATCTGGATCCAGAACACCTGATGGAGGCCCAGTGGAGTAATCAGATCCAGACATCTGGTCTGTCCTGGTCTTCTTCTCTACTCACTCTTTCTTCCTGGCAGACTTCCTCTTCTCCTCGTTGACCTCGTGGTTTGGGTCACGCAGTTTGACCTCAGGGTCGTCTGTCAGGCTGGCAGGAATGGTGTCCAGTTCCAGGTCTTTATTGTCCTGTAGAGGGTGAAACATTCACCGGTCAGACGTTTAGTCAGAATCCCCCAGTAAACAGTTGTTTCCCTCTTATTAAGACGTGACCCCCCTTCACCTCTGAGCTGACTCCCAGGCTCCTCTCAAGGCTCTCCTGATATTTGGCCATTCGGAGCGAGAAGTCCCGGTACCTGCGGTCCACCGTGCTGACCCAGCGCTTCAGCTCGGACACGTGAGCGTGGCCCTTTTCCACCAGGTTGTCGGCCAGCTGGATCAGCAGCTTCACCTTCTCCTTGGTTTGCTGAGAGACGACGTTCCACAAACAGACTGATCACTGATGTTCTGAAGCCCAGTGAGGCTCAACATGGACAGCAGGACACCAGAACACACACACACACACACACACACACACACACACACACACACACACACACACACACACACACACACCTTAGCAGACAGTCTGAAGTGCTGGTAGTCACTGAGAAGATGCTGTGTTTCCTCGTTGCTGTCTCCAGGTGAGGTGTGTGTGGCCAGGTAAACCTCACCTGTCTCCTGGATCCAATCCAGAGCCTGCAGACAAACACACACACACACACAGCAAAGAGCTGGATCCAGAACACACACCAGACCATCCTGTGCTTCAGGATGAACAATGTCTATGTTTACGTATTTAGCAAACGCTTTTATTTAAAGCGACTTACAAATGATAAAGTAACCAGGAAGTGACTTTGAGGCACACTGACACACACTAACACACACTGACACACACTGACACACACTTACCTGTTTGGTGCTGCGCTCAAACACCAGGTACTGCTGACACTGGTCCAGCCTTCGTTTCTTTAAAGTCCAGAAGTGAAGGACCCGGTTTTCCCTCTGCAGCAGCTCGTTCAGAATGGCTGCAAAATAAAACCCCAACACAACAGCAGTATTAAAGACTCACTTCAACGCTGCCTTAATGCCCGATCAGTGGAGCAAATGGAGTCCAGGTCACAAGGTCAGCATCTCTCCCAGCCACCTCCACCAGCTCATCAGGTGGGACCACCCTAAGGCCTTCCCAGGCTGTGATCTAAAGATATCGTCCCTCCATCGTGTCCTGGGTCAACCTGTCAGTCCAGAAGACATCCTGACCTAGTGACCAACCTCAGCTGGCTCCTCTTCATGAGGAGGAGCAGTAGTTCTGACCTCTCAGATCTCTGAGCTCCTCATCCCTAAGGCTGAGTCCAGACACCCTGTGGAGGGAACTCAGTTCACCCACTTGCATCCACACTCTTAATACAGTCTTGTTCTATTGGTAATTAACAACATCCTGCTTGACCGCCACCTTACTGTGGTGGAGAAGTTTGAGTACCCTAATGATCCCAGGAGCTGTGTTGCCCTTTGTACTTTGCCCCTGGTAGACTGACACAAATGGGGATGTTAACAGAGCACAGCTCAGAGGGGGTTCCTGTGCAGAAGGACCTGGTGGTCCATGGGGCCTGACCCGGCCTAGCTCAGACCGGTTACATGGACTCGTCTACCTGTGGACCCACCTTCTGAAGGAAGGACATAAAGGATCCAGTGGTCTGTGGGACAGATAGCACACCAGGAGGGAGATTTGGAAGGAAAAATGCCAACAGGGAGAATAATAAACTCCTAACACTATCGTACCTTTAAAGATTTTATACTTCCTACTAGGGGTTGCACGAACTAGTCGACTTTTATGCGCCGACTTTTTAAGCCATATGTCAACAAGTCGCTGATCATGTGAACTTTTATTTTGAAGGGGTTTCCTTTGATGTGTTCCGGTCTGGCGCTGCACTAATAAAATGGATATTTACTCAAAGAATGCTTCTTGTCAGCTTTTGATGCCCTTGCCAATCGATTGTCCTTATTTAATCAACTTAACGGTGAGTCTTTGCTTTGTTTATCTCTTGTTTTACAAAAAATGCAGCGCTATATTCAGCTAATTCAAACCTCTGATGTGCTAACGGCTAAGCTAACGAGCTAATGGCTCGGCTATCGAGCTTTGAGTGATTTTATTAATTAAATAGCGAATGTCTCTGTTATAATTATGGCCGAACAATAGACCACAAACGGACTAAAACTACACTAAACTGTTTTGCATATAAACTGTCACGGTTCCTCTCCTCGGAGCACTCCTCCCTCTAATACTCCATTTCCCATCATCCCTCTGGCTCCACTTCCGCTATAAAAGGACCTTTGACCCAGGAAGTGGGGCTCAGACATCGATCCAGCTAGCCTAGTCAGCTCGCCGCTCCAGCTCGCTATGGTTCGTTCCAGCTCAGCGATCCAGTTCACTCCGCTACTTCTACCTGACCTATCCAGTCCGCCATTGCCTGTGCCGGCTCTTTGTTCCAGTTCATTAAATTTTAGTCATCAGTCAGCGGTCCATTCATTCAACGCCGTAGCCGCTGTTCAATCAACCAGGCCTCCGGGCTTCACTCCATCCACAAGTAGGTCAGTTCCCACTACTTACTAACTGAGTAGCTAAACAGTCTCGCTTCCCATCGAGTCTCGTGCAGCTGCTCCGAGATTAACGAGCGTGCAACGCTATCGCTCAGCGCTAATTACTGCCGCGCTTGAGCCAACTAGCATGCTACACTCAAACTCACTGGGTTTCAGCCTAATCAGTCTGACATAAACATGACTAAAATGTGACTAAAACTAATCAGACTGTTAGTCTTGAAGATTTGAGTAAAGCCAAAGTGCTCCTAAAACAACTGCTCTCTCTCAGCTGTTTGTTGTCAGCATTAAAAATACATTTTTGTAATAAAGCCTGTCAAGTTTTATAAAGCCGTCCTGTATATGCTGCCTGTATGACATCATCAACGATTAGTCGAAGTCGACGCGACTTTTATTACTTGGTAGTCGACTTGTAAAAATAGTTGTGCAACCCCTACCTCCTACTTGAGTAGAATCATATAAATCTGAGTGGATGGATGCAGGATTCCTTCAACCTGGAAACAAGCTGCACTGAACATGAGATCAACTCCAGAACACACCACTTCTGTAGATCCAGGCTGGGCCTACCACATGGCCACATCTCACCTTCCTCCTGATTACACACACACACACACACACACACACACACACACACACACACACACACACACACACATACACACACTGAAAGGGTGACACCTCCTTCAGAACCAGAACCAGGTGGAGGCAGAGAGGACTTTGGGTAGGAGGTGACCAGATTTGGTCTGACTCGGTGCTCCAAACTGACCCCATCCTGCGTCACCACTCACCTTTGACCTGCTGCTCAGGTCCTCTGGCGTGGCCTGTAGCTCCAGGAGTGCTCACGTTGTTTCTGTGGATGTACTTCAGAAACACTTCAGCGTTCCTTCTAGCGAGCGTGCACGCCTAAAACACACCGATATGAGAGCGTTAATAAGAAATAGAAGTTTGATGTTATTTCTGCTGAGGGATGGCAGCCAGCTGGGTCACTCCACCTTCAGGAAGGCTTCTTTCTGCTCCAGATGTTTGCTGATGAGAGGCAGCAGGTGGTCACAGTCTGCTGAGGGTCCAGGTTTGTCATGACTACCACACCAGTCTTCATCCCGACGATACTCCTGCTCCAGGCTCTCCAACACACTGCACACCTGAGGACACGACAAGTCAATCCGAGCTGTAAGGAAACACAAAGTGCGTGAAGGTGTGATGCGTACCTGCTCTGACGTCTTGTAGAAAGCAACAGAAGCGTTGACCAGCTTCAGGCGGTCCTCCATCTTCAGCATCAGCTGCTGCCAGTGGACAGCCACCTTCTCAGCACAGCTCCGGATCGCCTCCGGATCATAGTGACCCGCCTGAAGCATCATCTGGGAGGAGGAGGAGGGCCAAACAGGACATGTTCAGTCAGCTAGATGACTACTTCCTGTTTCTAGAGATGGCACCCACTTTTAGCGATGTCACCATCTGATAGAACCCCACTTTAAATGGTCATTTTAGAGCATTTCAGAGCATGACTCATCACCATCCCCTGACCTCCAGGTGACCTCACTGGGACGATGGCTCCAGGAAAGAGTCTTAAATGTTTCCTATTGGTGGAGAACCCTTCTCTCTATTAGAAATGACCTTTAGTTTACAGATTGATGGGCAGCAACATACACACACCTGTATGCTCCAGGACCTACAGCTGTGATAGAGGTCATGTGATCAGTAACATCTGGCTACTTGCTCTATTTCAGGGGTGCCCAACCTGTTGATTGCTGAAGGATGACTGGTAGATCGCGTCACAGTCCCCCCCCCCCCCCCCCCCCCCCCCCCGTCCTTTTTCCTTTAATTTTCTTAGCATGTTTTTCTTTACTTAGTTTTTCTTTTGTATGATTTGTTGGTTTGCATTTTTCCCCCTCTGTGAACCCCCCGACACACGGGTCTGTGTGGAGCGGGGTGATTGGTCGACGAGGCGCAGGTGAACTGATTGAGCACCTGTTTCAAAAGAAGCTGGAATGGGAGGACGAGGTGCGCACAAGCAGAGGAGACAGACAGAAAAAACAGGACGGAGAGAGCGAGGAGGGCGCGCGTCTGTCCCTCGGGGAGCGCTGAAGAGAATGTGGAGCCACGCGTCTCAGAAGGGTTGTCCTGGCAGGAGACCGGAGGGAGGGACGAGGTGCACATTGTGACCGGGAGAGGACCAGCGCCGTCAAGCTGGTAGCGTTGCTAGGCAACGTGACGCGTCCGGGGAGTGACGGCCGTCTCGGAGCGTGGCTGAGGACCGAATGTCAACAGTGGACTCCTAGACTGGTTCTCTAATTCTGGGATTTTATTTTAGCTAGCCTTTATTTAACTTTTTACTTTGTTTACCTAGTTTCAAGAAATTTTATTTGGAGGTTGGAATAAATTGCCATTCAATTCAGCATGATACCTGTGTGTCTGTGCTTTCGGGCTCTTGTTTAAGGACTTTGGTGTCTTCGTCCAGAACCCCCCCCCCTTCCCAACGAGTGGGTAGATCGCATGGAAAAGTAGCTCCTGTGGCGAAAAAGGTTGGGCACCCCTGCTCTATTTGATCCATGTGAAACAGGAACCATGGGCGACACACTCCTTTAGCGTTTGAATGTTGTTTTGAAGTAAGAAGTCAAAATGTACCTCTGCCTTCTGCTGAACCTGCAGCGCGCTCTGATGAGTCTTCTGAAGAGAGTTGGCGTGGAAAAGAGACTGGAGGAGAGAAGCTCTGGTTACTAACAGTTCATTTATCTGACACATCAGGTCAGTGCTGCTGGTTCAACCAAACATCAACAACACCAGCATGAAAACTAAAGTGTTTAAAGAGCCAGGAGATCCTGCTCCACGAGGTTTCTGTCATTAGAAAGATGCTTTTAAAGTTTTACAGACGTCGAAACTCCAGGATGAATGTTTAGCAGTTATACTGAGGCCCTGATGATAAGTGTGTGTGTGTGTGTGTGCGTGTGTGTGTGTGTGTGTGTGTGTGTGTTTACCTCTATTGCCATCTGGAACTGTTCGTGCTCCCTCTGCAGCTGCTCAGCCTCAGACAGAGAGCTGGCGTTCACCATGCTGGCGTTCAACATGGACTCACCGTTACGGACCCAACCCAGAACCTGCAGAACCACAGAGACGGACCCACTGAGGACTGGTGCTGGTGTGTGTGTGTGTGTGTGTTCTGTCACACTCAGCAGTATAAAAGTGATTTTTATGCAGTAAGATCGTGTAAAAACTAATCTGATGTGCTACATCCATCACACCAGAGGCTGTTATGAGGTGTTTACCTGTTTCACCTCGGCCTGTAGGTGGCGCAGCTGCAGGTTCTGCTCCAGCCGTGTGTGTGTGTGTTGTCCGCTGAGCTCCACCTCCTGCTGTTTCTCGTGCAGGAACTCGAGCAGCTCCTGGACCTGCGAGGCCAGGTCCGTGTCCTTCTCCCCCGTCAGCTCGATCCCTGAAGAGAGCTCACGGTAACGGCCTTGAACACAACCTCAGATAAAAACCGTTACACTGTCAATGTGTGCTTATCAAGAACTACATTCATAATAAAAACTAGAATAAAGCATATCAGCCAGTTAGTGCGAGGTGCTCTATAGCGGTAGATGTTTTAGGATGTGAACTTATCGCCTGAGAACTGCTGTCTTGTTACATAAAGGTTTTACAAAATAGAACAAAGGTTCTAGTGGATTTGACCTCAACTTGTAGAACACTCAGAGAACTCTGATCAACCATCAGGGTCCTCTAGACTCTTAGAGAAGGTCTGATGGATTTTAGAATCTATAATAAAATGTAAGTGTTTGGTTGAATACGTCCTTGTTGTAATGTAATGCAGTGGCGGCCCGTCCATAGGGGGCACTAGGGCGCCGCCCCACCAGTCCCAAGAGGAAGAAGAATAGGGAATCACAAAATATAAAAACAAACATGAAAATTAAACTAAACGATCCATCCATTATAAATACAATAAGTGCTGTGTATAATCTGCATTTAGGTGTAGTTTTAAAACGTTTTCTCACTATTTTTTACAAGACCGATAGGTCATGTTCCTCTGGGATCTACTGCTTACGTCTGGACCGGATGCCGTCCCAAGTTACCGCATTGTTTTCTGTTCCAGGCACACTGGAAATTTTTTCCTGCCGCATGCGCACTGGAAATCATCCTTAATGGAAAAGATCGAAAACATGCGCACAACAGCACAGTCAAAACCGGAGGGTTGACCTGGAACTTCTACATCGTGGAGGAAAGGAAATGGATATTTATTCAAAGAATCCTTCTTGTCAGCTTGTGAAAACGAAGCTGAATGATTCTATTTGTCCTGATTTAATCAACTCAGTGATGAGTGACTTCGTTTGTTTGTTTCTTTTTTCTTAATAACAATATGTCTCTCACGGATTTTCCCATTCAAAACCTCATAGGTGGAGCGACCGAGTATTCAAGGATACTGGCGCGACCAGCTGTTCTAAGTCCTGATGACTGAATTTATACCTTAAATAGCGAGATGTTTTTGTTGTAGTGTATGCTGAATGTTAGATAAATAGTGATACTGTCGATTGAATATGTTGGTTCATGTAATTTAGCCCGTTTTGATGAGTTTTAGGCTACTTTTCCTTAAAATGCACGGCGCTCTATGGGAGTTTTGAATGAGTGGCCAAAAATCGTAATTTAACTTATTTTGATGGGACATATCTGTCATGATCCCCTGTCCGTTCTGTTTTAGTTCTTGTCTGGTCTGGTTAGTCTTGTCTGTTTCCCCTGTGTTCCTGGCTCCTGCTCTCGCCCCTCCCTCACGTGTCAAGTATCTCCAGGTGTTTCTTGTTCCGTTAATTTCTACCACAGTTTCTAAGCCCTTCTGTTTCTTGTCTCGTCCTCGGTTCATCTGTTTCTGTTCCTGCTCTGTTTCTGTTTGTCATAGCTTTCGTCATAGCCACCGTCTTAGTCCTTGTCCTGATCAGTTTGTTTAATAAATACCTTTATTTTTGGATTACCTCCGTCTCCTGCCTCCTGCTTACCAGCACCTTGGGTCCTTCTGCCTGATCACAGCCACAGCATCGTGACAGTATGAACCGAGCCAAACGTTTGGACCCAGCTGGTGAGTTCTTGACGCTCCTGGAGTTTAAGGAGCTGGAGGAGGAGATGAGGTCGCCGTTCTGGGGCACACGTCTGGCCATCAAGCCCCAACGTCGGAGAGGTATCGCTGGCGGCGTCCCGCCGTCCTCCGCGAACCTGTTCAGCGGGGTCATGTCCTCACGTCGTCGGCGGTCCCATAGACCCAGCTCCACGCCTCCGCCGCCCCAGACCCAAGCCAAGGTGCAGCTGCCGCCTCGAGCCCGGAAGGAGCTCCGCTTCCAGCAGCCCCCGACCAAGGAGAAGCACGCTGCCGTACCCGCAGCCTCCGGTCCCGCCGCTGCCGTACCCGCAGCCTCCGGTTCCGCCGCTGCCGTACCCGCAGCCTCCGGTCACAGAGCTGTGCCACCTCTCTCGGAAGAGGTCATTGATGAGGTGAGCCAGCTTATCACGGACACTTGGACTGACGTTTTTTTTGTGCCCTCATGTCCCCACCAGAGGCTGCGGGCCACCCAGCTGCTAAACTCCCTCTTCACGTCCCATCCGGGACTGAGAACTGTGCCAGCCCTGAAGAGCCGCTACGCTTTTGTTCAGAGGGCTTACCTGACAGCGCTGAAGGAGGTCGCGGCTGACGGTCTGTCCTGCTGTGTAGAGGAGGGTCCTGTGTCCAGTCAAAGTCCTGAGGATCCTGTGTCCTGTCAAAGTCCTGAGGATCCGGTGTCCTGTCAAAGTCCTGAGGATCCGGTGTCCTGTCAAAGTCCTGAGGATCCTGCGTCCTGTCCAAGTCCAGAGGGTCCTGCGTCCTGTCCAAGTCCAGGGGGTCCTGCGTCCTGTCCAAGTCCAGAGGGTCCTGCACCAAGCCCAAGTCTTCCTGCTCAACGTCCTGTTGGTCCCGGGGTCCGTGGGTCCGCGCCGGGTCCAGACCTCGAGCCTCAGCCTCGTCATGCAGGGCTGCCTCCGGGCCGCCCCCCTGAGCCCGCGCCGGGTCCAAGGCCACGTCACGCAGGGCTGCCTCCGGGCCGCCCCCCTGAGCCCGCGCCGGGTCCAAGGCCACGTCACGCCGGGCTGCCTCCGGGCCGCCCCCCTGAGCACCGTCATGCCGGGCTGCTTTCGGCCCTCCTGCCTGGTCCCCCCCCCCCCCCCCTGCCTGGCTCCTGTTGGGGCGTCTGGGATCCGCCCCTTGTGGGAGGGGTTATGTCATGATCCCCTGTCCGTTCTGTTTTAGTTCTTGTCTGGTCTGGTTAGTCTTGTCTGTTTCCCCTGTGTTCCTGGCTCCTGCTCTCGCCCCTCCCTCACGTGTCAAGTATCTCCAGGTGTTTCTTGTTCCGTTAATTTCTACCACAGTTTTTAAGCCCTTCTGTTTCTTGTCTCGTCCTCGGTTCATCTGTTTCTGTTCCTGCTCTGTTTCTGTTTGTCATAGCTTTCGTCATAGCCACCGTCTTAGTCCTTGTCCTGATCAGTTTGTTTAATAAATACCTTTATTTTTGGATTACCTCCGTCTCCTGCCTCCTGCTTACCAGCACCTTGGGTCCTTCTGCCTGCTCACAGCCACAGCACCGTGACACATATCAGTGGATTTGACTTTATTTTGTTGTTAATTCACTTCATTAGTTGAGCTGATTGTCATGACTTGCTTGGTTAGTGGTTGTTGTCTGAATGAGATTTATTTATTTGTTTGTGGTGTCAGTAGAAAGCTAATTGTGAATATTAAGTAATGTTTTTGACTTTGCCAGGTTGTTTTTTCCTTGAAACTCGCACAACTTCTGTTGTGACCACATTGTGGGTTTTTTAAAATTTGTATCTGATTATATTTCTATTATTATATTATATATTATTATATTATACATTATTATATTATTAAGGTCTCCTTATTTCTTTACTTATTTTTTACTGTTTGATGTGTAGAATTAGACCTAACAGTACTACATTGTTAGAGAACTGGTGGTAGGGATTTTTACCAGCAAAATATTCATTCAGATGAAAATATTTTGCATTATTTCCTGCTCTAGTGGTGATGAGATGTGATTTTTCACACATCTGAAAACTGACCTGCAAAAATGCGCCCCAGCCAAAAAAATTCTCACCAGCCACCACTCATGTAATGGTTGGAAACCCTGATTATATTCCTTTTTTGGAGTCATTTTGAAGTAAACCTCTAATTACATTTATACTTTATTACAAATGAATGAATCCGATTCTGGCCCGTGTGTTTCCTACCTGAAGCCTGGACCTCCATGATGTACTGGTGGAGGTCCTGACCCTGCTGCATCACTTCGTAGGTCATGTTGTTCATGGCTGCTTTCCTCTCGGCGTGCCGTTTCAGACGCTGCTCTGCCAGGCTGATGTCCTCCGTGCTGCCAGAGGAGGCGCCGCCACTCCCACTGCTGCTGATGCTGCCGGCGTCGTTCAGCTGGCGAGACAGGTCCTCGTTCCAGGCGTCCAGTTCTGCTGTGACCTGACACAACAAACCACAGGTCAGCTGATGACAGGTCTTGTCTATAACCGGCTCTACTTTACGACATTCTGTAGTGTTTATCCTGCACCTCTATTGTGTACTGCTCAAAGATGCGTAGCTGCAGAAAAATGTCCAGCTTGATTTTGCGTTCGTGAAACAGCTCCTCCATCTGGCCCTGGGCCTCATCGAGCTGCTGCAGCACCCCCTGGATGTGAGCTATGGAACTGCAGTGTGGAGTTTTGTTGGTGGACATGGCAGCATCCCTGAAAACACGACGAGAGGAGAGGTGTGGTGTTTAAACGCGTCCATGTGTGAAATCAATAAACCCTGAGCTTCACTCCTTTGAGGGTTTCTATTTATTCTGTAAAACTAAAACCACACCATTAAACCAGTATGAGGGTATTTGCAGTGGTCAGTGCATTGCTGATATTTGACCAGTCAACAACCATGTGACCTACCTACTTCATGATCCTAAGCAGGTATAATAAGTTCTGAACCACCTCTAAAAGTTCTGTTGAGATGACCAGATAACAACCCATCCTCCACACATGGAGAGAAACCACAAGCAACTTGTGATTTTGACCTTGCTAGGTGCTACATAAATAGTTTTACTTACTTAGTTTATGTATTGTGTAGTATCCAGATGACTGTGAGCCTTCTGCAGGGTTCTGAACATGATCATGAGCCTGTGCTTGACTGGTGGGACCAGGTTTACATCAAGAATAATTGTAACCCAAGTTATGGAAGTGATTAAAATAAAATAAATATATTTGAAATAGGATAAAAGAGAAGAGTTTATATCAAATAAGTTAACTAATGTTGCAAATAGAACAAGCAAAATGGTTGTATGCCTTTAAACTGTTAAGTTTCATTTTGCTCATGTGACTGGTAACAACCAATCAGATTGTTTTCTGGGGTTTTTTCTTGCTGCTTTGCTCAGAGGGAACTTAAAGCCGCATTGTGGATTATTTCATCAAGAGAGCAGTTTTTGAATCTAGCGTCCAAAGGCTCCTCCTCAAAACACCTCGACCCGCGCGTCCGGTCGCGTGTGCGCGCGTGCACATGGCGCATTACGTTGCGGGCATAAACTGTGCAGCTCAATGTGTAGGGTTTAATCACTCACAGTTCACAATCTTATTCCAAGACTTTACCAGGCTCTGATGAACCCTGTATGTCCCTGCTGCTTCTGATACTTAGCTCTGTAGCAGCGAGCTGTGCTAACACAGAAATGACTCAGCCCTGGATGAACTTTCTGACCAAAATAAACGTGTATCCTTGGCAAGCCTTGTCATTCTGTGAGGTGAAAGGTTTAAAAATAAAAATAAATCCATCTTTAGCTGGAGAATGGGTAGGTTTTTAGTAGAAATGAGCTGTGAGTCCTCAGTGAACAGCTGAGACGGCAAACAGAGAAACACACGGAGCGTCCTGTACGAGAGCGCCCCCTACTGGTACAGGTTTGCTCGATGCATGTGCATGTTGAGAGAATGCAGAAATTTGAATTTCATTGGTTAAAAAATGTTGGCGGCCAGAAATAATGCAAAGGGGTCTCTAGGAGGAAGGAGGGTCTTCATCAGAATGACAGATGTTGTGGAACTCAACCCATAGATCATAGTTTAGACATGAAATATCATTTAAAACATTTAAAAAACTTTGATACAGAGAAAAATAATCCTCCTAGCTGCTTTAATGTACATAGAAAGTAGCTGCTGAGAGAAAGAAAACTAGAGAAAAGTTGTCCAAAAACATTTTTTGTAAACCAAAAAATGTTCTTTTGTTTTATTTTCCAACTTGTCCCTGTGTGGAGACAGTTTGGTAATTGATGAACAAACTTGGTGAGCCAAAAAATGTATTTTATTTCATTTAAGAGATAATTTTGCAATGTACTTCTCATTTCATGAAGCTACTCAGCTAAGCTAGCTGATATATGTCGTTTTTGTTAAAAATGTGGAGCATTTATGTATTTTAAGTTCAAGCAGAAGCATGGGTGGTTAAGCTAATAGCCATGCTTTGTTTCTATCCTCCATTATGTGTAGCACCACTCTCTGTTTGGCGCAGAAAATTGACATTTTCTTTATTTTAACACCACCAAGTGTTTTATTTTATGTATTTATGCACACTTTGTGTTGTTTATAAGTGGCCATTTAGTGTGGGTTGGAAAATATCCAGCTAAACCGGACTTGGAAGGACATGTGGAAGAAACAAGATGGTGAGCTAACCCTGGAGAGAGTCTGAAATGTGCACACATCAGGAGCGATACGCCCTCTGCTGGTCGGTGCGAGGATTCATTTGAACTGGTGGGATCTAAACTTACTTTCTATCAAACTACAATGGATTTGGAGAAAACTCTGCACAAATAATCTGGAATTATTTCAAAAAAGAACTTTTAAATCCGTGGTACACAGATTAATTCAGCCTTTTGCTGAATTATTTTGAGTGTTATATTGTTTTACATTTTTGGTCGTTTACCTAAGACCAAATTAATTGTGAAAATAATTTTTTTGCATTGTATAACTTTTGGATGATGTAAAACTGATAAATAATTGAAGGTTAAAAGAAGGAAATGAACTTTAATCAAACTAAAATACAACTTGAATCATAGAAAAAGAACAGGTTATCCAAACTAAAACTGGATTAATTTAAAACTGGATAGGAACTAACTTGTAATAAGAATAATTAAAAGATACAAGTAATAATTTAAGTCTAACTGAGGTTTATACTAAAGAAAAAGGGATTTAAAACTTAACCCAAGCTAGAAACAAAGAAGGGATTTAAGTTTTGTTTGTTTGTTTTATAATGTCTGAATGTTGTCCATGTGTTTTTGTTCTAAATAATAAGTTGGCAGTTCAAACTGAACCCTGACCCTGAGTGAGCCTAAAGCAGGGATTCCCAAAGTGTGGCGCGCGCACCCCAGAGCTGCCACTAGGGGGTGCGCGAGATGAAAAGTGTAATGGCGGAAAAATGTAATAATTACACAATTACAGAGTTTTTTCCCCACACAATATAGATGTGCAAATAAACATTTCCTCTGTTCTTGTGTGGAGCTGTGGGACAGTATTTGGATGAACCCCAAGTCTTTTTTCTGTCAATAATGTGAACTCTAGAAATATTTTATTGTGAAAGGGATGACCTTCACCTTAAGTTCCAGGGCGCTGTTGCGGCGCTGCTGGAATGTTTGCTTCGTCAAATAGATATTTATTCAAAGAATCCTTCTTGAAAGCTTGTGACGACCTGCTGATTGATTCCATGTGTGTTGATCAACTCCACGGTCAGTCATTTGCTGTGTTAGTTTTCTTTTGTTTTACTAAAATGCGGTTCTATGTTCAACCACCGATGAGCTAATGGCTAATGGAGCTGGGTTTTAATGTTAGCATCATTTATAAAACACTAAGCAGTTGTGGTTAAAAGTTTAAATATTGAAGAATTTATAGGCTACTACGATGATAAAACACAGACAGTTGTATGCTATTTGTTACCAGGGGTCGCGTTAACTTTCCGTACTTGACGAGGTTTTTTTTTACTTTGACTGGAAGATCTGAAGGCCGTTGGTTAACTTACGGATTACAGTCACACACCTGTGTGTGTCAGGTGTGTGCGCGTGCTAGCGCCATCAGACCACGCCGTCAGGCTGTCTGTCTCTCGCTCCGTGAGCGCTGACAGACACCTGAGGTCTCATTTATTAAACTTGCTAAGACGGGTCTGAAAGTTGAGTAAGTCACTTTCTCCGCAAACTTTGGGATTTATATTAAAAAGGTGACAGAGAAATGTGCGTAACTTAATGGAAACTTTGAAGCTCGAAAAAAATAATATCTTAAACCCAGAACAGTATGGATTCAGAAGTAAACATTCAACAGCAATGGCAATAATGGAGTTAATGGATAAAATATCAAAAGCAATAGACAATAAAAACTACTTTATCAGTATATTTATTGATTTAAAAAAAGCATTCGACGTCACTGATCATTCAAGGTTACTTCAGAAATTAGATCAGTATGGGATAAGAGGAGTGGCTCATCGGTGGGTTAATAGTTATTTAAAAAATAGAAAACAGTTTGTTCAAATAAACGATACGAGATCAGAACTAAGTGATATAAATTGTGGAGTACCACAAGGGTCGGTACTGGGACCCAAACTGTTTATATTATTTATTAATGATTTTGTAAATGTGTCCAAACTACTTGGTACTGTTCTCTTTGCTGATGACACTACCTTGTTTTATTCAGGTTCAAATATAAATGAAGTAACTCAAGTGATAAATAATGAACTGATTAAAGTAAAAAACTGTTTGATATAAACAGACTGTCACTGAACCTGAACAAAACAAACTTTATGTTGTTTAATAACAAAAAATGCAGTGATATATCTTTAAAAATAGATGGAATAGAAATTCAAAGAGTAAAAGAAACTAAGTTTTTAGGAGTTGTGTTTGATGAGGATCTCACTTGGAAATCACATATAAGTTATATAAAAGGGAAAAATGCAAAATCCATCGCTGTATTATATAAAGTCAAGTTTCTACTAAATAGTTCTGGATTGTTAGCACTGTATAACTCACTGATTGTACCATACTTCATTCATTGTTTGGAAATCTGGGAAGCCGCATGCAAAACTTATACACAACCTTTGGTCATTCTACAGAAAAGAGCATTAAGGATCATTAACAACAGCCACTATAGAGAACCCTCTAACCCATTATTCATCAAATATAAAATACTGAAATTTCATGACCTGGTAGATTGGAAAATATTACAAACCATGTACAGAGCACATATAAGTATATTACCAACAAATATTCAAAAAATGTTTCAAAAGAGAGTCAGTGAATACATGTTGAAAGGAGTCGAGGTCTTTAAAAAACCTCGATTCAGAACCATAATTAAGGAAAGCAGTATTTCAGTAAATGGTGTAAAATTGTGGAATAACCTCAGCAAGCAAATAAAAGTCTCACGCTGACTTACCATATTCAGAAAGCATATTAAATCAAGTGTATTAAAAAGTTATGAAATAAAAGTCTAAGATTACTCTAAGTTTGGAAAATAACTGTTTAAATGAACCGTATATCTGACAGTTGAACTAAGAATGTGTTGATAATTTTCTTTTGTTTAAAAGGGGCAGAAATTATAAGATAAGTTCTTCTATCTGCTCCTTTTCATTCAAATTGCTTGTGTTATGTATATACATTTTTTGTTGTTGTTATTGTTTTTTTTATCATTTTAATTTTATTTGAATGAAATACATTTTAATTAAAAAAAAAAAAAAAAAGCTATGAGCACATTTTGGAGACAAAACCTGCAGCGCAGCCGGTGACAGACAGACACAGCCTCCACCCGCGTCTATGAACAGAATAAAAACGAGACTTTGAGCGAAAATATCTCACATTTAGGAGGTAAATCACAGTCTGTTATGACTTCAAAGCTGCACTTATTAGTGCATTATTGTGATCAGCTGTGT
The DNA here is from genome assembly GCA_006937965.1 of Callopanchax toddi. NCBI lineage: Eukaryota > Metazoa > Chordata > Actinopteri > Cyprinodontiformes > Nothobranchiidae > Callopanchax > Callopanchax toddi. Next base: position 214,655 of record SSNR01000404.1, on the reverse strand, counting down.
AGTTATTGTGATTACTGAGGCAGTGTTCGAAATGTCCACTCGTTCACTCACTCACTACATCTCGTTCCCTATATAGTCACCTATATATGGGTTAGGGCACTGCCCCGTGTTCGGCGTTTCGAACACCACTCAAAAGCAGCAGCGTCATCAATTTGTGCCGGACCCCGAGAGACGTGTCGCACAAACAAAGGCAAGAATCATGTCAAAAACAGCTGGTGATGAAAACGGCAACTTGTTTCTTGTTTGTTTCAGCTGAAACGAAGTTGGAAAATAATTTCTTCATTTCGGATTTGAAATAAACCCCGTTATTTACCCGTTGCTATTTTGTTAGCATGTTTTCCCCCAGTACAAGCGCTGACTGTTGTAAGAACTTTAGTCAAGGCTGGAATAATATATAATATAATATAATATAAATATTATATAATAATGACAACTGTCAGCTCACATGCACTTTTAAAATTTAGCTACAGTATATAGCAGCTTCAGTGTGAATATTTTACAAAGTTTGAAGTTATAATATGACTGTGGCAGTTTCATAAATATTATTTTTTCTGTATTCTCGTCCTGAGACAGAGGGAAGAGCTACTTATAGGTTGAGACGTGAGAAACAGTTCTCACCAGACAGTCTCACAAGTGAACACACACACATATGGAAAATATTACGGTAGCTGCTAATTGACATTTTACCAAATGTCCCCATAATATACACACATTTAATGTGTAATATATATGTGTGTGTGTGTACAGACACATACACACATATATATATATATATATATATATATATATATATATATATATATATATATATATATATATATACATGTGTGTACAGACACGCACACATATATGTCTGTGTACACACACACATAAATGTGTGTCAATTAGTAGCTATAGTAATATTAAACCATGTTCACATTTGAGAACTTGTACATTTTAATTATTTTTTACCATTTCAAAGTATAAACTGTCAGAAAAAAAAGTTTTTCATTCTAATTAGGATCCTAGATGTCAAAACACCATTTTAATCAAATCTTTTAAACAATAACAGTTCATAAATATTAATAAAGCAAAGAAATGACACAGAAGAGAAGTTCTTTTTATTTTTACCAGATGTTCTATTACAGAGCAGAGCTTCAGTGAGGTATCCTGAACTCTAAATGAACACACGTCACTCCAGTGTTTTTAATGGATTAACTGACATGAAGCCTGACTACAGAGCAGACAGACCAACCCTGAACAAGGTGTCTGCCATGCTGAGAGCTGAGCACCATGGGAGCTCTGGCTGGGGACTTGAGCTTCAGCTACTAGTGTTCTAATAGGTTGATTCTCCTACAGAGTTGTGTCACGAGCTTTTGACATCCCACGAACTGAGCATGACATTCACAGGGTGTATATAAAATCATAAAGCTGGTGGAGAAAATAATTCACTCCCCCAGACAGATGAGTTGGATTTATAAGTAATGAATTTGAACAACTCACTGGGTCACCAGACGCAGCCTGCTGTTTAAACAGAAAGATGTTTTTAGTTCACCTCCAGGCGGTCTGTGATCAACAGGATGGTCCGGTGACATTTTGTTTGGCTATTCTGAGTTGATACACGATGCTCAAGTGTTTTTAATCCCATCAACCTTCAGAAGGCTTTAACTGTCACATTGATACATCCTCCTTGGAGATGATGGTTCCCTGCTCCCCTGTTGTCAACACACCTTACCAGGAACCTGTGGTCATCTAAGAAGATTCAACTTCCACCATGCCAAGGCCTGTTCAGTTATCCAACCAGGATTAATGAAGACGAGGTGGAGGGCTTTATCTTTAAGGCGCTGGAGGAAACACCAGTTTTTGTCCCCAAGGTGGTGGCATGTTGTGTAAGTCTGCACATTATTGCAATGGATTCAGGTGATCTGCTTGATCCATCAGATGAGCTGCCTTCAGGAGATGAAAACCATCCAGATGTTCAGCAGCAGTCAGATCCAGTGAAGAGCTGGTGGCTCCACTGGAACACCTTTAAAAACAAGACATCCATCAAACTGAGCTTCATCTGCAGACAGAGACTGACCCACTTCATTTACCTTTTATTAATCGAAAACAAGTCAAAGTTGGTCAGTATTTCTATGTTTTGTAATTTAACTGTTTTCCATAAACACGAGCATATGAACTGTAGCTGCTTTAGAAGAGAATCAAACTAGTTTGGTTAGACTGACCCCCCTAAACCCTCTATGTTAGTAAAATCACTTTGTTGGGTTTGGATGACATTTGGTAACGATATAAATGTAAATTTTGATTTGTGAAGTTGAAAGAAATGTATAATTGACTTTAGTTCTAAGATATTAAAACGTTACTTCAAACTGGTTATTGTGAATTCTACATTTAAGGTCATACATGTTTCAATTCATTTTAAAAATCAATAGCAAAAACAAATAAATCAGAACAGTAAACATTAAAAACCATTTCACCCTTAATAATTTGTCAGCTTTTTTCCAGATTTTAAATAAGTATTCCCCCTGTTCAGCTTCACTCTTTCACTAAATGACAGCAAAGCAAAGTGCTCAGTACGTCACTGTGGAGCAGTGTTTTACCTTCTATCATTTCTTTAGGTTTTCCTTTTTTGCCCTGGCAGGTGTGACCAGTCTCCAGGGCCAGCTGCTTCAGAATAAACCTACAATCAGAAAACTTTATAAATAATATCAAATCAAAGAGTTCACATCACATTTTAGATTCAGTTTAAACAGAACTCTTACATCACCCAGACTGAGGTCTTTCTGCAGCCAGAGAAGAGATCCTTGTGCTGACCTCTCATCCTGATCAGGTTCTTAGCAGAACCTGAAATGAAGGATATTAATTATTACTGGGGATCATTAAAACATTTACTTCACGCTGGTTCCTGACCAAATGTCTCCTTGTCTTTTAACATTTTCAGAAATAAGATTAAAGATGTAATCGGACTGTACTCTAAACATATCTTGACCATGTTTATGGTTGTTTTGATTTTCTACTGAAGGAAATAACAGAGCAATCGTTCAGATAAAACGCTGACATTATAATCACATGATCTATATAACAATTACTACCAACACAACGGGGTCTGAACTTTAGAATGTTAAATAATCACTGCTGTATAAAAGGTCATTTTTGCAGATATAATGCTAACAAGTAGTAAGCTTTATGTTTGAGTTAGCATGCTAACGGTAGCATATTACGGTGAATAGGTAAAACGGCTTCCTTCTACGATGTATTTAGAAACCCATTTATTCACGTACAGATCCATTAAACCAATAAAACAGCATGGTTAAACTTTAAATAGATGAATAAATTACTTACAAGTTTATCCGCTGCTCTCGACGTGCATCCTTCTAACGTTTACGTCCTGACCCACAAAGCATTATGGTCTATATCTACCGGTGGAGTGACCATCAGATGTACACTACTTTTTTCGTACCACGTGACATTTTCTAGGGCCCCATATAGGGGGCGAAAAAATGTAGTGAACGTTTTGAACAAGACTACAAAATGGCTGACTCACTATATAGTGCCCTATATAGGGAACGAGTGAACAGACATACTGCAGTCAGTCACACTTGTGCCTGATGGATCCGCTGCACTGAGGATCAGCCAGTATCTGGACGGGGAAAGTAGAGATTTCTATGCTCTGATTCAGAGCTCAGTCCTATGGATTTATGAGCCGAACTGGACCTGGTTTTAGATCAATCAAATCATCACAACCTCGTGATCCTCTGCAGCTTCTAGACACTCTCAGGTTCTCCGAACCGCGACGGAAACGCTCTTGGAGGACGGAAAGGTTGAGGAACAATTAAAATTTTTATTATATTATAAATATTTTATTTATGTAACCAGGTGGTTGGAGTGTTGTTTGTTTGTATTGAGATGAGGTTCAAAGTTCCTACAGCATGCCCTGTTAGTGAATGCAGCACCACAGTTACCTCTTCACCACGCCCGCTTGATGACCTGATTACAAAAAGGTGTGCAGCCCAGGGAATGTGTTGGTCTGTGTGACGGGGCTGGTATGGGTCGTGTGGGCGCCTGGCTGTGAGTAGTTCCTCCATTTATTTGTGTCTGAAGAGTTATTCTGTTGTTCATGTAGGTGTTTTGGTACTTTAAGGTCTGAGGAGTCTGCTGAACTGAATGCAGCTTCTAGCGGTGCTCTGAGCCCTGGTCTGGGGTTTTCTGACTGCGTAGGTAAAGTACAAAGTTCTATTGGTGTTTGGGTTTGTTTAATATACAGTGGCATAATTGTTTTGTTTGTTTGTAGTCAGGCCACTGCTGCTCAGTTGGGGGTAGAAATTAAGTTTTATCAACTGGGTTTGGATTAGACAAGCTCTCAACCACGCCAGCATTTTAGTAGGTTTAGTTTTTTTTTCTTTCTGGAGTCCCTTTATTGGTTTAGTCCCTGGTTGCCATAAGTTGTTTTGTCATTATTATTTACTTGTTAAAGGTCCTTGGTTACTTTGATTAAGTGTGATTTCTTTTGTATTATTTGGTTTGGGAAGGGGAACATTTTTAAAGAAAAATGAACTATTAGTTATTTTTAACTAGTAACCCAAGTCAATAAAGACCTTTACACTTTGCTACCTCACCAACTCAACCTTGGGTTATTTGGTCACTGTGGTGTAATTTAGGGGCCTCTAGCCTTGCCCATGGTCACATTTATATACAAAATTAATAAGTGACTGATAAAAATAGACTATGATTGGATTTTTCAAACCCTGTCAGTCAAAACAACAGAAAACGTAAAAGTCTAGTACGACCTCTGTTTGTTACACATTATATTTTGAGAAATAAATATATTTAATATAAAAAACTATTTAATTAATTAATAAACACTCAAAAGTATCAAATTGGTACTGTTAATGATCTGGAGGTACCAGGAATTGGTTTAAATGTGAAAGGTACCCATAGAGGGATTGGGGCTGGGACATATAAGGGGGTGCGCGGCAAAAAAAAGTTTGGGAACCGCTGGTTTAAAGGGACCAGGATGTCAGTGGCTCAGATCTGGGATCTGTTCTGGATACGATCACCTCTGATGCAACACACTGCCCCCTTCAGGTCACTTTATCTTCCCTCTAGAGACAAAAAGCCCTTAAAACCAGTACTAGAAACCCCCCAGCTGGGACTTTAGTTCTGACCAGTTAGAGGGTTTTGGTATGAATGTGATATATTCTGTTATCTCCAAATAATTGTGGACAACAAACAGCTGAAGTGATGGAGCTGGATCTCTGACAGGACTCAGCTGGTTTCATCCTGTTATGAGAGGAAGAAGAATCCTACTACTGAGAGAAACTAAAACCTTTAGAATTGATGGAACTTTTATGATGACATTTTGAGAAATAATGTAGAACAGCTAGTAAATGACCTGCATTTGTTTAGAGCTTCATGAAGTCTGAGCGCTACACAGCGCTTCCCTCTAAAGCAGTCTTCATTGCATCACTCCGTGGAGGCGGAGGAGGCGTTACCTGAGCTGTTGCATCAGTTCTTCTCCCTCTTTGATCACGTTGAGCGTCGCCTCCAGCGTGGCCGTCTGCTGCTGCTGGAACTGTTGGATCAGCGTCTGAACCGAGTCCACCGAGTCGCAGCTCACATCGTCCAGCAGCTGCTTCTGTAGCTCCTCCATCCACGACCACAGCTGGACACGGAGAAGGGACAGTTTACAACAGAGTCCAAACATCTGCAGCTGTGATCAAAGGCTTCAGACGACCCGAAGCGTTGAGATGATTCTGTCAGATGTTTCTCTGTTTGCTGAACTTTTCATGTTTCAGATGTTTTGGTCCAGAACCTGACTGACAGCAGCCCGGTCTTTATCAGCAATGATTGCTCTTGTTTGTCTTTAAACCTCTTGAACTGATACTCAATGGGATGAAGGTCTGGGATATTTCCTGGACCAGTTTATGTTTTTCTCTTCTCCTCACTGCACTCACACCTGCTGCTGATCCTGATCCCACAGCTGGACCGGCTTTAGGCTCTAGTGCTGCTGGACTTTCTCGGAGCCCTGAAGCCGTCTTCATAAATGCAATGGAAATGGGGGGTTTATATATTAAAGTTGTTTTTTATGATAAAGAGAGACTTTGTGATTAGCTGTAGTCCATCTGATCACTCTAAAAAAACAGCAGCTGACTTTGTGATGGTTAATATTTGTGTCGTTCGGTAAACGTCTTCATTTTGGTTTGTAACATTAACATAACATTAAACTTTTATGCAATTTGGGGATATTATTATTAGCTACTCTATGGAGAATCTCTAAAATATTTACTTTTACAATATGTCCTAATTTCAGAATTTTAATTTGGCTAAAAAAATGATGGGTTGGTGCGACGTATCCCACTTTGTTTACTATTCTAATAGCCTTTTTTGTCATTTTAAAGTGATAAAATCCAGTTTTGCTTGTTTTGGGCGCCCTCTGGTGTCCGTTTTAAATCACTGCATTACACAAGTTACCAGATCGTTTCAGCTTCTAAACGCCTAAATCTACCTGTTGAAATGTCTCCTCAGCCTTCATGGTTTTCTACAGGAGCGGTTATTTACTCCTTCAAAGAAATCAGCTTTGTTCAAGCAGGGAGAGATGGGAAAAAATCAGGAATCATGAGCTAAAAACACTCCAGCGCTAGCATAACAGCTAGCCACTTTGGGTTAGCCTAACCCTCGTGAGACACGTGACTTCCTGGACACCGTGACGGCGACGGAGATCTTGCAATCGTGGTATTCTGGATCTAATCACCAGATGGGGCTAAGTAAGCAAAGGTAAAGCTTTTTAGTTCAGTACATCCTTTGTTTTATAGAGGATAGCAATAGGTTTAGACACTTGGTGTTTGATAGATGTGGTTTCCAACTGAGTTTACTAATCACACCTAAAAATTTAGTTTCATGTACTGTTTTCAATTTGAACTCCATTTAAATGCAGCTTAGCACCGTTATTGTCCCTGTTCCCTGGAAATATCATCAATTTGGTTTTATTTTCATTTAGTGATAACTTATTATTATCAAAACATTTTTTAATTGAGACCAATTCATTTTCAACCTCCTGTAATAATTTACTCGTGTGTTTTTTTTTTTCCCGTACAAATAAAATTTGTATCATCTGCAAACATGAGTTTTAACCGAGTCGATACAGAAAAGATGTCGTTCAGGTAGAGTGTGAATAAGTTTGGTCCGAGCACCGAGCCTTGCGGTACACCACATATTACTTTTCCAAGCTGTGAATCTGTATTATTAACATATTAAAATCTAGTGCTTAAATAACTTTGAAGCCATTGATTAGTTTTACCACGAAGACCATAGTATTCAGATTTTTTGAGCAGATATGTGTGATCAATTGTATTACCGTACATTACGTAAGTTTTTGTTCAACTGCTGTTGCATTCTGCTCTACCAATTCCATAACTGCTAATGAAGTTGAACGATTCCTCCTAAACCCGTACTGATGGTCATTTAAAAGATCAAACTTGTTAATAAATGCTTCAAGTAATTACAAAAAGTTTCCCTACTATCTCTGAGAACTGCGGTAGTAAAGCGATAGGTCTGTAGTTGCAAGCTAATTGTTTATCTCCACTTTTATAAACAGGAATAACTCTGGCTATTTTCATTTGTTCAGGAACTGTACCACTCGAAAAGGATTTGGTGCAAATGTAAGAAACAGGTTCAATGGTTCAACTGAACCTTTGGCCATGCCTGGACATGAGACCATAAAGCCTCTTTACTGTATGGTTGTGCAGCTCTCAGACGTTCGAACACGTCACCTCCTTGGTGTGTGTGTGGAAGGACACAGACATGTCCAGCAGCAGCTTCCTGTGCTCCACTCGGCGGACGAAGTCCTGGATCCGGACCTCCAGGTGCCTGGCCGCCTTGTAGATTTCCTCTGGGTCACATTCTCCGGTCTGCGCCAGCTGCTCCGCCGCCTCCAGCAGCTTGTCGGCATTCGTGTAGGTGTTCTGAAAGGTGGACAGGAAACCTTCATCACCAGCATCATCATCATCTCCAGGTACATAAGAGTTTGAGACGGAGGGTTCTGTTGAGGCCAAATGAGGCTAAATCAGGTGTCACAAACCTCAGAGAATAAATAACAGTATTTGGTTGATGTTGGATGATAAACAGCTGAGTCAGCGTTAGTTTTATGAAGAGGGACTGCTCTCAGTTCTCTAAACTATAAATATGTTTTTGATCTTCTGGTGTTTTAATGACTTTAACCATCCACTGACTCGGTTATCCTGCAGTGTCTTTCCTTATATTTCTATTTTAAAGGCACACTATGCAGTTTTACTTGTTTTTAGCACACCCTAGAGTCCGTTTTAAATCACTGTAGTAAAAACGTTAGCATTGTCTTTGCTCAGAAAACCCTAAATCTACCTGTGTAAATGTCTCCTCAGCCTTCACTGCTTTCTACTGGAGCGGTTCATCACTCATTCAAAGAAATCAGCTGTGTTCAAGCAGGGAGAGATAAAAAAAAAATTAGGAATCATGAGCTAAAAACACTATGGAGCTAGCATAACAGCTAGCCACATTGGGTTAGCCTAACCCTTGTAAGATACGTGGCTTTTTGAGACTTCAGGGCACCGGACCAGAGCCTCAGAAATGTGGTATTCTGGATCCAAGCAGCAGATGACTTTTCATTAACCTGTAAAGGGTCAGATTAACACGGACTGGCTCAAGGAAAGATTTAAAAATATGAAAAAGTGACATAGTGTAACTTTAAAGGGATGTTTGGGTCATACCCACTCGTGACATTACTCAAAGTGGGCGGAGTCTCTCAGAACAGGAAGTAGCTCTCTGACCAGAGGTGTACTCATAACTAGTCAGATCAGGAGAGACACTGCTGCAGATGGGTGACAAATAAGCAGCTAACTGACTTTATTAAACCAAGCTTTGCTTCAAAAAGTCCCACTGGTGCATTAGAACTACCTAAATAAGTAACGCTACGTAACCTGTCTGTAAACCTTTATAAGATGCTGCAGCCAGCAGCAGCGTGGTCATTCAGGTAAAACAAAGTGAAACGGTCTCAAGGTAAACTGTAGAGCTGATCTACAGCATCGTCTCTCCTGATCTGACTGCTCCAGTCGGAGGACTACTTCCTGTTTCTTAAGACTCCTTCTGCTTTGAGTGACATCACCAGTGGGTGTGGTCTTTACTGTAATAAACTGCAGACAGGTCTTTACATTTCATCCCTAGAGCCTTCACTCACCATGCAGGTATGGTTTATTTGGCTATCCACCACTAGATGTCTCTGTTATAACTCCCAGAATGCTTCTGTAACTCTCTCTCTGTCAGATTACCACCTTAGAGCCTCTAAGCTGCTGAGTGTTCCCAGGATACTGACAGTCTTAGACTCCACGGTCATGGAATAGTGTTCAGATCATTTCCTCTCAGTGATATTTCTGTATAATACTTGTGAGGTCACTCAGGTAAAAGAGATCTGTGACATCAGCGGGACTTCCTGGGTAAATAAAGGTAGGAATAAAATGACAAGGCGTCATCACATGAAAATAATCCAGCTTCAGAGTAGAAAACAAGAGTCTGACTGGAAATGTCATCCATGCTTTATCACCCTTCAGCTGTAACGAGGAATTCCACTTTGTTCCCACCTCTGACTAAGTCGATGGCATTTACTCTCAAACACCCAACAGCTTTGGGTCCAAACGGGTTATTTTAAATGTTAATTTGTGTAAATCAGCAGCATGAGCTTTGTTTCCTGTAATCAGTAGGAAGATCAAAGCTGTCAGCAGGCATCAGGAGGACAGGGCGGATTAGTGAGGGTCTAGTCTGGGCTGGGGGCTCAGTATTTTTGTCTGAGGATACTTCAGTATACGACTTGGACCTGGGATTGACGTAGGGCTGGGCGGTATACCGGTTCATACCGGATACCGGTGTTTTTTTCTTTTTTTTTGGTTATGATATGAATTTTTCATATACCGCTTTACCGGTCCCACACAGCGTCCTGGATGTTGGCAGTGGGGACACATTTCACCGCGACACACACAGAGGTAGTTAGTAACCAGTTACATTTACTTGAGTAACTTTTTGAAAAATTTTTACTTTATGAGTAGTTTTACTTCACCGTACTTTTTACTCTTACTTGAGTATTATTTTTGTTAAGTATCACTACTCCTACTTGAGTAAAATCTCTGAATCTCCTCTACTTACTTCGAGTAATTTTAAAGGAAAAACAAACATGTTTTAACAAAAATACACCAAACACAGACCTACAGTTTATTAAAGGAGACCACATGTTTGTGTACCAGCTTTGTTTTCCTACTCTCATTTTCTATAGCTAACTATCTTTATCTAGCTTGCACAAAAGCTAGACATAGCTAGCTAGTTAAATTAGCTAAATAGATGGCTACCTAGCTAATTTTATAGTCGCATAGCTAGCTAAGTTTTGGCAATATATTTTTTAAAATACTTTGAAAAGTGTTTCTTCTGCTTAAAATTTGCTGTTTTGAGATCATGTTATGTATTTGTATCAGTGTTTTTCATTTTAGCCTTTAAGATACTAGAATTTCCCCCAAACTTTATATTTTTGTCTGTCTGATGACATCATTTTTAACAAATCTGATGGATGTTATACTCAGTACTCGAGTAGACTTTTTACCAAATACTGTTTTACTCATACTCAAGTATTTTTTGGGACAGCAACTTTTTACTTTTACTTGAGTAAACATATGTTGAAGTAGTGCTACTCTTACTTGAGTACATTTTTTGGGTACTCTACCCACCTCTGAGCGCGAGTGAAACTTTCGAACCAAGAATGGTGACTAGCAGGAGCAGTTAAGGCGACTTACAAATTACGAACCCAGAGGAACTTATTCCAAAAAGAGGAGGCACTCGCACGTCTGTTGTTTCGGGGTTTTTCAGGTTTAAAAAGTTGACCGTGACTGAGCAACGCTGTTAGCCGCTAGTAGGCGGAACTAACCGGTGGGGCCAACCAGCAGCTTGCTTCACCACCTTAGCCAAAAACATGTCTTGGAATATTAATTACCAGGAATGTCTCAAGCTTAGATCTGAACCCTTCACCTCTGCAGCTGAAACGGCTAGTAGCAGTCAGTTAGACGTCCATTAAAGACGTGTTCGCTAAAGGGACAGCTGATGGAGAAAGCCAGCGGTGGGTCGAGATAACAACGCAAAAACGATTCACGGTACACTGAAAAAAGAGAACATTGGTCTAACCTAAAAAAACAGGGGTCTAACTTTAAAAAACTGAAGTATTCGGTCACAAGTAATTTAATTAGGTTTATCCAAGTAAATTTTTTAAAGTTTACTTTGAACAAACTTAATAAATTAACTTTGAAAGAAGTTAATTTAATTACATGTGACCGATTACTTCAATTTTTTAAAGTTAGACCCCTGTTTTCTTTTTTCAGCGTAGGTTATTTACATCTTAATTACTTCTCTCTTTTGACGAACCTACTTTGAAGGGGTTATGTATTTACCTGCCTGTGACTGGACATGAAAGAACTATGAAATTCTGCATATGAAAGTAAAATGGACTATTAAAAGCCGATCTAGTGCAGTAATGATTTCATAATTAAAAAATATTAGGGGTAGTAACGGCCGTGCAAAAAAAAATACCGTCAAATACCGTAAAACTGATATGTCAAGAAAAACCGTGATAAAAATTTTTTGCCATACCGCCCAGCCCTACATCAGGGGGCGATCTCTCTTCCTCTGAGTCCAGTTTGCAAAAACAAACTCACTCAAAACTCAAGACACAGAAACAAACACTGACCTGCAGACATAAAGTAAACGGATTCAAAACGCAAGGTGAGCGAGTGGTCCAGGGATGGGAAGAAAAACTAACACTTCTGTACTGATTTAATATTATTTATCCTGTTTAATTTAATTAAAGGTGGGTGAAGTGACTCCCAGGACACAACGACAATGTAACCCAGCTGGAGCTGGGATCAAACCTGCAACCCTCTGGTTACCAGACTGGCCACTCTACCAACTGAGCTACACGCCGCCCCGAAATAAATCTCTGCTGCTGTCTGAAGTCTTTCTGAGTGATTTGGTGATGGAGCAGCAGCAGCTGATTGCTCTGTTAGCTTAGCATCCTCAGCAGGAGGGTGAACTCTAGATATTTTAGTCCTTTGCTGCCACCTATAGGTCTGAACCAGCAGCTGGTTTAAAGCCAGATTAATCCCAGATAGGAGACTTTGGGTGTTCTGACAACTATTTGCTCCACTTATGGACTTTTGAGGTCTAAATTGGCAAATTAGTCCATGAGTGTTTACACTACTCCGAGATACCTAAACTCCTCCACTTGCGGTAGGACTTCTCTCATGACCCAAAGTTGGTGAGCCGCCTTTTTCTGGTCTCAGATTTAGAGGTGCTGGTCCTCATCCCAGCAGCTTCACTGTGAACCTCCCCAGTAAGAGGTCATGAACAGTGGCGGCCCGTCCATAGGGGGCGCTCGGGCGCCGCCCCACCAGTCCCAAGAGGAAGAAGAGAAATGGGGATCACAAAATATAAAAAACTAACATGAAAATCAAACTAAACGAGCCATCCATTATATATACAATAAGTGCTGTGTATAATCTGCATTTAGGTGTAGTTTAGAAAGGTTTTCTTACTATTTTTACTGGACCGATAGGTCGTGTTTCTTTGGGTTCTACTGCGCATGTCTGGACGGGACGCCGTCCCAACATAGCGCATTGTTTTTTGCCCCTGACGCATGCGCACTGGCAATTTCTTCCTGACGCATGCGCACTGAGTGCAAAAAATAGGAGATCGCTCGGGACGCAGGTCTTCAGCGTCCCTGTGTGACATGCGCACAACAGCAGGAGACCGGAGTGTTGCTCAGACCGAAACCGGAAGTTCTTGCTCTCTTTTTAATGGAGGGTAGAAAATGGATATTTATTCAAAGAATCCTTCTTGCCCGTTTGTGAAAACAAGCCGAATGATTCAATTTGTCCAGATTTAATCAACTCAATGGTGAGTGACTTTGTTTGTTTGTTTCTTTTCTTAATAACAATGTGTCTGTCGCAGACTTTCCCATTCAAAAACCCCATAGGCGGAGCTAGCCGCGGCTAGCACTGCTAAGTCCTGATGAGTGAATTTATACCTTAAATAGCGACATGTGTTTGTTGAGGTGTCTGCCGAATGTTAGAGAAATACAGGTACTGCTGATTGAATACGTTGGTTTATGTAGTTTAGCCCGTTTTTCATGCGTTTTCTCTACTTTTCATTAAATTATTATGGCGTTTTAAGGAAGTTTGGTCTGACTGGGTTTGATGGGACTTATCAGTGGATTTGACTTTATTTTGTTGTTAATTCACTTCATTAGTTGAGCTGATTGTCATGACTTGCTTGGTTAGTGGTTGTTGGCTGAATGGTAACATTAATTATCTGACTGTATTAGTTAGAGATGGATTTATTTGTTTGTGGTGTCAGTAGAAAGCTGATTGTGAATATTAAGTAATGTTTTTGACTTTGCCAGGTTGTTTTTTCCTTGAAACTCTTACAACTTCTGTTGTGACCACATTGTGGTTGTTTTTTATTTTTATTTGTATCTGATTATATTGATATTATTCTAAGGTCTCCTCATGAAGACTTTATGATTTCTTTACTCTTTGATGTGTAGAATTAGATCACAGCTCCACATTGTTAGAGAACTGGTGGTACTAGGGATTTTTACCAGAAAAATATTCAGTCAGATGAAAATATTTTGCATCATTCCCTGCCCTAGTGGTGAGATGTGATTTTTTTTTTTTTTTTGTTTTTTTTTGTTTTTGTGCGTCTGAAAACTGACTAGCAAAAATGCGCCCCACCCAAAAAAAACTTTCACCAGCCGCCACTGGTCATGAAGGTCATAGCTTCATGAAGCTACAAGGACCACATCATCTGCAAAAAGCAGAGAGTTGCTCCTCCTACCACCACTGGTACCAAAGCTGCATAGTGTATCAGCAGCTTGTTGATTTGTTTGAGCATGTGTGTAAAGCACTGTGTCATCAGCATATAGATGTATTTAACCGTAGGTGTTAACATAGAAGCTGAATAGAAGTGGTCCCAGAACCACTGAGGAACTCCTGCTGTTCCGTCAAGGTGAGCTGAGGGTCTGTTTTCTGTTAGATAAATATATGATCATCCAGCACAATGCGCTGTTTGAAATGTTAAATGATGACAGTTGTAAAAGAAGCACCTCATGATGTGTCGAACGCTTGTTTCATTTCCAAGAACACAGCTCCGTCCTTAACAACCTAATCCAATAAACCTTTGATTTTCTCAGGAAAATGACACGTGGCAGCGTCACCACAACAGACAATAGCACTAAAATAAGCAAAATCCATCTGGATGCAATCAGAAACGGTGATTTCATTTATTAGTTTGGTAGTTTATTTTATTCTGTGGGTTTCACATGAATCCCCTGTTTTACATCCATTTAATCCTAGAGAATATTTGAACAAGAAGGAAAAATGAAATTAGGACGAGTCGGTGACATCATCAGTTTGCGTGTTCCGTTGTGTTTTCTGGGAAAACCTGTATAAAACAACCCTAATATCCCACACACTAAACTTACTGCTACAGAAGCTGTCTGCTTAGCTCGCACTGAAACACTCATCAGGTTTCTTTGTTTTCATTTTTCTGATTCTCTTTGGTTTTGACAAAAAGAGCTGGCAGAGCACAAGCAGGAACATTGTTTACAGATCTATCAGGACAGCCTTGTGACCGTACATGGTCACGTATGTGCAGGTCCATAACTTCCTGCCACTAAACACGCTAAAATTTGGGATTAATCAGCGCAGATTACTAACAGATGTTTGCGAAGCACGTAAATAAACATCTGATTAAAATATTTTAGCATCAACCTTTGTATGTTTTGTCTTACTGACACAGAACACCAGACCTGTGAGCTGCTTAAGGCTCCTGGGGTCCAGACCACATGGGATCTGCTGAAGCCCATCAGGACTCACCTGAGCTACGTCTTCAAAGTCGTCGTGTCTTTTCTGCAGGGCTCGGGCTCTGTGGAGAGACTTCCCTACACCTGTGTGTTTGCTGAGGAACGCCTCACCGTGGTTCTCTATCCAGTCCAACACCTGCAGGAAGGCAAAGCACAGATCAGTCAGCTTTAGACCTTTAGGGATCAGTTTCCATGGTGACACACCCCTGTAAGAAAAAAGAAAGTTTTGTTTCTCAATAAACACAAAGTTTAGGCTGTGATCGTATCATTTGTCCACCAGAGGTGATGATAACATGGCAGGTCTCAGTCAGAGACCAGGTGACTGCAGAGTCCAGTCTGAGCCGGGAGCACTCTGTGGGTCACTGGATGAGTCAGAGAGGAGGTAGGAACCTGAGGAGCAGGACCTTCCTTCCTTGGCAGATTTATGCTGCTTCCTCTTTAACAAGGTACCAGAGCTTCTGTTCTCCCAAAAGGACCACTCCTCTCCAGGCAGGACTGTCCCAGGACCTTTGGACAATCTCAGAACTCCTTGGGGAAGATCTCAGTGTGTTCTTGTAGATTATGGGTTTTCATTAGGGATGCTCAATATTGGCTTTTTTACTGATATCCGATATTGTCTAACTCTTAATTTCCGATACAGATATAAACTGATATAAGCGTGGTAGCCCTCATAAAAAAAAAGACAAACACAAGATTTAATGCAAGGTCTGCCAAATAAATAAATAATATCTCTAAAACTATACATTAGATTTGTCATATTTTGACATTTTGGGAGAGAGGAGAAGTAGCCGAACAGTTTGATGTATAACATGTGCACGGTATGTAAAGGTCATGTGTGTCATTACAAAAACTGATACAGATATTTACCGATATCGCATTTTAATGCCAATATCGGCCAATATGATCGATAAACCGATACCGATATTTACAGATGTCACATTTTAATGCCAATATCGGCCGACATTATCGGTAAACCGATACCGATAATTACAGATGTCACATTTTAATGCCAATATCGGCCGACATTATCGGTAAACCGATACAGATAATTACAGATGTCACATTTTAATGCCAATATCGGCCGATATTATCGGTAAACCGATACCGATTCCCTTCCCTAGTTTTCATGGGTCAGTTTTGGATTGTTCAAAGTTTTTTAAATCATTAAAGGATACTTTGTAGGGCTTTCATGTCAGATGACCAGTCTATCTCAGAAGGCCTTTTTCCAGCAGCGTGGGGAAGATGGACCTTTTGCTAAACTTTACTATCTCTTCCTAATGTATCGAACGCCACTTCAAAATGACCTGAAATCCCCTTTAGTGCCTGATCGAAGTCCCAGGCAAGATGTTTTTATGTGACATCAGAGAATCTGACCAGACGTAGACCTGCTGGCTGTCATCATAAACCCTGGTGATCTAAGGGCTGACAGCTCCAGAAGGACTGAAATACAAAAAGAAGGTTGTGACAACAATTGCAGCGTTCACTATTTCTGGTGATGACTAGAGGTCTCCACTGGACTGAGGTAATATCACGTGTGTGTTGAGATATCCAGTGTGTTGGATGACACCAACATGATGCATTTCCTTCCGAAGTGGACCAGTGTCCTCCTGACCCTCAGTACGGAGCTCAGTGTGGTGGTAGTGTGCACAAACCCCCGCCAGCTGACTGCAGCTGGACCGGCTTGTCAGCTCAGAGCCAAGTGAAACATTTTTGTCTCAGCCTTCATTCTGCTGTGTGTTCCTCTCCAGGGTCACATCCATCCTGCAGCCTGTAACCCCGTGTTACTGATTTATACTTTATTGCTATGAACTTTCTTTCTCTCTCTGTCGCCGTCTCACTTTTTTGTGTGTGTCTTTCTCCCTCCGTCTCTCTGGGGTCTCATAGGACGTGAAGCATGACAAGTACAACTGGCAGCGCTCTGCCAATGACTCTGATCTCGCCTTCAGGCTCTGGCTTCGCCGTTTAGCATCTCGTAAGCACTCTTACACTCTCTCTGGGGTCTCGTAAGGATGTCGGCAGGGAGCCAAAATCCAAGCACTCGACTTTGGACCGGCAGTCAGAGTTTTACCATCAAACCCCATTTATGTGTATGATCAACACACACACACACACTACAGAGCAGCTAGTTGAAATCAGTTCAATGTGCCGCTGTGTGTCTGAGAAACAAAACAACACGTCAGCTCTGAAGAGAACTAGACATGAGCTCTACTGGGACAACGTTCTAATCAAAGTAAAAAACATTTTATTAGTAAACCATTGTTATTGTGTTCGCCGTCTCTTAGGGATTAAAGGATAAGTGAGCAAAAAGCCCAAGAGATTAAAAAACTTTGTTTCCCAAGATAAAAGCCTTTGAACACAGGGACCAGGCTCCATGAGGCTGAAAGCTGCTGATGGGCCTCGTGTGTCGCCGCCGACACGCCGCCGACACGCCGCCGACACGCCTTCTTTCCATTACCGTAACTCCGCGACCGTTTGCGCTCTCCAAAAAAATGTAAACGGTTTTAGAAAGAAGAGAAGTTGCGCTTTCAGATCAGATTAGTGTTGTTATTACGGTAATTTTACTTCCGCGCTGCTGGTAGGCCCGCGAATCAGCCCCTTTGTCCCCGTCTCACACACACACGAACGCTGCAGCTGAGGAGGAGGAAATCAGCGACGGAAACGGAGAAAAACAGAGCAGATTCTGTCAAAAAGAAGAGCTCTCCAGGTTCTAAATCCACCACAGAGTTTCCTGGATTGTTTTGAGCTCAAAACAGAAGCTGAAGCAGCGATTTCCTGTGAAAAAGGTTTGACCGATTTGAATCATGTTTTGAATTGAATATTAAGGATAAATGAAGCTGGTATGTAAAACATATGTAGCTTTGATACTTTCATTATGTTTTGACATTTTTAAAACTGTGTACCAAGTAAGTAAATTAGTACAAAGTTTGTACTTTTTATGTCTAAATGTCCTGTTTTGTGCACTGATGTCACTTTTTAGTGCAGTACAGCACATTCTGACTACAAACTACGCCTGCATAGCTCACCATGGCTTTTCTGTAGTAAATACTGTGGGTTTGAGACCTGCTGAAAATGTATCCTCTACTTTTAGAGTCTCCTGAGGAGCAGCTGGTCTCCTGAGGGAGAACCAGAGGAGGATGCTGAGTTGGTCCAGACTGGAAGAGGCTGTGGGGATGCTGGGGGTTCTGGTCCAGACTGGAAGAGGCTGTGGGGATGCTGGGGGTTCTGGTCCAGACTGGAAGAGGCTGTGGGGATGCTGGGGGTTCTGGTCCAGACTGGAAGAGGCTGTGGGGATGCTGGGGGTTTTGATGATGCTGCCAGGGACCAAAACCCTTCACCTCATCATTCCAGGTGGAAGACTGAGGCAGAGTCTGCTCATCCTTTAGTCCCTAAACCACCCAGGTTCATCCTAAAAAGAAGCCCTGGTGTCCAGACCCCTCTCAGTAAACCATCAGGACTCTGACATATGAGGAGAAATGCAGGTGGGGAAAACAATGCCTGAATATATTTTTAATTATTGGCCTGTATTTTTTCATTATTAAGAGAAAAAGGAAACAAATTGGTGAAAATGTTCTAAACTGTTAAAATTGTTAAATTATGATGCAGAATCTGTTGTTTCTGTCTATATACCCTATTTTATTTTCACTAAAACTCTAAAATCTAATTTTGCTTTTTGGTTTTTCTTCATTTCAAACAGTTCTTACAGTGATTTATTGAACATTATATAGTAAAGTAATGTCAGATATTTAAAGTTCCAAGTGTTATGGAAAAAAGAGCCAAAGCATTTGCTTACAGGAAATTTTTTGACAATTTTATGGTTAAAAGAGTAAAAAAAATGCCAGGCGGACATGTTGAGGCTTAGTTAAACAGACATCCTTCTGTAGATGAGATCATTAAAGAGTCTGTCAGTCAACGTCCTGCTGCTCATCCACTAATACATTTGCTACAGAGCCGGTGTTAAAACAGAAATCGGCTCCCTTACTGCTAGTTCACACTGGATGTGGTGTAATCAATCCCACCCCGACCCGCGGAGTCTCCACAGAGTGTCATGTGACCCCTTCTGCTTCCTAATTGAACAGTATACCCCTGTGCTAAACCTTTGATTTCACATAAGGAGGGCGGGCATTTCAGGAAGTGGCTCATCTCTTCCAGAGATGAGAATCAGATGTGGAATCTACAAATAAATGGTATAAAATATAATAACATTCTGCTGTTTACATCCAGAATACAAAACGTTCAGATCAGTGACAAATTAGTGGCTAATAGTTCTCTAGTAATAGTTATTAAAACAACTTTATTTCCCAGTAGATTGTTTATAATCCTCTGCAGCTTTTCACGAGACAGTTCATCCTGCAGCATCTCATACAGCAGCTTAGTAAATCAGACACCATAAAGGCTTTAATGCTAAATTATCCAGGTTTAGTAACAGATAATATAATGTTCTAACAAATACCCTTTTAACTCTGTGTTTCTGCTCTCCTGCAGATAGCAGGGTGGGGGGGATCTGGAGCAATAAACAGGTGCAAGACTTCTTAGAGACCAGGGTGCTCATTTATAAAACTTCCTTACGCAAAAAACGAGCCTGAAAATTGCGTAAGTCACTTTTTACGCAAACTTTGGGATTTATAAAAGAAAACGTAACAGAAAATGTGGAAACTTTAAGCAAACTCTGGATCTTGCGTGAGCACATTTTGGAGACGTGAAACCTGCAGCGCAGCTGTTGAGATGAAAAGTGGTGAATTTAAAGGGATACTCCACCGCCAAGTTATTTTTTTGTCTATTGCCACATTCCTCAGAGTTAGAAAAGTGGGCAAAAACTATCTGTAAACAGCCCAGACATTTTCCTGATCCGGCAGTACTCTTTTTGCTTTAGCTTAGCATCAAACACTGTAAGTGAATGGTACCAGATAGCATTACCAAACAAAACGTCCATAAAACTCACTAAATAGTGATAAAAATTCTACCTAGTGACCTCAGTCAACATATCTACTGCAAGGAAAAATAAAAAGTAACATGAAGGAATTACATGTACTGTTTTTAACTCGGGACTACTTTTATGACAAAGAGCAGCTGTAACCCTCCGCTGAATGGCGCAAGGACATGACACACGGTGCAAACAACGTGTGTGAATACGTGTTTACGGAAGTGTAGGTGTCTTTGGGACCGTGCGTCATGTCCTTGCGTTGTTCAGCGGAGGGTTACAGCTGCTCTTTGTCATAAAAGTAGTCCCGAGTTAAAAACAGTACATGTAATTCCTTCATGTTAGTCCATCCATACACTCACAGAAATTTTTAACCCTAAAACATAAGATTTATGTAATTTATTTACATGACAAATTCCCATTTACTTTTTTTAGGTAATTTTTAAACAAACCTACCAAATAAACCTTACATGATATATATTCATTTGTGTAATAAAGCCTATTTATTTGAAATGCATAATCCTCAAGTTTATGTATTTCTTATTAATAAAGTTTAATTATTTTAAATTCATAATAATGGGGTTATTTATTTCAAATACATAAAGTATATTGTTTGAATTGCATAAAAATTAGGTTACCTGTGCAATATAAATAACATTTTATTTGAATTGCATGTCGTTTATGCTTATGTACTAAACCAAATTATTTAAAATGCATCATATTTATGTAATTCTTTTCCATTTAGTAGAAACAATAATGCACAAGATCAGATCACCTTGTTGATTCAACAACTTTATTAACATTAAAGTCTCAATATCCATAACATATGTTTAATATAATGTTTACTGAGGTCACTAGGTAGAATTTTTATCACTATTTAGTGAGTTTTATGGACATTTTTTCTGGCAATGCTCTCTGGTACCATTCACTTACAGTGTTTGATGCTAAGCTAAAGCAAAAAGTACTGCTGGATCAGTAAAACGGCTGGGCTGTTTACAGATAGTTTTTGCTCACTTATCTAAGTCTGAGGAATATGGCAACAGACAAAAAATAACTTGGCGGTGGAGTACAATTTCAGACTAGTAGACCCTCACACACACAGAGAACCAACAGTCACGCCCCCCCCCATCCTGTCTCTGAACAGAATAAAAATGAGAATCTGAATGAAAATATGTCACATTTTAGAATAATATCACATTCTGTTCATACAGACGCCTTCAGATTATAGAGCAGCTGCACTAATTGGTGTACTAATAGTGATCACTGAGACTTAGGGATCCTGCAGGGACACTTGTGAGTAATGCGCTGCTCAGCCAGTAGCCAGACTCTGGATGGATGGGGAGAGGTTTTAGAGATTTCTAGATGATGACTGGCTGGTCGATCAGCTGATGGATTCTCTAAAGCATCCTGTGGATCTATGTGCTGAACTGGGTCCAGTGTTGGATCAACAGAACCATCGGAACCATGTAACACCCGCTGTCACCGCTGCAGCTTCTAAGGAGGTTTCCTTTCAACCAGTGAATTATCCGACAGGTTGACTATTTGTTTGATAGGATGAACAACATGACGCTTCTTCCCCTTTAGATTAAATTCAATGTTTTCATTAAATGTTTCTTAGATCCTGTAGATCTCTCTGTCAGACTGACAGCAGCGCTGCAGTGAGACTAGCTCTCAGAGCACTTCCGTATTATCGTGAATTTGATCGCCTCATAAAACATTTTTCCGTCCATCCACCACAAGCACCTCAAGTTTCAACCTCTGTAAAATGACATTTTATAAACCTCTCTGCTGTCACGATTTACTGTTAAAAGCCAAAACCTCATCGGCTCATTTATATGCGATTATTCATGAGGTACTTTGCTTTGACCATATATGGCAGAATGTGGGTGTGTAGGAGGAGGGTTCTGATCCAAAATCAGCTGAGCACAGTTCTACGTCTGAGAGCCATTTATAAAGCAGAACTGCGTGGATCTGTGCGTCCGCAGGGTTTTAGAAATCGGAAATGGAATTTGCGTAAGTATGTTTTTAGTAAGGATTCTACGCAAAGTTTTATAAATGAGCGCCCTGCTCTTTAAAAGGTGTTGATCCTGATAGTAGAGCTGTTCAAAGCGCCATGCAGAAACACTCCCTCCGTTCCATACCTGTTGGACATCCTGCTGGAACACACAAAGCTGGAGCCTTTGGTGCAGTCGAACTTTTCGATGCTGCCAGATGTTCTCCAAACGGCGCTGATGGTGGAGAACCTCGTGAACCACATCCAGGATGCAGTGAACCTGAGGATTTAAACGTGCGTCATTTTAAAAGAATCCTATATTAAAGCTTCAAACTAACCATAACGGACTCAACATCACTGACCGCTTTGGAGTAATTAGCTGTCGCTGTGAGTGAGTCTGAGTTGCCTGGACTCAACGGTCGCTGGAGGACGTCCAACAGGGCTTTCCCATCCTGACTCACCTGGACACATGGACAGGTGTGTTAGACAGAAACGAGATCCCTCAGGAAGAAGAGACACAGCAAGTTGTAAATGAAGACAAATGGAGACACAATAAAAGAGGGAAATGAATGAATCTAAGAATTACTCCTTAAGAAATAATGTTGATCAGGAGTTAAATGTCTAAAAGTCATGCACCCAGTTGAGCAACACTAAAATCAAGGACACATTTTTGATGTGTATTTTTAATAAAGTAAAAATAAGAAGCTGTGATTCCGGTTGGTGGTCATACACTGAAAAAAGAGAACAGTTGAACCAACTTAATTGAATTGTGTCAACTGGTAACAAGTAATTCAATTAACTTTATCCAACTTAAATGATCAAGTTTGTTTAACTTGACAGATTTAAGTCAAACTTACTCAAATCATTTAGTTTCTTACAAATTAAAAATTCAAATCCTTCTGACCTAAATTTATGTAAAATCAACTCAAATTTTTAGGTTTTTCCAAATGAAAACACTGAACTATCAAAAGCACATTATCAATGACTTCAAACTTAAAAGAGACTGGGGCGCCAGAGAAAACTCACATGCATGGGGAGAACATGCAAGCTGGCCACAGAGCCGGGAAGCAAACCCACAACCTCCTTCCTGTAGAGCAACAGTGCTAACAACATGCGCCACCAAGCAGCTCACTATTTCTCAAGATTTCAAAAATATTTATGCAGTGAACACTTTTTATACTTCATAATGTTTTCCTATTCCTTTAAATGAGTTGAGTATTTATGAATACTTAGTTTTTGTCACTAACCTGCTAGCAGGGCTTAGCTAGTCATAAATATTTAACTCCATTCAGAGAGTAGGAAAATATAAAATAGTGTTTATTGCATAATTACTTGCATTTGTGCAAAATTGTTAAATTTGTGATATTCTCACAAACTTTAAAATGTTCCGTCTCTGCAATGAATTATTTTTTCTTTTTAGCCAACTTGAAATTCTAATTACAATGGAAGTATTTTACACTAAAAACTAAAATAACACGCTAAAACACACATTTCAGATGCTTTACATTTAAACAGTTTTTTAGGTTCAAAGTAATTGATAATGTGGTTTTTGATCATTCAGTTTTTCAATTTGGAGAACTTAATATTTGAGTTGAATTTATATAAATTTCAGGCAAAGGGATTTGAATTTTTGATTTGTACGAAACTAAATGATTTGAGTGAGTTTTGACTTAAATTTTTCAAGTTAAACAAACTTAATAATTTAAGTTGGATACACTTAATTGAATTACTTGTTACCAGTTGAAACAATTCAATTAAGTTGGTTCAACTTATCTTTTTTTTCAATGTGAATATCCCTGACTTTTACTTTGATTGAACCCAAAAACTTAAGTTGCTCTGACTAAACCAAAATAATAGGTCAGATTTAGGTCAATAAGTCCATCAACTGAACTACAGCCCAAACACTCTTTTTAGATCTGGGCTTTGAGACCAGAGCACACTGTGTTTTTCTGACAATGATCTGGAATACGGACCCATCTGAGGTTTGTCCGAGAAAGCATCAACTCATGCAATGAAAATAAATCCATATACATTTAAAAATGCATTTTACTTCCTGCTGATGTTGATTGTTCTGATATGAAACTTCGGACAACAGCATCAAAATTGGTATTTTGTACAAATAAGATGATTTTTAAATGTTTTTTTTTTTCATTTATTTTAGTGATTAGAAGCATCAAGTTTGTAGAATTACAAAAAAAAAAAAAAAACACCTCCAGAGTTTCTATGAGAGACTTTATTTTGCAGCTGTCTCACAGGAAACAAGCAGCTGAAGC
The DNA here is from genome assembly GCA_006937965.1 of Callopanchax toddi. Classification (NCBI taxonomy): domain Eukaryota; kingdom Metazoa; phylum Chordata; class Actinopteri; order Cyprinodontiformes; family Nothobranchiidae; genus Callopanchax; species Callopanchax toddi. The sequence goes on along the minus strand of SSNR01000404.1, from coordinate 190,572 downwards.
CTGCCAAGTCTAAATGCCTCAGTCTGAATCTCTGCCCAGAACTTTTGATGTCTGTTTGTATATATGGACCTATCTTTTCATAGATAAGCATAAATTGAGCTTACACTGCAACAGCTCGTCTAAAGAAAACACAGGAGACTGCAGCAGAGCAGGGTGGGAGTGATCCACCACTAAAGTTGGAGGACTGCAGCTGAAGGGTCACTGTAGTGGCTGAGCAGCAGCACTCTGTCATCATCACCAGTCACAGCCAGCAGCTCTCCACACCCTGCTTTATTACTGTTCCCTTCAAAATAAAAGTCTGAGAGACTTAAAAAGAAATGTGAAGTGTTTGATATTAACACAGAAGTTTGCTTTGCTGGATGTTTTATGATAAAAATACTTTGATTTGACCTTCTGTGAGCGTTCAGTGTAAAACAGGAACTGACCAGGACACCAGACATCAGATGGACGTTGGTGCTTAGTGGAAAGTTCATATTTATGAGTATAATCTTAACTTGGTGAGTTACGTGGATCCTCTGCTGGTTGGTGTCATCACTATGTGTAAGGTATTCTGCTCTGTGATTGGTTACTTACCTCGGTGTAAGCCTGGGTCACTTGCTCGTACAGGCTCTGGTGGCGGTGGATGGCGATCTCCAGCTCCTGCATCTCAGACGGTAACCCTCCCTCACTACACACTTTACACCAGGCCTCCACCTCTGACAGGAACTGGAACAAAGACATCAAGTCACACATTGTTTCATCCATCCATCATTCATCACTCATTCATCCATCCATCCATCATTCATCCATCCATTCATCATTCATCCATCCATTCATCATCTATCCATCATTCATCACTCATTCATCCATCCATCATTCATCACTCATTCATCCATCCATCATTCATCCATCCATTCATCATTTATCCATCATTCATCCATCCATTCATCATTTATCCATCATTCATCCATCACTCATCCATCCATTCATCATCTATCCATCATTCATCCATCACTCATCCATCCATCATCCATCCATTCATCATTTATCCATCCATCATCCATCCATCATCCAAACTCATCCATCCATTCATCATTTATCCATCATCCATCACTCATCCATCCATTCATCATTTATCCATCATTCATCCATCACTCATCCATCCATTCATTTATCCATCATCCATCCATCATCCAAACTCATCCATCCATTCATCATTTATCCATCATCCATCCATCATTCATCACTCATCCATCCATTCATCATTTATCCATCCATCCATCATCCATCCATCACTCATCCATCCATTCATCACTCATCCATCATCCATCCATCCATCATCCATCCATCCTTTCATCATCCATCATCCATCCATTCATCCATCCATTATCTACCCTTCATCCATCCATTATCTACCCATCATCCATCCATCATCCATAATCCATCCATTCATCCATCCATCATCTATCCATTATCTATCCATCATCCATCCATCATCCATCTATCTATCTATCCATCATCCATCTATCTATCCATCATTCATCCATCATTCATCATCCATCCATCATCTATCCATCCATCTATCCATCCATCCATCCATCATCCCATCATCCATCTATCCATCCATCATCCATCCATCATTCATCATCCATCCATCATTCATCATCCATCCATCCATCCATCCATCCATCCATCCATCCATCCATCCATCCATCCATCCATCCTCTTGGTAAGAGTAATGCCTTACATTTGTAATATTGTAATGTAATAAATTACTGTAAAATGACAGTAACCTCATAAATACTGCATGACAGTTTTGAAGTAACTGGCTCAACACTGGTGTTAGCAGACCTTTAGACATTACCTGCAGCTCCCACCATAAATTAGCCCCAGTGATGTGTGTGTGTGTATGTACTGTAAGTCAATTTAATTTGTACATTCTTGAAAACAAAAACACCAAGTGCAATATACTAAATAAAAATAAAAGACGCAAACTTTTCTGTTCAGATGCAACTGTATTTATTCAGTTAAAATAATAAACATCGCAATACATCGTATCGCTAGTAGTATCGTGATATATCGCAATATATTGTATCGTTGCACCTGTATCGTGATACATGTCGTATCACCAGATTCTTGCCAATACACACCCCTAATAAATATAGTGTACTAGTTTTATGAATAAGCAGTAAAAATACCTTGTGATAAATAAAAAGTCCCTATCATTTTTCGGTCTGTGTTTCTGATGTCACTGTAGCACTGCATCCTAACGTCTGTCCTCTCTGATGTCTCCCACTCAGCTCATGTCTCCCCTCTTTCATCTCCTGCTCACTGAACAGTGCACGTATATAAAATGCCAGGGACCCAGCAGGAGTCAAACGTCTCCATCTGTTCACGTCAGCCGAGCTGTTTGATCTATCAAATATAATCAAGCACTTAAAATGTCTCATTTGTACGTAACATTCTGGAAACGAGTGTCCAGCAGAGGCCTGCTACCCACCATCAGCCTGGAGGAGTCCCCTCATCAGGCTCAGGATGAGCTCATCTACTTACTGACAGAATATACCGCTGATCCTCATCTCACCTGCTCAGCCTTCTGGTGGAAGACGGATGACATGGCGAGGATGGTGGAGCGCTCGTCCAACGCAGCTGCAAAACTTTTCCAGTCCTGATCAAGCTGACCAGAGATCTGTTTGATCTGCGAGGAGGCGTAGTGTCCTGCCTCCACCAGGCGGCTCGCCACTGACATGATTCTGTTGATGTTAACGTAAGCATTCTGGGAAGAAATTAGGACATGTTGTAAGTACATGTCTGGATAAGGAAGGAAACATTTCTCCAACTAAAAAAACTTAAAACCATCAATAAGAAAGCACACACTCATAACAGCTTCAGAAATCCAACCAAGTTACTGTGTGTTGTGTCAGGTGAGAGAAGGTCCTGAAGACCTGACTTACCATGGAGTTCATGGCAAAGTGGTTGTGTTGCGTCTGCAGCTCCGCAGCATGTTGGTAACTACGACCGATCTCCGTGTGGTTCTGAAGGAACACTTCCTTATTGTGGCTGATCCAGTCAAACATCTGAACAAACACATGAGCATCAGAGGTTAGAGCTGTACAGCTCCAACACGAGAACATGAGTAGACATCACAGCTAGTAGTCAGTAACTACACACTGTTAGAGCTCATATTGTACAAGTCATGTTAAAGAGGTCATATTATACAGGTCATGTTATACAGGTCATGTTATACAGGTCATATTATACAGGTCATATTATACAGGTCATGTTAAACAAGTCATGTTAAACAGGTCATGTTAAACAGGTCATGTTAAACAGGTCATATTAGATAAGTCATGTTATACAGGTCATATTATACAAGTCATGTTATACAGGTCATGTTATACAGGTCATGTTAAACAGGTCATGTTAAACAGGTCATGTTATACAGGTCATGTTATACAGGTCATGTTATACAAGTCATATTATACAGGTCATTTTATACAAGTCATGTTATACAGGTCATATTATACAAGTGAAATTATACAGGTCATATTATACAAGTCATGTTATACAGGTCATGTTATACAGGTCATGTTATACAGGTCATATTATACAAGTCATATTATACAAGTCATGTTATACAGGTCATGTTATACAGGTCATGTTATACAGGTCATGTTATACAGGTCATGTTATACAGGTCATGTTATACAGGTCATATTATAGAGGTCATATTATAGAGGTCATATTATACAGGTCATGTTATACAGGTCATGTTATACAGGTCATATTATACAGGTCATTTTATACAAGTCATGTTATACAGGTCATATTATACAAGTGAAATTATACAGGTCATGTTATACAGGTCATATTATACAAGTGAAATTATACAGGTCATGTTATACAGGTCATGTTATACAGGTCATATTAAACAAGTCATATTATACAGGTCATTTTATACAAGTCATGTTATACAGGTCATATTATACAAGTGAAATTATACAGGTCATGTTATACAGGTCATGTTATACAGGTCATGTTATACAAGTCATATTATACAGGTCATGTTATACAGGTCATGTTATACAGGTCATATTATACAGGTAATATTATACAAGTCATATTATACAGGTCATGTTATACAGGTCATGTTATACAGGTCATATTATACAAGTCATATTATAGAGGTCATATTAGACAAGTCATGTTATATAGGTCATGTTATACAGGTCATGTTATACAGGTCATGTTATACAGGTCATATTATACAGGTCATATTATACAGGTCATATTATAAAGGTCATATTATACAAGTCATATTATACAAGTCATATTATACAAGTCATGTTATACAAGTCATATTATACAAGTCATGTTATACAGGTCATGTTATACAGGTCATGTTATACAGGTCATATTATACAAGTCATATTATAGAGGTCATATTAGACAAGTCATGTTATATAGGTCATGTTATACAGGTCATGTTATACAGGTCATATTATACAAGTCATCTTATACAGGTCATATTATACAAGTCATGTTATACAGGTCATATTATACAAGTCATCTTATACAGGTCATATTATACAAGTCATCTTATACAGGTCATGTTATACAGGTCATGTTATACAGGTCATATTATACAAGTCATCTTATACAGGTCATATTATACAAGTCATGTTATACAGGTCATATTATAAAGGTCATATTATACAAGTCATATTATACAAGTCATATTATACAAGTCATATTATACAAGTCATATTATACAAGTCATGTTATACAGGTCATGTTATACAGGTCATGTTATACAAGTCATATTATACAAGTCATATTATAGAGGTCATATTAGACAAGTCATGTTATATAGGTCATGTTATACAGGTCATGTTATACAGGTCATATTATACAAGTCATCTTATACAGGTCATATTATACAAGTCATGTTATGTAATACCCATTGACCCTAGAGCCTGAAATATCAAATAAGAATAATAATAACTCCAGTTTATAAAATAAACCACTACATTTATGGCTAATAAATAACTCCATAATCATCTTTTATTTTATTATGTGACAATAGAACAGTGATAAAAGAGGGAAAACTGTCTCTTTACACCTGTAGATCCTCCACCAGGGGGCAGCAGAGGTACAGGACTGGATAAGGCAGGTTTATGATGAAGGTACTAATCCTAATACTCCACGTGGTTGCTTTCAGTGCCAGACGTGGTATCACTTTAAAACAGTAATATGACAATCTAGAATAGAATAGAATGGCTTTATCTGTCATTGAACCAGCGTCCTGGTACAATGACAGTTTCAGTACAGCTGTTTCCAAGATCAGACAAACAACATATAAACTGGAAACAGGGAATCAGGTGCCTGTGTTACAAAGCGCTCCCTTGTAGAACAGATAAGTGGTAAACATGAGGGAAGCTGTGTAAGGATAAAAAAATCTTGTCTCATGTCTCTGTTCTCTTATAGAGTTCAGAGACATGAGACAGGTAAAAACCACCTCACTACATTTAGTGCAAAACAAAACCTAGACAGACCTTTCTGTCACAAATATCACAAAAATTACAAAATATAAAAAAAATAAACATGAAAATAAAACTAAACGATCTATCCATTATATATATACTATAAGTGTTGTGTATAATCTTCCTTTAGGTGTAGTTTTAAAATGTTCTCACTTTTTTTTTACATTTTAAAGAGAATATCCAAATGATACAAACAATATTCACTAAAAAACAGGGATGCTAACAACCTAACACCAACGTCAGGCTGAGACAGAGACGTCTTTCCAGACCACTGGGAGACGGTTGAAGTTCAGCGTGGTTTCTATGGTTACCATAACTACAAAGCAAACAGCCTCAGGTCATGTCTGACTGTTTCTCCCCACTGAGCTGTGAGATCTGATTAAACTGGTACACTCAGCGTGACAATGTAGACAAAACTGGGACTTTTTCTCTCTGTTTGCTTTACAGTAAATATTTGCTGCTGCTGTGTGTACACCAGGTCAGCTGACGCCCAGCCCTGTGTGTGTGTGTGTGTGTGTGTGTGTGTGTGTGTGTGTGTGTGTGTGTGTGTGTGTGTGTGTGTGTGTGTGTGTGTGTGTGTGTGTGTGTGTGTGTGTGTGTGTGTTTAACACACTTAAGGCACCAACAAACAGACTGGATCAACTTTGCTGTTTTTCTTTTGTGATGTTCACAAACTGTAAGTAAACTTCATGCCATCTCTTCTGAGATGTGATCATGGCTCTGATCATGGCCTCATCTTCGGCTTTACAGACTGAAAGTCCAGAAACTGAAGAAACTAAGCGGATCAGTTCAGGGACATGCGATGGAAAACATTCACAAACCCTAAAGGGATATTTGGGTCGTTCTGAGTCGTGTTCTATCAGTTCATTATCTACAGTAAGGACCAAAAGCACAGGTGAACAGGTGGCATCACTCAAAGTGGGTGGGTGGAGCCTCTAGAACAGGCGTGTCCAAAGTGTGGCCCAGGGGCCACTTGTGGCCCTAAGATTGATTTTTTTTTTTTTGTGGCCCTTGCCCGAATTTCAAGGATGTTATAATTGAGTCCTCCATCAGGCTGTACTTTAAAAATATTTATGTTCAGATTTTTGTTAACATGAGGCAAAACAACAAAAAACACAGTTGAACTAAAAATCCTTTTAGATGCTAAATAATAATAATAATGCATCGAATAGCGCTTTTATTATTTAAGTTTTTCATTTTAATTTACTGAATAGAAATAATCCCAAACCTTCATCAAATGTTACTACAAAGCACACAAAACTTGACTAAATATGGATTCAAATTTATTTTCAAGACCCCAAAACTAGAAAACAATCAACCAATCAAATCCAAGAAATTTGATGCTGTTTTTTTTTTTTTAAATAAAGGAAAACCTACAGGACCCATGTTTGCATCTACAAAAAAGCAAATATTTAGTTCTCACTCATTAAAATGTTGCATTCAATACAAATACACATAATTCACAATAAATGCATTTTTTGCATTTTTCATTAAAATCAAAACTTTTTGGCCCCCAAGGACTTTTAACTTGACTATTTTGGCCTTTGTCTTGAAAAGTTTGGACACCCCTGCTCTAGAAACAGGAAGAAGTGCTCTGACTAGCACAGTTCAAGTTTTTACTGTAGATAATAACTGATAGAACGCCACGTCAAAATGACCAAAATATCGTTTTATGTGAAAAAATGTTAAATGTGACCAAAGTTAAAGGTGAATCAAATATTTATTTTCAAGTACTCTGAATCCCTTAGCAGCTGAAAGTGAAGCGATGCAGAGGGATTTTCTGATTATTGATCATAAATAACAGGTTAAAAGATAAGAATTCCTCAGCACATTTCTAGTATCACAGAGAAGAAATACTAAAAGACTCCCTTTGTGTTGTTTTTAAGATGCATATCTGGACTTATTGGATCTGAGTCAGACTCTTGTGGTTCACCTTCTCTGCATCTTGTTCAAACAGGCGGAGCTGAAAACACTGGTCCAGTTTCAGCTTCCTGACGTGCCACATCTGATGGAGGCTCTGCCTTGTGGAGTGGAGTTTATCCAGCAGACTGGCTACCTGTGGGGACACAACAGCAACCGTTGAAGCAAACACGCTGTGGTGGTTTTCACATGGTCCCAACACACATTTGAGTTTATTTATCCTTTAGCTCAGCTTTGACCAGATCATTTTGGAGGTTTGTGCTTCTTGTACTTTGTTTTGTTTACTGCTTCTGTTTAAACAGTGGAGAGTGACTCAGCATGTTGTTTTCAACCTCTGATGTTATTTCACTGTCCTGTAGAAGCTGAGAGATGTTTTCCATTATTGTGTTTTCATAGAATAGAGGTGGCACAGGATGTCTGCCCACACTGCAGGAGCAGAGGCTTTTATCGCATACCTGATCAGTTTTAGGAATGTCCTTGAAGCTGAGTTAGCTGGAGGATTCTCTGCCTATTGAACTGCTGGAGTTTTAGAAGAGCTGTGATTGGCTACCATTCGGAAAAAAAACACTTGGAAGCAGCCACATGAAACTACAATAGACCTTGAACAAGATCCATCCATTCATTTTTCTCCTCTTAATCCAGGAGAGAAGCCCAGATATCCCTTCTCCCAAGTGCTTCTGGGGATTTACTCCATCAGGTGAGTTCTGGGTCTGCCTCAGGGTCTCCTTCCAGTTGGACATGCTGTCAAGATTAGTGCAATGACCCAAGTGCAGAGGATGGAGGCAGGAACAGGTAAAACCAAAAAGCTTTATTGCTAGACAAACTCAGGAGACACAGGACACACGAGGCTGGGGACGCAACACAAGAAAGCGACAGGAAATGACTGAACTAAACAGCATATATAGAGAGGGAGCTAATTAAGTAGAGAAGACACACCTGGAGGGCATTAGTGCAGGACACAGGAGGAGGAACACAGGCACGAACTGGACACAAGAGGGCAGATCATGACAGTACCCCCTCCTCCAGATGCCAAGTGGGGGCACCGGAGCAGGACTCGGGGACTCTGGAGCAGGACTCGGGGACTCTGGAGCAGGACTCGGGGACTCTGGAGTAGGACTCGGGGACTCTGGAGTAGGACTCGGGGACTCTGGAGTAGGACTCGGGGACTCTGGAGCAGGACTCGGGGACTCTGGAGTAGGACTCGGGGACTCTGGAGTAGGACTCGGGGACTCTGGAATAGGACTCGGGGACTCTGGAGTAGGACTCGGGGACTCTGGAGTAGGACTCGGGGACTCTGGAGTAGGACTCGGGGACTCTGGAGTAGGACTCTGGAGTAGGACTCGGGGACTCTGGAGCAGGACTCGGGGACTCTGGAGCAGGACTCGGGGACTCTGGAGCAGGACTCGGGGACTCTGGAGCAGGACTCGGGGACTCTGGAGTAGGACTCGGGGACTCTGGAATAGGACTCGGGGACTCTGGAGTAGAACTCGGGGACTCTGGAGTAGGACTCGGGGACTCTGGAGCAGGACTCGGGGACTCTGGAGTAGGACTCTGGAGTAGGACTCGGGGACTCTGGAGTAGGACTCGGGGACTCTGGAGTAGGACTCGGGGACTCTGGAGCAGGACTCGGGGACTCTGGAGTAGAACTCGGGGACTCTGGAGTAGGACTCGGGGACTCTGGAGTAGGACTCGGGGACTCTGGAGCAGGACTCGGGGACTCTGGAGCAGGAGTGTGGAGCATCCTCTTGGACCCCCATGGAGATTGTGGTTGTTTTTTTAATTTTTATTTGCATCTGATTATCTTTATATTATTCTAAGGTCTCCTTATGACGACTTTATGATTTCTTTACTGTTTGATGTGTAGAATTAGACCTAACATCACCACATTGTTAGTGAACTGGTGGTAGAGATTTTTACCCGCAAAATATTCAGTCAGATGAAAATATTTTGCTTCATTCCCTGCCCTAGTGGTGAGATGTGATTTTTTTGCGCATCTGAAAACTGACTTGCACCCAAACAAATGTCACCAGCCGCCACTGGATTTTACCAACTGTGATCAGCAGACCAAGGTTCATAAACATCTCCCCTTCAAACGCAGACTTATCCTCTTCCTGGAGGCAGCATTCCACCTTTTTCCAGCTGAAAGCAATGACTTCATATTTTTAGCTTCTTTACCATCTCAGGAGTCTCCTTCCATCCTGATGCCAAGAAGCTTTATTGGTGACCTCTGCTAATGTAATAGGCTGGCCTTCCTCAGACTGGTTTCCAGAGAAGGACATGTGGACCAGATGAAGTGTTCCTTCCACCATCCAATACACTCTTTGGCAAAAGTATTGGGACAATCCACCACATCAAGACATTCAGGTCAGAACTCTGTTCCTGCCAGCTGAGCTCAACCAAACCAAACATGTATGTGTTTATTGGAACACCTAAATGCAATGATTGGGTGGAGAGGCCCAGTCCAAGAGGTTCTCTACCCAAATTAAACACAGCCTGAGGCAGGCCCTGCTTTCTTTTTTAGAGTCATCAAACTGAGGGAAAACCAAAAGTCTTACTCCTGGTTGAGGGGTCCCCTAGGACATCCACACCCTTATCCTTCTTCAGCTCTATGGTTTCCATTGTGGCTTCAGTTGCTGCACCAATGACCTTCTGACCATAGCTTCTGAAAGAGGCATCTGCACTAGAGGCCATGGACATGGTCTATTCAATGGGACATGTGAAAATCTCTCCAGCAACTTTAAGTTGAAGACCCCATGAAGATCCCACCAGATCTTCCCAGGTCACCTTCACTGCCTTCACCCTGTTTGTATCTGCATGTCTGTCAACTTACCACCAGGTGGTGATCAGATGAGAGCTCTGGTCCTCTTTATTAGAGTGTCCAAGACAAATAGCCACACATTTGATGATACCTTCACCAGCGTTCTCACTGAGGCACTAAAGTAATCCAGATTCATGCATCTAAGAATGACGCTGACCTTGGGCACCAGGCTTTGGAAATCAGCAGAACCAGAGATGCAGTTTCTCCCTGAAAACCCATCACTAGATCGGATGCACTGAAGTAGCCTCTGACCTTCACAATCCAGCTCCTCCACCGGAGCCTTAAGTACCTGCAAACGAGTTAAAGATGGCATCAGCAGCTGATAAAGATTTAAAGATGTTCTGCATGATCAGCCCAGCTCTCTTACCTTTTTCTTCAGCTGCGTGTGCTCCTCTATCAACCTACGAGATCCTTCCACGTCTGCAGGAAACTCCTTCTTGGACAGAAGCTCCTGTAAAACACAGCACCTTATTGACATCTTGCTGTTAACAGTCTGCTGTAGTTTGAAACCTGCATCGCTCAGCTCTCCACCTGCAGGTCCTCCAGTCTGGATAACAGGTGAACGGCGTTGGACATGAATTCTTCCAGAGACACTCTCAGTTCGATCCACTCCTCGTGGTTATAATCAAGAGAGCCTTCAAAGTCCTCCGTCAGCTGTGAGGGATCCACCAGCTTAGCTAGACCTTCCACCGACACCATGCTCGTCTGCTTACACAAACAGAATAGCCATCTAGTCAGAAGAAAATCTGAGATATACATGGGTCAGAAGCAGAATAATTCTGACCTCAAAGGAGAACTTTGCACTGCCAAAGTTGGTCTTCTGTTTCTGCCAAAAGTTGTCCGGTTTGATGATGAGAGCAACACAGATCTCTGCTGGGAAATACTCCTGCAGCGTCTTCAGCAGAGGCTTGATCAGCTCCCACTTGGAGCCACGCATGTCGATGATGACAGTGAAGCCTCGTTTACAGACGTCCTCACTGGTGGCACAAAAAAACATGTTCTTTGTTACTTTCTGGTGAATAAATACCGGTACATGCAGTCGTTTAGACGAAGTGTTGATTCCCAGAAACAGCAGAATTCTCACTAATCAGCAGCTGTAGAGCAGCAGTGACCTGACACATCAGGATGATTTAAGAACAAATGACATATTATCTAGACATAAAATAGATAAACAGAAATATGAGTCTGTTACTACAGAGCATTCACTAAACACCAGAAGCTCACCTGTATATGGAGATTAACAGGCTTCAAAAACAGCAAAAATATGTAGTAATTAGAGCTTAACAGCTATGTAAACAAAAGTTATGATCATTCAGTCAATATTGAGCTGCTAGTGAAACACAGGGTTATTTCCCTGAGGGCTTTCTCATCAAACGATGCCCAGAGAACTAGAGTATTTACTACTTCCATCATTATAGAAGGGATTTGATGGCAACAGACGTACTATTTATATATCAGAGTACTATGTACCTCAGTACAACATAGTGGAATTTATTCTCTGCATTTGACCCATCGATCCCCCATGGCAGCCAGTTTCACAGCATCTAATCTAAGAACACTTCCACACATGTCGTGGGATTGAACCCTGACCTCCTGATCACTTAAAAGCACATTCTTTGTAGCAGGTCTCTGATTCTGTAAAACCTCAAACATTTAGAGTTTATATTGATGGGAACTGTAGTTAGCAGTTTATGTCAGCAGGTGGCAGAGTTCAGCTTGTTGATGGTGTATGTCTGAAATGGACAGACAGCGCTACAGAGTGCTTAATAAAACAGAGAAAAGCTGCTACTGATGTTCAGATGTCCAAACAGGAAGTTTGTACACAAGCATGTGTATTTAAGGAGCACTAATGATTTGAAATAGGACCATATGGACACCATACCAGAGTGTATGAGGGTCATGATCATAAATACTGGGCTGTGTATTTTGATGCTTTAACGTTTTCAAACCCCACAACATGAGGGGTTAGTCTTTAGAAAGAGAGGAAGTGCAGATCACTCTGAGGTCAGCTGCATGGTGGAGCTCATCTTAGCTGAACTAGAATGAATAAATACGAGACTAGAACCATTCTAAAAAAATATGAAGATGAATGAATGATAAGTTTATTTCAGTCAATACACAATGTCTTGACACAAGAAAATTCAGCTTCGATACTTAAAACTTAAACCAAAACAATGACTGAAAAGGGTTTGGCTGAAGTGAAACACTTTTCTAGAGCCAAACCTTTTAACAACTTCATGCATACATCATTTTACAATCAATCAAAATGAGAACAAAAAAAGTTGATATAAACTATTTTGCTAATTAAATTATAGTTGTCACACATACATTTGACCAAATCAATTATATCTGAGGACAGTTACACATAAGAGTTAATATATGATTTAATTCTAGTGCGCATAATTGTTGAAATTATGAAATTGTTGAAACCGGTCTTGAATGCATTCTGGAAGTTTATGATTATGGACCTTATACATGACAACGGCTGTGCAGAGATCAATTAAATCACAGAGTTTTAATAATTTTGATTTGATGAACAGAGGATTTGTTGGGGCATAATAGTCTGCATAGTTGATTATTCTGACCGCTTTTTTTTTTTTGCAGATTCAAGAAAAATTGAATTGTGCTTTTGTAGTTGTTCCCCCAAAGTTCCACACCATAAGTTAGGTATGGAAGAACAAGGGCATTATATAATAAAGGGAGAGATCTTTCGTTTACATCTGCCTTAATTTTACACAATGGACCAATTGTTTTTGATACTTTTGTTTTCACATGATTTATGTGCACTTTCCAGTTTAATTTTTCATCAACATACAGTCCCAAAAATGTTGTATGTTTGTAAGGTGAATGAATGAAAGTTTTAACATTAGTACCTTACATTATTACCACCTAAATATTTATACCATTCATTTAAAATGTGTATGTACATTAATTTATAACTACCTGTTTGCCCCACATTAATAAAGCATAAGATTTTGATCAAATATAGGAGAATTTTTTATTTTTCTTGATGTGTAACATTTTTAGCTATGCTTCATCCTATTCATTTTCAAACACATTGTGAGCTTAATATTCATCCATTAAGCTAATCATCATTTTATCTGTTTTTACTAATAACTGTTTTCCTTGGGTGTGGGGGGGGGGGACTTCAATGAGTTATTTAATTATATTTGAGATAAATAAATATACACATATAAATAATTAAATAAATACATACATACATACATACATATATTAATAATAAATAAATACATAAATAAATAAATAAATAAATTTATTAATAATAAATACATACATACATTAATTAATAATAAATAAATACATTAATTAATAATAAATAAATAGCAGTTTTTTGTACATGTTAGAGTTAATTTAGATTAGTCTCACAGCTACAGCTGAAATACCTTCCTTCTTTAATGTTAAACACTCAACAGAGGAGGCACTAACTCCCCTCATCGCCATGGAAACAGCAGCTCGTTATCAGGAGCGAGCAGATCAGGATAGATAGGTGCTGAATAACAATGCTTAAGTCACACTGTGTCCCAGTCCCACAGAGCAGACTGACTGCACTAAAGGACATCCTGACACTTTAACATCCCATCAGTTCATTGAGCTTCCTGACGTCTACTTTAAACTCCGCGTCCTTTAAAGGATCAATGATGAGGTTTTGAAAAAGGTTGTGACCTCAGGGTGACAGCTGAGGGGAAACAACGTTCAGAAGGATGAAGTCCATCACCGGAGACGGCTAGCTGAACCGTCCAGTGTCCATCACTGCAGGGCTTCTGCACCCTTGAGTTTTTGGAGGGGACACATCACCTCAGTCCACTCTAAATCTACACCTTCACTATTCTCACGACAAAGAGATTTGACTGAACTTTTGACAGAAACCCATCGCCACGACGTGAAACTTTAGCACCTGGCTTAGAGGTGTTCAGCTGAAACAATTCACCGCACAGAACACCACTTCTAAATTAGCTTTTTATCATTTTAACATGAGGATTTAAAAGAACATTTGCAGAAAGTCTAAATAAAAACAACATGCACACAAGCACAGCGAGCTCCTGTCTCCTCTGGGTGGACAGCGTCTTCCCTGCAGCAGGTGTCTTTCTCTGATGCAGATGCTGCTTAGTCAGCGTTACTGATAATCAGACTCTTCTTTCATCATCCGCCTTCTTGTTGTTTGCACTTCAAGTGAAGTGAACTTGAGAAGAAACCACCAAGGCAGTAAAAGCTGCTGGCGTTTCGGTTCAGAGTCACCGTGACCCATTTCTGGTGGGTGTTCTCTGCACGCCCTCTCTCCCTCCAGCACACTCAGACTGGTGGAGTCTCAGAGTGTCTGTTGCAACCACTGCAGGTTTCAGACGAATGCAAATCGAACGCTGCCGCCCATCTGCTGCTGGGGATGAGAAGAAAGGAGCGCTTGATTCCTCAGTCGGGGCCTTGCTGAAGCACTCGACATCCACTTCATCCTCCACTTCTTCAATCAGACGCTCTTCAGTCTCACTAGATCGCATCGTAGTTGATCAGAGCGCTGCCTGTGTGTGTGTGTGTGTGTGTGTGTGTGTGTGTGTGTGTGTGTGTGTGTGTGTGTGTGTGTGTGTGTGTGTGTGTACCTAGGGACAGTAGACAGGTAGGTAACCAGCCTCCTCAGGTCTTCCTGTTTTATTCGGTCGTGGTTGCTTCGTGCAGGAAATGTCAGGATGGGTCCTCCTCTTTTATCTCGCCCCCCTGCAGAGTTCACACATGTAATGTCATGTTATCATGCTCTTACACAACCATCATTAGCTACAGCTTGAAGTGTGTTTAAGGTATAAAAAAAAAATAAGGACAGGATTGTGGAACTTGGACCTGTAGCACAGAGTTTGTTCCACTGACCTGCTGCTCATGTGCATCAAAGACAGAAAGGCAGACCAGGCAGTGGAAGGTACTGTGGCAGTTTGAGAGAATACAAAATAATGAAGAAACTACTAAATTTGTTGCTGATGGTTTTATTATTGTGACTAATAGACTAATCAGGGCAGCTCTAATACTGCCTAGTGAAAGTTCGGGGAAAAGAACAGAAGGGAAATTAAACCTGATCCTCCAACCGGGTTGTGGCTCTTTCCAGTTTGGGTTGTAGATAATTAAGTCAATAAAGAAAAGTCTAAACGTGTCTCTGTATGTTGACAGTAGGAGCTGTAGAGTCTCTCCAACAGGAAGCTAAGCTGTCATAACCTGGCAAGCCAGACTATACATCGGTATGTGGACATATAGTCTGGCCACGATTCACTGAAACGACTCATTCATAGGGGCGGGATCAACAGTTGTCAATCAAACTGTCTTCACAGGCTATTGGATAGCGCTAGGACTAATCAGAGCTGTTTAGCAACAACCGGAATCAGCTGGTGGATTACATTTTTACCGTATCCTGTCGGCAAAGCAACCAATAAATCCTCTTTCAAAATAAAAGTTCCTCTATCTGTTCACGTCTTAACCCTTTAAACCCTAGGCTGTTTTTTAAAAGAGAGATTTGATCAAAACTGACATGCCCAAAATGATTTGAATATATCTCAAGAACTACAAGGTTTATCAAACTTCAAATCAAATCAAACTTTATTTCTATAGCACCTTTCATGCCCCAGCGAGCAACACAAAGTGCTTGACAGATTAAAATGACCCATACAACCCACATTCCCTCCCTTTCACACACATAGAACAATTATGACACTCTCCCCTACCAGTCCACAACCCATTCCCAGGCACACATACACCCACACATACACATCAAAACCACAGTAAACACTACGTTGAGCTCAGATGGCTCCAGTAATGAGCAACACGCCATCTAGTGGGCCCTCTGCCTCATCAGCTGTAGAACCAAGGTTCTACAGCTTTAGCTTTAGAACCAGGTCAGCAGCCAACACACCAACCAAGGGCACCCGGGGATGGAGGGTGGCAACTAGGGTTGGGCATCGTTTGAATTTTAACGATTCCGGTTCCGATTCCTCGTTTCGATTCCGGTTCTTATCGATTCTCGATTCCGATTCTTTCAAGAGGCAGGGTCCAAAAATTGTACATGTTTTAATGAGCCGTCTAACCAGAGCTCTTACTTGATGAAATAATCTGAACTTCCATGAATTTTAATTCTAATGAACAATAACATCACCTTAATTTAGACAAAACATGTTTTTACTTTTTCAACAACAAAAAAAAAAGACTTGTAGCATAATCAGATTGTTTGTTTCTGACCAGAACTTCTAAACCTCCTACTCTCAACCCAAGGTTTAAAACTGAAGGAGGCTCTTTAATGGGAGACAATGAGTCTTCAACATAACTGGAACATTCAGCTGTTTTCAATTCAAACTGAACATGATCATGTCCAGGATGACAGAGAGTCTACTCCAACACGCTGCAGCGTTCTGTCAAAAGGGAATCTGAAACTTCAATCTAGCTGCTGTCAGTAACAATAAAACAGATTTACAACATTAAAACTCTGAGCAGATTCAATAGTTCAGAAAAAGCAAAATAATAATATTAATCTCACAACAATGTGTGTTGTAAGATTATTATTATTACTAATATTAGGTTCATTTATTTATCAGCCATATCAGGTCCTAGAGGGCTGAACCCAGCTTCTCATCTGGAGGACTTTCATTATTTTACAGTTTATTTGTTCAGCGTTCTGATGGTCAGCAGGCTGATATTGAGTGAGTGTAGCTGCGTCTGACTGTTGATTTCTGCAGTGAGACATGAAAACTCACCTCCAGCCCAGAGGTGGCGCTAGACTTTTTAGTTTTCCGTCATTTTGACTGACAGGGTTAAAAAATCCGGTCATAATCTATTTTTATCCGTCACTTATTAATTTTAAAAATGATAATAATTACATTTTCAGTAGCATTATTACTCTAACACCGGGCCCATTTAGCACATAAATCCATAGGATTAGACTCTAAATTAGTTGATCAGTCAGTCATCAGATAGACATTCCTAAAAACTCCGTTTGGAGTCGAGCGCAGCGCAGCAGCAGGTGAGGTGGTCCTCTGTGCGCTCCACGGGACTCTGATTACCGAATAATATTAACGTTCATTATGAGATCATGAGAGGGATGAGGGGTTCACATATTTTTCATTGAGATACTCAGGGGAAAGCCTGGCGCTGATGTTTAATGCGGACCTCCTCGCGTTTGGAGTCCAGTTCTATGTGCGCGCAGCTCGCGGAGCAGATTTTGCGTGTCAACAAGCCTCCACAACTTATAACGCTGCTCTGAGAGCGCATTACAACAGGAAGTGTAGTTAATCCATATCTGATCGCGCACTGAGCATCAGGTCTGACACCTGATGGAGGACCAGTGTTCTTCTGCTGCAGAGCGCAGGACGTCTGGATCACAGGTCTGCGTTCAGCAGAACCTCAGTCTGGGCTGCAGGTATTGGTTGGTGGAGATCCAGCACTATTTCTGCATCCTTAGTTCGAATTATTAGTGGGGACAATTCAGTTATTTCCTATGGACGGGCAGGCGCGCGCGCAAACCTGTCAGAATGACCGGCGCCCTTCAGATCTTTCCGTCAAAGTAAAAAAAAAAAAAACTGTTAAATACCGGAAATTTCCGGTTAACGCGACCCACACCTTTAAATCCACCGTGTTGATGTATTTTAACAAGCTTCCTCCGGTATTTCCACGGTAGTTTTTGTTGCAGGACGCAAAGTTTAGATCACTCTGACGAAGTAAAGGTTCGGCAGATGTGTTTTACTTTCAATTTCGGCGCTGAGCTCCGGTACAAGGAGGGGAGGAGAGACGCTACACAGAGAGTCTGCGGGCTGCATTCAGGTGAACAGCTGTGAAATACGTTGTTCAGTCTTGACAGATGACTTTTTTTTCATGGACATCACCCGATTCTGATCAGCAGTTGAAGCCACGCTGTAGAACGCCGCTGCCGACCGAACATTTTACAATGAATGCGCGGTGACGTAGGCGGATTCTTCTTCTGGTCTGCGGCCTGGGAATCGAAACGAGAATCGAAAATTTAAAATTTAAATGATCTCGGGAGAACCGGACAGCTAGTCCCGGTTCCTATCGATTCTCGATGCCCAACCCTAGTGGCAACCCCCGCCACTGCCCGGGGAGCGCCCGAGACGCCACCACCGACCACCGGACCCAAGGCAGAGGGCTCCACAGAGGAAACACTGGAGGATTAAAATGCGTAGCATATAAAATAATGAGAACTTATATGAATAGTAAAATGACCAATAAAATCCGAATAAAAAACTAAATAAATAATAATCAGTTAAAAGCTGATCTAAAAAGGTGGGTCTTGAGTCTATTCTTAAAAACCTGAACGTTCTCTGCGGTCCTGAGGTCCTCTGGCAGTCCGTTTATTTGAGTGGTTTTGGTACCAGAATAAAGGTAAGACTCCAGAGAAAACTCCAAATGTCTAAAAATCAACCACTTGTCTTTCTGACTGAAATTAAATAATATTGGCACACACCAGAAAATAAAAAAATTAATTTCCACCTTTAAAAAACATCACTTTGCAATGAAAGTATTCAGTTGCAATCCAAAACATCTAGCAATCCAAAGAACAACATCTTACCCTTTGCTGAGCCAAAATTAATGCCAAAAAAGTAAAAACCAGATGATTTAGAGAGGTGTTAGTGGATAAACATCCAGGCGGACCTTGTCATTTAGACATTTTGGCACATTTAGGCACCTGTAGACATTACACGTTTCTGTTTTTTTTCTTTTCTTATTTTTCCCACTTATATTTCACCATAGATAGTAGTTCCATCTAAAAAATTTTGTTTTTGAGGATTTTTAGGAAAATCAACAAAATGGCTATTTACCCATTCAAGAAAAAAGAGGTAGGACCAGGTTTATATTTGTGACTTGAGGAAATCCACCTCAATTTCCATATTTGTTGCCAGCTGTCTCAGTGAATTTTGCATGCAGGGTGATAATACACATATTGTTGGAAAGAGCAGAGGGTGGGCTTTAATTTAAACAGTGGTTTGTGTGGATAGGATTATGTTTAATTGTTACTTTTGTGTGTTTTCCTTGGTGTGTTAATTTAGCGTCTTTTTACGTTTTTTTCTATTTAATTGGAATTTAATTATGTTGAGGTAGAAAACGTTTTCGTTGTTTAGATGAGATTCTTCCTGTTCAGAGGATATGCATCATGAATATATTAATAAACATTATGCCTGTCTTTGGAAGGAATTTAAACAGGAAGTGGCATGGGTCCCTAGGGTAGAAAAGCCCAAATCTAAACCGTCTAAAGTTGATGACAAAGCCATTTCAAAAGAGCGCAGTTCCCGAGCTGCCGCCATGTTTAAATTCAGAGTCGGAGCTCTGTCGTCATCTGCTAATCCCGCCCACCAAACCATTAGAGCGCTGTGATTGGCCCGGTACGAGACTGACCGGACCAATCAGTGGGCTGTTGAGGTTCCAGTGGAGCGTGGCTAGACCAAAGTCTGCAGAGCAGAACTGACGGTCTAGTTCACGAGGCTAAAGCTGTCAGACAGAAATGGAGAATAGATTTAGTCCAGTGGTCTGTTTCTCCACTGGCTCTGCCATCGATGACCACACAATGTTACATAGACATGTCAACCAAGACAGTCCTACAACGTCCTTAGTCTGATATAACTGGACGAATCTCATCAACCGTCAGCGCTCCACCACCCCATAGACCATCTCAGTGGTTTCTGCCCCAGAGACTGGACAGACCAACCCCAGGTGTCTCAGCTCTGGTTACTTATTGGACTGAGAAACACCTCAAAGTCTTTCTTCCACCATTCAACTACAGCCCCAGTTGATGTCAGCAGCTCCTCCAGCCCACTGTAAACAATTTGAGGGAGTTGCTAACGTTCTCCCCTGAGCCGCCAGATGGTTCACCTGAACTTTAGAGCCATTTAGAGTCTTTCTCCATGGCCTCACCAAACTCTTCCCATGCCCGAGACTTTGTCCTGGCAACAGTTGACCATTGACCTGTGACCTAGGCTGCCCTGGTACCAAGCGTACCGATGGGCATACTTACATTCAGCTACAACTTGCACACACCACTCAG
>SSNR01000404.1:142995-158174 GCA_006937965.1 Callopanchax toddi | reverse complement strand
CATGGCTGGAGGGGAGAGGCCCCCATGGCTGGAGGGGAGAGGCCCCCATGGCTGGAGAGGAGAGGCCCCCATGGCTGGAGGGGAGAGGCCCCCATGGCCGGAGGGGAGAGGCCCCCATGGCTGCAGAGGAGACGGAGTACCTCAGGGACTTGTTCCTCTTTCGTTATGCAAGGTTTTAAGTTTTTTTAACACTAGATTTTATCTACTTTTAGCTTTTATTTTAACTGACAGTTCTTAGAGAGAGAAACAAACGATCATCTATTTCCTCTCAGCTGGTGTCCGTGTGCTTTCAGGTTCTTGAGTCGCTGCTCCCCCCTGGTTTAGGCCCTCGGGGTCATGGTCAGACCTTCTGGGGCCCCGGTTACATGTCCACCCCTTTAAGGTGGAGTCCAGATGGGGCGTGTCTGTCCTCATGGTGCTAAGTGGAGGATGTTTTCCTCCTGACCCTGAAGGTGTGAGACTCTAATTTGAACTGGGACAAAAGTGTTCCCAGACATCTTCATCTGTTAGAGCTTAAGGGAATCTGGAAGTCACAACATCCAATCTGAATATCAAAGAAAAAGCAGGTCTGGTTTTTGGTCCTGGACCAATAAGTGAGCTGAGCTGGACACCAACACTCACCTGATACAAAGGCTACCTTCTCCTTCAGCACAGGCAGAACATCAGAGGCCTTTATGCCCTCGTTCCTCAAGGAGCCTGGAGAGAGAACAACTCAGCATTAATCCTATTATCAGATCAACATTCCTGTGAGAGGACGCACGCACACACACACACACACACACACACACACACACACACACACACACACACACACACACACACACACACACACACACACACACACACACACACAGAGTGCTCCCTACTTGTTTTACAGTCTGTTGGCATTTGAAGCTCTTTGCATATTTTGTTTAGAAAAAAGAAACGAACGAACGAATGAATGAATGAGTGTGACGTATACACTCATTGTGTTTATTCTGTCATTCTGCAGAATCATGCATCAACAGCAGGAGAGGAAATCAGGACCAGTTCCTCCATCTCTCCATTGTTCTCTCTCTCTCTTTTCCTCTCAGTTCATCTGCTCATCCATCTGTCACATTATGAAAATGTTCTCTCTCTCTTTCCACCATTTTTGTTGATTCTCTCTCGGCCTCCTTACAGCTCACACACAGTCAGGAGAAAACAAGCCCAAATGTGTGTGTGTGTGTGTGTGTGTGTGTGTGTGTGTGTGTGTGTGTGTGTGTGTGTGTGTGTGTGTGTGAGAGAGAGAGTGACACACTCCCTCCCTGCAGTGAGAACACAAAGTTAGCCAACTCTGTCCCAGGACACACACACACACACACACACACACACACACACACACACACACACACACACACACACACACACACACACACAGAGGAAGCAGATATTCCCATGTCTGTAATCAACACAGATGTCAGTTTGGAGTTTGACACCATTTTGTTCTGATCAGAATCAAAAAGATGATTCTAAGTTGAACTGGACGAGCCCTAAAGGGACATTTAGGTCATTTTGAAGTGATGTCCATCAGCTGTTTATCTGCAATCAGGACCACACCCACTGGTGACATCACTCAAAGCGTGTGGAGTCTTTAGAAACAGGAGGTCCTCTGACTGGAACAATACCAGTGACTCGTGAGCTGATACTGTTCCATCCATTTCCTGAAGCCACTTTATCCTCCACTGAGGGTCGCAGGGAGCAGGTGTAGCATTGGCTCTTCTCAGTTTGATAGTATCAGCTCACCCCCGCTCGGTCAGGGATGATTCTTGACTGGCTTCTCAGGAACGCGGAAGTGCCGCGAAAAAGTGGCGAGGGGAAAGCCGTGACATCACACACGAGCGCCAGTCCTTGGTAAACAAAGTATTTGTGAACAGACTACTGGATCACACTGATGGCGAAAACAATGGATAACCTCATGGAAATTATAATTACTTGTAATTATTATACTCCAGTTGTGGCCGGAGCTCATGGGGAACCAGCTCTGTGAACAGCATGAAATAATGCGTCGCATGATGCAGGAAGTCGTTCCGCTGGTCTGAAGACGCAGACGAACGCCAAGCCTGTAGGTAAGCGTGAGACTTCAGCCGACCAATCAGTCCACAGTGGGCGTGTAGCCCGGCTGTTTAGCCCCGCTCAGACCACGGAGGAGCAGGGCCGTGAAGAAGTATGGGCTCTGCTCCAAAACCGGACATGTGGGCCGTGTCTGAAAGGTTTGAACCGGGCAAAACCAAGCGGAGCCGATGCATACCTGAAAGTAGGGGTGCACCGATCAATCGGTGCACCCCTACCTGAAAGCGCTATAACTTCGGCAGTCAAGGGGCACGAGGTGGAGGACACCCTGGACAGGTCGCCAGTCAATCACAGGGCCACATAAAGACAAACTATCACTCTCACTCACACCTAAGGACAACTTACAGTTACCAATGAAGCTATCATGTTAGGGTTAGTACCCGGAGAGAAACCATACATGCATGGGGAGAACATGCTAACTCCACACAGAGAAGCTGCTGAGCCAGGAAGCGAACCCACAACCTCCTTGCTGTGACTCGGCAGTAGTGCTAACTGCGCCACCATGCGGCTACTGTTCCAGTAAAACAAGTCTTGCTCAATAAAGTCACATCAGAACTCTATGCAGCGAGGAAAGTTCTGCACAAACAAAACACAGAAGAGCCAACTCATCAGGTCCAGACTCGTCATCTACATCTCAAGGACAAAGGACACTCCTTTGAAGACAATATCGTGTACATAAAAAACCCAACTTTGAACAGAGGAGTCTTCAGGATTCATCTCTCATTCCCTCAGGTAGTTTCACACAAACTCACAGCTCGAGTCATGTGACCAAACAGGGAGCATGATGGTATTGCTGGAGCCATGTTTGGATCGTCAGAGGTAACGACACAAACAGGGAACTGAATAGGCGAGAACCTTAATGGCTCCATTAGTCAGTGTGAGTGTTTCTGACTGCATCACGTCAGCCTGACACTTTCAGCACCTTTCAGAACAGAAGAAGTCTCTAGGAAACGGGAGACGCTCAGTTGCCTTCAGTTCGATTTTTGAGGTTAGAACTCTGAGTGACCTGTTTGTAATCCTCTATGATTTAACATGAGACCATTAGTTTAGTCTGTTTGTTTCAGCTGAACAACGTCTGAGTCACTATACGCCTGTATCAGGCAGAGTGATATTGTTTCATAACAATATTTTTCAGTAATAAATCTCAAAGCCTGATTAGTAACCGTTACTAGATACAACCTGTAGGGATTACAGCCAAGCTCAATGTGTGGGTGCTCCTCTGTAAACTGCTCCTGATCTGAGCTGATTGGTGGATCAGCTGATTGAACTGTCCCTCAGTAATGAGGAGGAAACAACATATTTAGGAGATCTACATGCAGCCACAAAACATTTTTATTTTCTTCATGTCAAAGATAAGAGCATTTAGAGGAATAGAGGACTATTCCCTCTTGTCAGATGGTCCCCAGTCAGAAAAATCTGTGAGACTTTGTGGAACAAAAGCTTTTGTTTCGAGTTCAAACTGCGTGCTAGAGACTGGTGGAGGGTGCTTCGTAGTGTTGAGTTAGAAAGCTGTTCAGGTACCTGATGACAGAACCAGTGTTTTACCTCGTCTGGTTAACAGATCAGCATCTGATTCAGAGTCCAGACCGAGACCAGAACCCAGCAGCATGTGGTTCCAGCTCTGGGCTCAGTTTAAATGCTGCTCTTAGTTTATACAGCCTTAATGGGTTGGAGCCAAAGTACATGTCAGACCTTCTGGTATGTTCTATACCTTCCAGTCAGTCTGCTTTATGTCAAAACTAAACCCAGAGAAGTTGTTTTATTCTTCATTGTGTCACACTAACCCACAGAGGAGTGGAGGGAATCCTAAAATAACGTTTGATCTCTGACTAACCCTAATCCGAACACTTGTTTCTCACAGAGAACGCAAACTATGCAAGTAGTTCCAACAGGCAGTGATGTCACCTGCACACACACTGAAAACACACATTCACACTGAAATGTTTGTAAATACACACAGATACTGTCAGGTTTGTTCTTTTTGTCTGGAAAATGCTTCCCTCAAACTTAAAGGTCCCAGATTCTGTAAAATCCACTTTCTAAAGCTCTTCTAACAGTCAGATCAGTCACAAAGACTGTGTCTGAGACCCAAAAGGGTTCAAATATTTTCAGTTTTCACTTCTCATTTTTGGGAAATGTGTTTTGAGCTAATGCTAAAACAGGTGGTTTCTAAATGTTTCCCCTGCTGACGTCAAGAAGGGAAAAGACTACTCCTCTCTAGAGGGCAGAGCCAATCAGAGCACCTTTGTCTACACTCTAAAAAGTAAAACCATCATTTACTTAAATTCTTTGGTGTAACATTTTACACTCCAGAATTTTGAGTAGATTGGAGACAATTATATTAAGTAAAAGCCAACTTTATCAATATAATTGTCTCCAATCAACTCAAAATTCTTGAGTGTAAAAATGTTACACCAAAAAATTTAAGTAAATGATGGTTTTACTTTTTAGAGTGTACCTGAGCCCACCCCGCCCTTTAAAAACCACGAGAGCGCTCATCCTCACCAACGTTAGCTAACAGTCATGGTGAAGCTATGAGCAAAACACAGCGGTTGCTTCGTAGACGGTTGATCAACGAGCACGAGATGGGCGGGGCTTAGAGAAGCTCTGCTCCCCAACTGCCCCGCCCATTTGAAATGAAAGTTTATCTTCAGGAGGTTGGATGAAGAACAACAGCTGACCAATGAGCTTTGACATGTTATTGAGATGTAAAAGAAAAGCTTCAGAGTGGAGAGAAAGTGAAGAATATGGACCTTTAAATATATTGAATCACCAATGCTGAAGTGACAGAACCTCGATCAATCAGACGGATGTGATCTTGTTTGGTAGACTGTCTTACATTTTCTCATACTCTCAAATCTGTCCCCTCTTCCTCCAGGGTCAGCTCTGGACCTCCTGGATCATCCTGGGTCTGGTCGCCAGGCCAAGAACCGCTCCCTTCACATCTCACCCTCTCGTTGCCACATTGATGCATTTCATCAACATCTTTTAATCATTTTAGCTCATACTGATTAATAACTGGTTTTAAAGGTCAGCAGCCTCCCCCTGCCTTCTTGGTGTGGTTAATAAAGAATGTTGGTCTCTTTATTGAAGCATTTCCAGCTTCCTGAATGTCTCTGCACAGGATCACAAGAATGAAAACCTGCAGAACTCATCTAACACTTCCCTTATCTGGCCTTTGTGTCATTATCTGTACAACAGTGGAAGGTTATGTGGAAACAGCTGGTTTGTTTCTCTAGACGTTTCTGCCTGATCACAGCGGCGGAGGCAGAGCTGATGTTGATGACCCACCAGAAGAAACAAAGCCTTCATTAGTTTGATTCAACTTCCAGTATGAAGCTTAGCTTAGGGACATTTATTTATGGAATGATAGGTAACATGACATAGCATGAAGCTACCAGGAGCAGCTGTGTGTGCTGAGGTGAATCCAGCTGGAGATGATTCTCACTCCATCCTCCACAACCTCTCATTTACTCATAGGTGGCTCCAGGGGGGAGCTAGGGGGCGCTATAGCTCCCCTGGATAAGAAAATATTAGAGTTTTTAAAAAATCCTAACTTGTGATTTTGGTAATATTTGACCTACAAAAACGTTTTATAATAAAGTAAAAAGTCTGTCAGCTTGGTGTTCCAGACCAAGTGTGTTTCACGGTTAATTCTGCAATTAGATAGGATGCAGCGCTCAGTCAAAAACGAAGAGGAGCGCAGAGCAGGACGCACAGAGCGCAAAGACGCAGCTGACTGACCACTGATCCTCATGCAGGAGGTTTGTGAGCAGCTTCACCAGGAAGTCCTGGCTTCACTGCTGCTGCTGAGAAGGAGAAAGAAACGAGCAGCAGAGAGGTTGGGTTCATGTTCCTGTGACTGAATGTTCAGACGTGTCGGCACTGCACACAGGATGAAATCATTTTTACTAGAGAGCAGAACACATGAGATCAGTGGCGCTCTGAGCGTCGTTCAGCCCGGTGCAGCACACTGGTGCTGCCCTGTCACCGAGCAACAAGCGCCTGGATGAGTTGGAACGCTCCGTGCAGGTTTCACCGTGTCCTGAGTTCAGAGGAACAGTGGACTTCTGGTTCCTCTGCATGAGCTGCTTTTCTGTTTGGATTGGGTTTCATCGACAAAACTCTCTCCAAATATTTATGCAGATGTCACGGTTCTGTGTGCACGGGGAGCATGTCTGTGTGTGTTGACCTTTTTTCTTTTTAAACTTTATTGATAATTTAACAAATTGACACATAACATGTTAATGCGAGGGTATTAAAGCCACAGCCACAGGTTGAGGGTTAACATATAGAATAAGTAGAGGGAGATATGAATGGTTTTGTTCATTGTAAACATAAACGTAACATGCAAAATGATTCAATCACATGGAATTTTTCAAATAATTGGTCAGGATTGAATGTGTTGTAGAGCAGAGTTCTCCAACGCTGCTCCTCAAGGCTCGTCGTCCTGCAGGTTCTTCCTGCTCCGCCACCTGATTTAGAACAAGTCATGAACAGGTTTCTGCAGAACTTGATGACATGCAGAGCAGGTCACATGGAGCACATGGAGTCAGGATTAGAATATTTTGAGGTATTTGCTTAAAGGGTTGTATACTTTAGGAATTCAGAAACATCCAGACGGAGAACACAATCCTTCATCCTGCTCACTGCAGCTGTGTGTGCTGTGCTCTTTGCCAGCAGCAGCAGCTCCACGTTCTTCTGCTCTGTTCCTGTTAAACTGATGGTTTCAGCAGGTGCTCTTATTAACTCATCTCTTCCTAATATGCTTTCTAAAGTAAACAGATGTGCCGAGCCTGCAGCACCTGCTCGTCGTGTTATTTGTGCCTCGTCTGGCCCCAGATCGAGCTGAACTGATCAGATATTCTCACTGAACACTAAACACGCTCTCATGTCAGACCAGAACCTTCCTCCTCCGCTGCGCTGGAGCCATGCATCCTGTGAGACGTGATGAGTTCTGCTATCTGGTCAAAATTTAAACACGCAAAACAAACATGATGTCATTTAACCGGAAAGTCCAGCTATTTTCTGATATTTAGAGAAACAGTCTCTCTGAGCACAGTGTTGTGATAAACCCAGAGATCTGATGTCTGCCTCTCACCTACAGACAGCTTTGACTCAACATGTGCTGTCCTCATCACAGAGCCTCGACACACACATTCAGCTGTTTGAACAGCAGCAGCACACACTGATCACAGAAGCATCTGGTTGAAACAGATAGAGACACAACAGCGTAGGTCAAACCATCACCCTGTTAACAGACGAGAGGTGGAAACTCCTCACCTCTGCTGTAATAATCGAATCAAGTCCATAAACAAACATCTGAACCTGCAGCTCCCACCATTAGAACCACATGAGACTAGGTTCAAACATACTGAAGTGTGTAGAAGGGTCAAGAGGAACACATAAAGGAAACAATGCTACAAAGATATTCAGATTATATATATATATATTTTCAAAGTTTATTCAATTCAAATAAAATAAATAAAACAATTAAAAATAAACAATAAGATATACACAACAAAAAATCATATTTGAACAAAAAAGGAGCAAAATGAAGAAAAAAATCTTAATTTCTGCCCCCAATGAACAAAAGAGATTCTATCCAACTTTCAGACACTTCGACTCATTATGAACTCTGTCTTGTTCTCATTTCCAGATTTGATCCTGATCATTGGTTTAAAGTACTTTTTCATAATTACTTAGTACACCCATTTTGGTACATTTTTTGAATATATTAAATGACATAGTTTTTTTGTTTCCCTGTTAAGATTATTCCATAATTTAACACCATTTACAGACATACTCCATTCCTTCATTTTATTCTAAATCTTGGTTTTGTAAACACATCAGTTCCTTTCAACATGTAACCACTAGTTCTCTTCTCAGACATCTTCTGAATGTTTGTTGGCAGAGAACTTAAACTACCTTTGTACATTTTGTAGAATTTTCCAGTTTACTAAATCATGAAATGTCAGTATTTTGTATTTGATGACCAACGGGTTTGATGGATCTCTGTAGCCACTATAACTGATGATTCTCAGAGCTCTTTTCTGTAGAATAAATAAAGGTTGTGTATAACTTTTATATGTTGCTCCCCAGATTTCTACACAATAAGTCAAGTATGGAACAATCAGTGAGTTGTACAATGCCAAGAATTAGTCAGTAAAAACTTGACTCTATGTAATACTCTCTTTCCCTTTTATGTAACCAATATGCGACTTCCAGGTCAAGTCTTCATCAAAAATAACTCCTAAAAATTTAGTTTCTGTTACTCTTTGAATTTCAATCCCATCTATTTGCAATGATACATCACTGTTTTTTGTCCCTAAACAATATGAAGTTAGTTTGATTAAGATTCAATGTTAATCTGTTTCTGTCAAACCAGATTTTAACTTTAATCAGTTCATTATTTATCACTTTAGCTACTTCATTAATATCTGATCCTGAATAAAACAGTGTGGTATCATCTGCAAACAGAATGGTCCCAAGTATCTTAGATACATTCACCAGGTCGTTAATAACTAAAATGAACAGTTTGGATCTGAGGACCGACCCTTGTGGCACTCCACAATTAATATCACATAATTCTGATTTATTATCATTTATCTGAACAAACTGTTTTCTATTTTCCAAATAACGTCTAATCCATTGATGAGCCACTCCTCTTATTCCATACTGACTTAATTTCCAGAGTAACCTGGAATGATCTATGACATCAAATGCTTTTTTTTTAAATAAATGAAAACACTAATGAAGCAGTTTTTATTGTCTATTGCATATTTTGTCCGTTAAGTCCATTATTGCCATCAGATTCAAACAAAACAATAGTTATTAATATAATTGTCACATTCAGCTTCCTGCTCTCGTTTTACCAGACTACTTTAATAAGTCACACTGAGAGGGCTGAACTCACTTCTGTCTCGTGGTGTTTTCACAAGCATGAGGACAAGACACCCCGGCTCATACGACACAGGGACGGAGTTGTCTTTTCATTTCTGACCCCTCCACACAGGGTGGTGTGGTGTCCATGAAAATGAAAGATGTTTAAAAGATGACTGCTGTCGTTAAACTATGTGGAAATGTGGTTAAAAAGTAAAGAAGTCTTGTAGATAAAGCAGAAAACCTTCGTTTGGGATCACACGAGGTGAAGAGTCAGTTATTATCTGGACCATTATAAGTCATGACTGACTGACCTGGAAGAAAAGAGCTCCTCTGGACATCAAGTGTTTCCATACCAACACTCCTGAATAAACACACTGCTGTTCACTATCATTAAAACCAAAAGTCATTATCATGTCAGTATTAGTGAGTATGGGACTTTCTATAATAAATATGTAAGTGAAACAAAGAGCTCCAGTCAGCTATGTGATGAATTCACATGTACATGTTGGTGTTGAATAACACCCAGAATGCACTGCTGTCCCCTGAGTCTCCAGCTTCATGCTGAACAGAATGAGCTGGTCCAGTGAGTCAGGCTGGGATCGGGACTGGTCACTACCAGACCTGATCACTACCAGACCTGATCTCTACTAGACCTGATCACTACCAGACCTTATCACTACTAGACCTGATCACTACTCGACCTGACCACTACCAGACCTGATCACTACCAGACCTGATCACTACTAGACCTGATCTCTACTAGACCTGATCACTACCAGACCTGATCACTACTAGACCTGATCTCTACTAGACCTGATCACTACTCGACCTGATCACTACCAGACCTGATCACTACTAGACCTGATCACTACTAGACCTGATCACTAGACCTTGTCACTACTAGACCTGATCACTACTAGACCTGATCACTACCAGACCTGATCACTACTAGACCTGATCACTACTAGACCTGATCACTACTAGACCTGATCACTACCAGACCTGATCTCTACCAGACCTGATCTCTACCAGACCTGATCACTACCAGACCTGATCACTACTAGACCTGATCACTACTCGACCTGATCACTACCAGACGTAATTACTACTAGACCTGATCACTACCAGACCTGATCACTACTCGACCTGATCACTACCAGACCTGATCACTACTAGACCTGATCACTACTAGACCTGATCACTACTAGACCTGATCACTACAAGACCTGATCACTACTAGACCTGATCACTACCACTACTAAATCACTTCAGTAGAACCTGTCTGACAACATGAAGGAGGCTAAAAGATCTCAAAAAGCAACACATCAGGTCCTGTTCTAAAGACATACTGATTGAGAATTCTGCTGTCTACTAGAAAACCCTGAAGAAGAATGTCTGACCTTTGACCTCCAATGTGACTGAACTGAAATAATTCTGTGGGCGTGGTCTTTACTGTAGATAGGTCACCTCAGAATGTCCCTCTAATCATCTGAGCACTACAGTCAGGGTTTGTACTGACTCAGGTTTTATTCAGGTCTCATTCTGGAATGTGTTTCTAATCTGAAACATTTAGTTGACAATAACGCAAACAACTAATCTATTTGGTAAATATTTTAATCAAGCTAATAATCCAAAGTTTACAACTTCATAATGTAAATACTTCAAGTTAATGCTCTCCAGTGAGCAAGGTCAGAAAACAGGAAGTTAAAACACCAGTGACAGTATGTGACCTAGCTTATCTCTGTTCTCATGACAGAGTATCTGGTGTTTCAGACATGACAAGGTTAAAGGTCAGCATTCAGCCCCGCTAGAGCCTACCCCACTGTGCACACAGTAAAATACACACACACGCACATCGCACACACATACACACACAGTCCTAATAATGAGACAGCGCTCACAGAACAGCAGCGCCAGAGTGAGACAAGGAGACAGGCCCAGCTTTAAGTTCAGTTCACGTAGAAAGACGTCATGGAGACGAGCTTTCCAGCAGGATGAAGGTGACTCTGAGGATGCTGAGGCAGAAACGCCTTCCTCTCCACCAGCGCTCAGAGACATCAGCTCCAAATGTGACGACACTCTGCTCAGTTATTAGAAACCCATTTCCCAAATGAGCACAGCCACAGCCAGAAAGGAATCTCAAATTATTTCACACAAATCCAAACTGCTGTGTGTGAAAGGCCACAGCATGTGTTAGCACCCTCCACACACACTCACACACACACACACACACACAAGCCATGTATCATCAGAGAGCAACAGGTGAGGCTGTCTGCACTCCTGCAACAGCTGGTCCAAAAGGCTGCCACACCTCTCATGTTGCCATGACGACCATTGACGGAGCATAGCCATGAAACCCATCCAGAGTCATTTATGCTGCAAGAGGTTAAACCCACAGATGTTCTAGAATCTAGAACATGTGAAACAGGTTCTAGAACCTTCCACCCAGACCTGTTTCATGTGGTATTGAGTTCATTCGATGTTTGGATCTAAATCTACATGTGTTTAGCTTCTGACTGAGCTTCTGACTGAGGAGGAAACGAATTATGTTCAGAGAATAACAAACAAATCAACCATCCTGAGATACACAAGAACCCACAAACAATAGAATTATGTCTCCATTCTTTCTGTCCTATAAAGGTCATCCATCAATCCATCCATTCATCATCCATTGATCTATCTTCCGTCAGAGGCGCTCTCCCCCTGGTGTCCGTTTTAAATCACTGCCGTAAAAACGTTAGCACCATTGTTTCTGCTCAGAAACACCTAAATCCTAGCCTAGCGAACTAGACCGTCAGTTCTGCTCTGCAGACTTTGGCCTAGCCACGCTCATTGGAACCTCTGCAGCAGTGCAGCCCACTGATTGGTCCAGTCAGTCTCATACTGGGCCAATCACAACGCTCTAACAGTTTGGTGGGCAGGATTAGCCGATGACCGCAGAGCTCCAAGTTTGACTCTAAATTTAAAGATGGCGGCAGCTCCGGCTCCGCGTTTGTTTGAAGCGGTTTTGTCATCAACTTTGGACGATTTAGATTTGGGCTTTTCTTTAAGACGTGAACAGATAGAGGGACTTAAGTCTTTTATTTTGAAAGACGATTTATTGGCCGCTTTGCCGACAGGACGCGGCACACTGTCAGAAGTGAATGGACAGAACTGTACCTTTTGTCATCAATGGGGTGGTACCCTCAAAAGTACAATTTTGTACCTTAAATTGGAGTACAAATTTTTACCCTTGTAGTTTGTACCTTTTACTAGTCAAACCTGTACCTTAGAGTACATATCTGTGCCCCTTAGGATACAACCCCCCAGTTAAAGGTACAAAATTGTACTTTTGAGGGTACCACCCCGTGACGACAAAAGGTACAATTCTGTTCTTTCATTTCTGACGGTGCATATTCGCCGATGGCACAGCACACAAAAGTTTATTTACCAGCTGGTTCCGGTTGTTGCTAAATGACTCTGATTGGTCCTAGCGCTATCCAATAGCATGTGAAGACAGTTTGATTGACAACCGTTGATCATGCCCCTATGAATGAGTCGTTTCAGTGAACCGTGGCCAGACTATATGTCCACATATATAGTCTGGTTTACCAGGCTACCTAAATCTACCTGTTGAAATGTCTCCTCAGCCTTCATAGCTTTCTACAGGAGCGGTTATTTACTCCTTCAAAGAAATCAGCTGTGTTCAAGCAGGGAGAGATGGGAGAAAAAAATCAGGGTTCATGAGCTAAAAACACTCCAGAGCTAGCATAACAGCTAGCCACTTTGAGTTTGCCTAGCCCTCGTGAGACACGTGACTTTGTGAGATTTCCAGGACCGGCGACTGAGATCTTGCAATCGTGGTATTCCAGATCCAAGCAGCAGATGGGTTTGAGTGACTTTTCATTAACCCCGTAAAGGGTCATATTAGCACAGGCTGGCTCAAGGAAAAGATTTTAAAATATGAAAAAGTTGAAAAGTATGCCTTTAAATACCTGAAAACTTTTTGTTTTTTGATCTGCAGCAGCGTCTCTCCTGAGCCACTGCTCTGATCAGACGACTCCTTCCTGTTTCTAGAGGCCCCACTCCCTTGGAGTGATGTCACTGATGGGTGAATAACTGATAGGTCAGAGGTGGACCAGTAAGTCCAGAGCTCAGTCTGTCAGCTCCGCTCCTCCTTCACCACCTTAGACCGGAGACGTTTCTTTAAAATTATTAAAATTGAGCTAAAATTATTTTTAGTATAAAATTTAGAAAAATAAATTTGAAGACGTTTTAAATCAGATCAGAAACGTCCCTGTTAGCATCCCTTCAGAACCAGAACCAGAACCAGAACCAGGTCCAGATACCGGACTCTGCTGCTTCCCCTCAGCTGACTGTAACAGAACATACATAATGCATGTTAGTCTCATTATTCACTGTATAATCTGAATACAATGTTCAAAGCTGTTCAAAACACAGATGTTCAAAACACACACACACACGCACGCACACACACACAGATATGCGCACGCACACACACACACACACACACACACACACACACACACACACACACACACACACACACACACACACACACACACACACACACACACACACACACACACACACACACTCATGCAGATGCATGATGATGTATTCTCTGCAGGGAGGCCCCTCCTCATTAAGGGACAGTCTGCAAAAACAACTACAACACAAATACAATACAATTAAGAGTGAGACAGTCGTCTATGAGAATGTGTGTGTAAGTGTATGTGTGTGTGTGTGCGTGCATGTATGTGCACATGTGTAAGTGTGTGTTTGCTCCCTCACCAAGTCTAACTTCTCAGTTCTGATTTCTGTGAAACTCACTGACTTCCCTGCTGTTTCCACACTGATAACACAAATCTGTTCCTCCTATTACAAAGTCATGAATGATGCACACACACACACACACACACACACACACACACACACACACACACACACACACACACACACACACATATTCAAACCACTCAGCAAAGGTCACAAAAACAAAACACTATCACCTACTGAGGAAACGGAGGAAGACCTTGATTATTTGCGCCTCAGTTAGAGCTCAGTCCAGGAGCAGAGCTGCAGACTCTGAAAGCCTCTGCTTCTTTGTTTTGTAGAATTCTGAGATATTTACATCACTTGATAACAGAAAGATCATCAAATCCGCTGTAATCTGCTGTTTCTATCCACTCTGCCAGGAGTGTACCAGGTGTACTGGCTCCTGATTGGCTCCTGACTAACAGCTGTGACAGAGTGACCAACACCAGGCTGTTGACCTTCAGTGACTCCTGGTAGAGGAATGAGATGCCATTCCACAGGTGACCAGGCTGGTGGCCATCATGAGGAGGAGGAGCTTAGCTGTTGTAGCTCCTGAGGCTCCTGACTGGTTTTTGGGCTGATTACTGTGAGAAAGTTCAGTTGCTGTGTTTAAAACATCAAATTAAAACATAGGCTAGAAAAACAACAAAAGAATAAATATATTTAAAAGGATCATTAAAACGATAAATAAACGTAAAACTAAAGGAAGTGGACGAACACCAGACTGGATACAGTGATCACCTGGACCACACATATTTTGTTTAAACTAATGAAAAATGTTTTAATTGTGATTTTTTTTTTATTTGTACAGCACAATAGTAGGGTGGGAAATTAATGCATTGGTTTTGATTATTGATTTGAAAGAAAAATAATGTGTTAAAAAACGTCATTAATCCCAGCTTGCGTTGGATGCAAGTGGAACTAAAAGTCCGTGGGGCGGAACTAATGTTTGGTTCTGTGTTCCAGCTGTGTATTGTTTTGTGACGGACGTCTCCGGTTTCGTGTTATGAGAGTCTGGATTCAGGGGTCAGACGCTTCTGAGGACGTGGACTTGCTGGTCTACCTAGGTTGGGTCCTTGCTCGACCGCTAAGACCGGAAAAAAACGGCTCTGAATTCAGACGGTCTAGCCTCATACTTATCCCCGCCCCTCAGTCCAGTCGCTTAGCAACCGGGACAGCGCCGACAGACAGGCTAAAGCTAATAAAATGGATCTAAAGAAACACTCTAAGCTCTTTTACGGTGTTTTATTTCCTAAATTTCCATTAAAAACATTCAAGCTAGCTTACATTGATTTCTTGTCTTAAATTACATGAAAAATAAAATATTCAACCTCTTTTGTGGAGATTTTATCATTAAACTTCATATAAAAATAAGCCAAAAATTC
>SSNR01000404.1:129614-142744 GCA_006937965.1 Callopanchax toddi | reverse complement strand
ATGAGCTAAAAACACTCCAGAGCTAGCATAACAGCTAGCCACTTTGAGTTTGCCTAGCCCTCGTGAGACACGTGACTTTGTGAGATTTCCAGGACCGGCGACTGAGATCTTGCAATCGTGGTATTCCAGATCCAAGCAGCAGATGGGTTTGAGTGACTTTTCATTAACCCCGTAAAGGGTCATATTAGCACAGGCTGGCTCAAGGAAAAGATTTTAAAATATGAAAAAGTTGAAAAGTATGCCTTTAAATACCTGAAAACTTTTTGTTTTTTGATCTGCAGCAGCGTCTCTCCTGAGCCACTGCTCTGATCAGACGACTCCTTCCTGTTTCTAGAGGCCCCACTCCCTTGGAGTGATGTCACTGATGGGTGAATAACTGATAGGTCAGAGGTGGACCAGTAAGTCCAGAGCTCAGTCTGTCAGCTCCGCTCCTCCTTCACCACCTTAGACCGGAGACGTTTCTTTAAAATTATTAAAATTGAGCTAAAATTATTTTTAGTATAAAATTTAGAAAAATAAATTTGAAGACGTTTTAAATCAGATCAGAAACGTCCCTGTTAGCATCCCTTCAGAACCAGAACCAGAACCAGAACCAGGTCCAGATACCGGACTCTGCTGCTTCCCCTCAGCTGACTGTAACAGAACATACATAATGCATGTTAGTCTCATTATTCACTGTATAATCTGAATACAATGTTCAAAGCTGTTCAAAACACAGATGTTCAAAACACACACACACACGCACGCACACACACACAGATATGCGCACGCACACACACACACACACACACACATACACTAATGGCCTCGTCTCCAGTTTCCCCTGCAGAGGAAAACCACATCCATCACTCCTCCAACACAAACCACACAGATACACACACAGTGCTTTCCAGGCATTCTACACACACGTGCACACACACACACACACACACACACACACACACACACACACACACACACACACACACACACACACATATTCAAACCACTCAGCAAAGGTCACAAAAACAAAACACTATCACCTACTGAGGAAACGGAGGAAGACCTTGATTATTTGCGCCTCAGTTAGAGCTCAGTCCAGGAGCAGAGCTGCAGACTCTGAAAGCCTCTGCTTCTTTGTTTTGTAGAATTCTGAGATATTTACATCACTTGATAACAGAAAGATCATCAAATCCGCTGTAATCTGCTGTTTCTATCCACTCTGCCAGGAGTGTACCAGGTGTACTGGCTCCTGATTGGCTCCTGACTAACAGCTGTGACAGAGTGACCAACACCAGGCTGTTGACCTTCAGTGACTCCTGGTAGAGGAATGAGATGCCATTCCACAGGTGACCAGGCTGGTGGCCATCATGAGGAGGAGGAGCTTAGCTGTTGTAGCTCCTGAGGCTCCTGACTGGTTTTTGGGCTGATTACTGTGAGAAAGTTCAGTTGCTGTGTTTAAAACATCAAATTAAAACATAGGCTAGAAAAACAACAAAAGAATAAATATATTTAAAAGGATCATTAAAACGATAAATAAACGTAAAACTAAAGGAAGTGGACGAACACCAGACTGGATACAGTGATCACCTGGACCACACATATTTTGTTTAAACTAATGAAAAATGTTTTAATTGTGATTTTTTTTTTATTTGTACAGCACAATAGTAGGGTGGGAAATTAATGCATTGGTTTTGATTATTGATTTGAAAGAAAAATAATGTGTTAAAAAACGTCATTAATCCCAGCTTGCGTTGGATGCAAGTGGAACTAAAAGTCCGTGGGGCGGAACTAATGTTTGGTTCTGTGTTCCAGCTGTGTATTGTTTTGTGACGGACGTCTCCGGTTTCGTGTTATGAGAGTCTGGATTCAGGGGTCAGACGCTTCTGAGGACGTGGACTTGCTGGTCTACCTAGGTTGGGTCCTTGCTCGACCGCTAAGACCGGAAAAAAACGGCTCTGAATTCAGACGGTCTAGCCTCATACTTATCCCCGCCCCTCAGTCCAGTCGCTTAGCAACCGGGACAGCGCCGACAGACAGGCTAAAGCTAATAAAATGGATCTAAAGAAACACTCTAAGCTCTTTTACGGTGTTTTATTTCCTAAATTTCCATTAAAAACATTCAAGCTAGCTTACATTGATTTCTTGTCTTAAATTACATGAAAAATAAAATATTCAACCTCTTTTGTGGAGATTTTATCATTAAACTTCATATAAAAATAAGCCAAAAATTCCTAAACACAAGCTTTTTATCATTTTTATCGCTATCTTTTTTAAAAAATGACATCTAAAACTGTACTGCTCTCTGGTCTTTTCTGCTACTGCTGCAAAATTGATGAACCAGTAGAATCCAACGGCTGGCGCGCAAAGCTTCCTGGGAGGAAACACCAGACCCGTGCTCAAAATTCGGGTGGAACGAGGACGCATGAATGAGTATCCTTCAAATTCGGACAGCTCGTCTTAGCGCTGTGACGTTACCGGCCTCAAAATGTGTCCTCAGAAGCATCCTACCCCTGAATCCGGACACGGCCAAAGACAGACATAAAAATAAAAAGAATAGGGAACGAGAAATATCCAAAAACACACTCCTCCTAATAAATGGTGTGGTTGTAGGTTTATCTGTCAGCTGCATTTATTGTAATTGTCTAGCGTGTTTAGTTCATGTTTTACTGATCTGTGTTCACTGGTGGAGATAGCGCTAATGCTAACTATTACAGCTACATTAAATAACGTTTTTACTCCAGTGAAATGAGCCTGTTGTTTAAGACTGGCATTAATAAAGCTGATAATAAATTAATAAAGTTCTGTACTGTTAGATCTGTCCAATTTTTTGGTTTTTCTCCTGTTTTGAATTTAAATAATTTTTTAAGCTATAATTTGATACTGTCCCCCACAAAAAGTCATTTTAAATTAAAAAAAAATTGCTTTTAGGGGCAAATTTTATAATACTATTAAAATGCAGTTAATTGTGATTTATTAATTACAAAGCCTTTAATTAATGAGATTATTTTTTAATCAAGTTCCAACACTACTCAAAATACATTATAGATACATCATTTTAATGAACAGAACAAAGTACAATCTCAGCCTCGTTTCCACTGTCGGAACTTTGGGGTAATTTCTGTGAGGGGGAAAGTGACCGGGACATTCCTGTGGCTCGGTCCTCTCAGCTGTTGTGTCTCCATTACAGCCCCCACCTTTCCGGAACTTTTGTAAGACGTCAGCATCGACGTCACTGACAAGCGTAAAGGCGCCAACAGACAAGGAAGTGGAGAATGATAAATAGATCAACGATGGACGAAGAAGCGATGGTTGCTGCGTATTTCTCTGTTTTTGTACATCGTGATGGAGTGCTGAACAGAAGGATGAGTATACTTCATGACGAACTAATCCAACCTCGAAGACATGGTCATTTTATAAGCTCCGACAACAACACACAGGTCATTTATCTCGGCGAGGTCTGCTTTCATCATTTTCCTTCATCCCACAACCAATCAGCACGAGTTAACCACATTTCCCACTCCGCGAGTCTATCGGGCCGATCCGAGTACCTGTCCCTGATCAGGGACGCTGTTGGTCCCTGAAGATGGCCCTCTCGAAACGGCCCGCATCAATGGAAACAGTCGCGCGCCGCAAAGTTCCGGTAAAAATACCCCGAAGTTCCGACAGTGGAAACGGGCCTATTGACCCGAATATAAGACAAGGTTTTTTTAATAGAAAATTATTTGAAAAGGGGGAGTTGTCTTATAATCGCGGCCTAGTTTTTTGGGGTCATTACACGACCAAACCAGCAGAGGGTGCTGGCTTCTGGTCACAGCAGCAGCAACAGGAAGCAGCTCAGACAGAGACCGGTCCTGGTCCAGCCCAAAGTTACAGGCCCACTGGGGATTAAAAGGCCTGCCCTGACGATCAGTCCAGCCAGACCCAGGAAGGTTCTTTCAGTGTGAGCAGCTCAGCGTGGACTTCTCTCAGGTGAGGGCTCGGCTCTCGTCGGTCACTCACACACAGTTTCATCCTCACGCAGCTCTGCTCAGAACCTCATTCTGAACCCGACTCTCACGTAGTCAAGAGCAGAAGGATAAGTCGCCTGTCTGTTTGTGTTTAATACGGGCACTTCCGTCTCACGTGTCAGGTAACCCCGCACATCAACTGCATGAAGACCGCCCCTTACCGCCGCCATTGAGTAAAAATTTTGTGATAAGCACAGCACAGTCTAAACACTTATGAACGACCAAAGGCTCCCAGATGCCGGCTCAGCATCGCGGCAAATTGGTGGCATTGTTTTATGAAAGCAGCTTTTATTTGAGCCACACACACACACACACACACACACACACACACACACACACACACACACAGAGGGAGGAAGACTGAGAGAGCGTGCTAGAAGAGAGAGCAAAAAGAGATTTAACTGAACTTTTATCCAATTGTCGCCACGACGGAGAACTTTAACCCCTGATTAATAGACAAATATTAAAGCAGTCTGTAATTACGGTATTATTTAAATGATTTTCTCAAAATCTCAATAAAAATAGTTTCTTTAAAAAGTGAATTTAGTTTTTTTTTCTAAAGATTAGTCTTGAAAAGGGGGGTCGTCCTATATTCAGGTCAATGTGGTATTAGTTTTTATAGAAAAAAATCAGTAAATCTTTGACACTATTAAGCATCAAATTCTCTGGATTTGATTGGTTGATTGTTTTCTAGTTTCTTGATCTTGAAAGTAAAGTTTCGTCCAATGCCAGCAACAAGAACTGGATGTGGGTCTTTCATCGATCCTGCTGCTGGATTTAATGAACGGACCTCACATGTTCAGTAAAGGTCAGCGAGGGTTTGTGGTTCTATTAACCAGGAAATAAAAACCTGATTGATAAAAGACTAATGCCTTGGACTGGACTTGACCTTTGACAGTTTTAAAACATCTGAATTCATCTGTTCATTTGGTTTTTGGCCATTAAAATTCCAGGTTCCTTTCTGCGTCCGTCTCCTCCAGCGACACCACCTGACTAATTCAGAGGGAACCAATCAAATCAAAGCCTCTGTTTGGGGTGATGACATCATCTGGGCTGTGTTTCAAAGGCGTGAGGAGAGCCCATCTGGAAGGTGCTGAGTCAGCACACACACACACACACACACACACACACACACACACACACACACACACACACACACACACACACACACACACAGGGTGCAGAAGGGACTGCTCTGAGTGAAAGCCGACTGGTTTAAAGGATCATTCCACCCTCTTTAGAAAACCAGTGACCGTCCCTCAGAGGTCACCTTCCCAGTGGGGGCTGATGGGATTTATCAGGTCAGATATCAGACGCTACATTTCCTGTAACCCAGTGTTGCTGATGTGATCATATATAAGATCAATACAATCTTTATTGGGATTTTCAACATTCAGATCTGTACATAATTTAACCCTCAGGCTTCATTCTAATTTACTATACTCCTGAGTCTTTAGTGGACAAAAACGTCCATTCGTAAAAGTGGCTATAAAAAGTGTATACATTTTCTTTTTTTGCTTTTTTTTTTCATAGATCTGCTAAACAACTTCAGCCCTGCTCAAACATAAACAAATGTCAATCATTTTGAGGATTTTAACCCTTGAAATGCCAGTTTGAATACTCAAAGTCATCGATGTAATTTATGAAAAAACACAAAACATGAGTTATTTTCTAAAAAAATTGTTTTTGTGCACAGGGCATTTATTACAAATCAGTCATGGTTATGTCATGAAATATCTAAAATTTAGAATTTTTTGCGTTTATAGTTTTTGCGTAGCGACAGATTTAAAATTTACTACCCTAATACAGACAAAAATGTCTACTTCTAAAACCACTTTAAAAATGGTCTAGATTAATATTCTTTTCTGCTTTTTGGGCTTAAATCTTGTGAACAACTTCAGTTCTGATCAAAACAATCAAAATAATTATCTAAATTTTAACCCTTTATATGCCAGCTTGACTGTGTGATGCTCATTTTTTCATGAAAAAAGCAGACAAAAGAGGAGATATTTTACATAAAACATATTCTGGGTGACTGAAATATATTTTTCTAAGTCAGCCTTGGATATGTCAAGAATGTGATAAAATTTCATATTTTATGCTTTATTAGTTTTTGTGTAGCAACAGATTTAAAACTTCCTATCCTCTTGTGCCTCTCAAGGACAAAAACGTCCCATTGACTTCCATGCAAACCACAGTTTTTGATCCTGTTGCTTCTGCAAAAAATAATCATGCATAAAATCCTCAAAATTTTATAGTTTTTATATGTTTGAGCAGGGCTGAAGTTGTTTAACAGATCTATGAAAAAAAAGCAAAGAAAAATATGAATGTATACATTTTTTATAGCCACTTTTACGAGCGGGCGTTTTTGTCCACTAAAGACTCAAGAGTATGGTGGGGGTTTTTCATAGTGTTCCCTTGGTCTATTTTCAAAATTCCAAATTTAATTTCAAAATTTGTCAAGAGAGGGGTTTTGCGACAAAAATTTGTACCATTTGCACAAACGGTGTTAAAATGGCGTGCAGACGAACATGGACAAACTGCTCAAACGGACAAAAATGTCCTCAGTGAAGCCTGATGGTTAAGAAACATAAGACATCATCAACCACAAACAGAAAGACTAAAACCATCAGAACATTTACCGTAATGAAAAAAGTATCTAAAAGTTAAATAAATAACAGAATGTAATAAAATATGAGACTAATATTATTATGAGAATCAGCGTTACAGCAGCACAAACACCTTCAAGTAAACAAGCTGCTTCACACAAATATCCTATAAGACAACTCAGTCCTTCAGAATAAAAGTCTTCCTAAGAATTTTAAATATCAGTAACTACACAGTAAAAAATGGCCGTGAAATTTACATAAAAACTGTGTAAAAACGCTACAGAAAAATACAGTAAATTGAATAACATGTATATTCTGTTTTAATCACAGTTAATGTTTGTAAAATATTAAACAATATGTTTATGTTATATTTACATTAACATTATGTGAAAATAATTTTAAAAACTTGTTAAAACTCCAAATAGAGGTAAAAAGACAGAAAAACACTGTAATACTCATAACAAAACAATTTTGCCAATATAACATTCAAATATTGTAAAAACTATATTTTTTGACCATTCTTTTTGAAAATACAAAAACACATCTGTAAGTCACCTTAAACGTTTATATGCCAATTTAGGTATTTCCAGTGAAAATTTTGTAACATGTCAATAATATCGAGTCATGAATCTGAGAAGTTATGTTCTGCTGGGATACTGAAGCAGTCAGCTTCTCTCAAATTATTCAACATTATCATCATGTAAATAAACATGTATTAAATAAATAGCCTACACAATATGAAAAAATTTAGGGAAAAAACGAATAAAAAGGGAAATTAACTGATAAAGACAATAATATTGGAATTAAAATTGACATTTAAAAATAGTGATAATTATTATTATTTTTTATTTTCTGGTCTGGATGCAATATTTGCCAAATTTATTATTTTATCAAGCCATTTATTCATCTTTAAAATTCATTTCTGAATCAGTCCTCCATCCATCCATCCATACATCCATCCCTCATCCATCATCCAGTCCTGACCATAGTATTTGCATGCATTATATATATTAGCTTTTAAATTATAATCTAATACTTAGCCTACTGGTTTTCTGTTTATTGATGAAAAATAAACGCTAATATAAGCACTGTGTGATTATCACAGGCTAAACAACCTGGCAGTGCTTCCTCACAAAGCAGACTTGTATCTCTTTTTTTCCTAATAAGATTTAGTCCGCCTAAATCCGCCTAATTTTGAATTTTAAATTCTGAAGCTGAGGCTCATCTCTGACTGGATAAAACGTGAGAGCGGGAGGAGTTCGCGCTTAACGTTCGCAGTGCGCCTGACGTCACTAACGAGAGACCGAGCAAGCAAGCAGAGGCAGAGCGGAGCGGTCGTAGTCGATTTCGGAGAGAAAGAGCAGAGCTGATATTTTCAGACAACTTTGTCATCTTAAAGGTTTTGAGGAAATATCTACGACGGTTGTTTTGGGTCTTCAGCGGTTCAAAAGAACATTACAAGTTCGCATGGTAAGTTTCACATTTACGTTTCTTCCAAAACGTAATGAATGTGTGCTGGAAGCATGTTTTAAGCTAGTACCAGTTTAACCTTGTTCCTGTTAGTATATAAGACATGTAAATCGTTGCGTGAAAACTTATTTCAGCTAATAATCACACGCACGTGCTTGGTGTTAGTAAAATGGTTACCTGTGTCTTCTGTAAAAAGAAACTAGAGACATTAAGAGGCTATGTTCTACATTGCAGAGTACACAGGAATGAGCCTCGTTGTCTTTTCAAGTGCATTGGCGCCAAATGTAGTCAGACATTTACCACTTACTCAGCTTTCAAGGGTCATTTTTATCGTGTGCACAACGCACCTGTTGCTTTGCATGCTACGGCCATTGTTGCAGATTTAAAATGCGCGCTTGCATTATGTGACTGCCATTTTCATACAGTAAAAGAGCTAGTGTCTCACTTAAATGATCATATTGGAGAGG
The DNA here is from genome assembly GCA_006937965.1 of Callopanchax toddi. Classification (NCBI taxonomy): domain Eukaryota; kingdom Metazoa; phylum Chordata; class Actinopteri; order Cyprinodontiformes; family Nothobranchiidae; genus Callopanchax; species Callopanchax toddi. The sequence goes on along the minus strand of SSNR01000404.1, from coordinate 134,209 downwards.
GCAGATCTGTGTCATGCCCAGTTAGTGGTTGTAAGCACGTCTTTACCAAGAAGTCATCATTTACTTCTCACATGTGCAGGAAGCACAAAGCCAGCTCCACAGATAGTGTTGATGACATGTACAGGCAAACTCGCCCTCAGTCCCAAAATGTAACTGCTAGTACAGGTGACTTAGAACACACACATGAAGTCATGCCAACAGCAAGTGCAGCAAGTGAGATGCTTGAGAGTGATGGTGAGTCATATCTCAGAAACATGTGTCTCTTTTACCTTAAACTGCAAGGACAGCTGCTTATTCCTGCCTCTACTATACAAACTATTGTTGAGGAAATGCAGAATATTCACAAATTAGGTCAAGCCCACACAATAACTAAGCTAAGTTCAATGTTAAAAAAAGATCTGAGCCTATCAGATGAAGTTGTGAATCAAATCTGTGACTGTGTAAAAAACTCAGATTTGTTTTCTGCCTGTCACCAGGGAGAATTAAGAACAACATACAGCAGAAACCAGACATTTACAAAAATGTTTAAATACACAGAACCACAAAAGGTTCCATTAGGAATGGATGAAAACATGACACAAAAATATGCTTACTACATACCAGTAACAGAAACTCTGAAAAGCTTTCTACAGTCACATTTATGGAAGAATGTACAGTCACAAATGTTTGGAGATGCTGACACAGATGTTTTTACAGATCTATATGATGGAAAAAAATTCAAATGTCACCAGTTCTTTAATGAAAACCCTGAAAGTCTCAAGCTGATTTTGTACCAGGATTCATTTGAAATTGTGAATCCTCTGGGTTCTGCAAAAAAGAAACACAAAGTTCTTGCGGTCTATCTTTCAGTAGCAAATTTACCCATTCATATGCGTTCAAACACTGATAATATGTTTTTAGTATTGTTGTGTGTTGAAAATGACCTTAAACGTTTTGGAATGGATAAAGTTTTCTCAGAGTTGTTGTCAGATCTGAAATCCTTGGAGACAGATGGAGTAAATGTAGATGGAGAAACTGTTAAAGGGGGTCTGTACTGCATTGCTGGGGATAACTTGGGTTCTCATTGCATAGGTGGGTTTACAGAGAACTTCAGCCGCTCTCAATATTTTTGCAGGTACTGTGAAATCACAAGAAGGGAGTTTGAGGCTGATCCAAATGCGTGTGGTCCTCCACGCACCCCAGAGACGTATGACACAGCTGTTGCTGATCTTCAGGTGGAAAACATCCAAGAGGTCCGTGGTATAAAGGTAAACTCTGTCTTTAATACCCTTGAGTCTTTTCATGTATCTGAGCCTGGTCTGCCACCTTGTTTAGGTCATGACCTCTTTGAGGGAGTTTTGTCAAATGATTTGGCACTGTACCTGAAGAACATTATAAAAAAGAAAAAATGGTTCACATACACACTCTTAAACAGGCGCATCAAACAGTTTAAGTATAAAGGATCTGAAGCAGCCACAAAGCCATGTGCCGTCAACCCTGAGGGAGCCCGGTTGTCAGGGCAGGCCATTCAAAACTGGAACCTTTTGAGATTGCTACCAGTTTTGATTGGAGACAAAGTGCAAAATCATGAGGATGAAGTATGGCAGTTAGCTCTCCAATTAAAAGACATTGTGGATCTTACTTGTGCTCAGAACATTTCCTTGTCCCAGATAGCATACCTTGACATTTTGATTCAAGAATATTTGGAGTCCAGGAAGATGTTATTTCCTGAAATTCCACTTAAACCTAAGCACCACTTTTTGCGTCATTATCCAGCACTGTTATTGACATTTGGTCCATTGATAAGGTTATGGACGCTTAGATTTGAAAGTAAACACAGTTATTTTAAAAGATGTGCCAGACACTTAAAAAACTTCAAAAATATTTGTCAGACGTTGTCAGAGCGTCATCAGATGTATCATGCTTATCTTTTAGCTGGGCAACAATACAGTCACCTGCAAGTGAAGGACAGTTGTGAGTTTTATCCCAACCTCTACAGTGATGCTATTAAACATGCAGTCAGGGAGTTTGCCTTTTCAGAAAGCAATACCACAGTTACCACACACATTCAGTACAAGGGCACAGCATATAAAAAAGGTCAGTTTTTGGTGTGCAGAAATGATGAGGACATGGAGTTTGGTGAACTTCTACTCATCTTGATTCAACATGGCACAGATGTGTATGTTTTGATGGACATCCACAAAAGCACCTTCCTCTCAGAATATCATCTATATTCTGTGACAAAACACAGTCTTGGGTTACAGTGTGTTAACATTAACAATCTGCCAGATTTCTATCCTTTGGTATCATACATTCTTGATGGATACCAAGTCATTCCACTGAAACACAGTATTATGGCAAAATAAAGTCAAATATAAGCTGTAAACTGTAACTGTTTTAAACTGTAAATAGTCGTAACATTTACAATTCAAGTGTTACCTGATGCACGCCTCTCCTATACTGTACTGTATATATTTTTCTGTTCTATTTAAAGGAGACATTTCTTTTTCAGTGCAAATATGAGTGACTCAGAGCTGACCTTTCTACATGATGCGATTGTGGAAGTCCTACCAGAACTTCCAGCAGTAACAAAAAACATCCTGGAAGAGCATTTGCAGTCCATTGGGGTTGAGACATATGATGATCTAGGCTTCATAGAGGAGGCTGATTTGATGACAGCATTAAGACCTGTTCAAGCCAGAAAACTTCTCTCTGTTTGGAAAAGAAAATGTAAGTAAAAATGCCAAATATTTTTCTATGTGTATGTAATCTGTTAAAAATCAAAACAGACCTTTACATTGTGTAATATTGTTCATCTCTCGCTCTCTTTCTGTATTGTTTAAAGACAAGATTCCTGAGAGTAGCTCACTATCATCTGTGGAGTCCTCACCTGGCCAGTCGCTGTCATTACTCTCTGTTTCACCCCGAAGTTCAACATCAACATCCTCCAGCAGCCAAGGTCTTGACACACAGTGGGAGGACAATTTTGAAATTCCATGGAGTAAATTTTCTGCAGAAGCGATGGATTCTTTGGAGAGGGGGAAAAGGCCAGCCCCAAAACTGAGGAGGGAGATGGTTCGGATTGTTGCGACAGAGATGATCGGAAAGTGCCCTCATGTAGGCAAAAAGCATTCAACCGATGTTGCTAAAAAAATGGTGGCAAAATATCCCAAATCTTTGCAAGATGTAATAGAGGGAGATATTGTAGGTACAGGCTACCATTCCCTTGTTAAACAGTTGCAAAACAGAATTGAAAATACAAGGCGCACTTCGACACCCAAAATCAGAAAAAGAAAACGGACTGACTCAGACGACACAGACGAGATTCCATTAGAAGAGAGAGCAGCAATGCAGGACACTTATGGATGCATTAAATGGAATGTGAAACTTCTGCCACGTGGAGAAACTCAACAGAGCCAGCAGCAGAAGGTAGAAAAACTCAAGATGATGTTTCAACAAACTGATGCCAATCCAGAGGAGGTAAACAGTCTCATGAAGTCCACCTTTTACACACAACGCCTGCATGTCAACCAGGGTCAAAGTATCAAATACCTCAGAGAGGAGTGGCCATTTTGGTTTGATGAACTTGGCATGTCGGTGCACTTCAAGGAGCTCACTGGGATTAACCTCAAAGAGACATTCATGAGGAATTTGGATTTGAAGGGACAAAGGCTTCTCAACTACATGACCACTGTTTGTGCCAACAAGAGTAAGAAGTTTCTTCAAACTTATGCGAGGCTTCAGAGGATGCGGGGACCACAGAGTGGCTGCTCAGATGATGTGAAAGAGATGGTCCTGCTTCTGCTCAGCTACTTTGATGAGAACGAGGAGTCTATGTTCTTCTACGTTGAAAATACAAGTCTGCCAGAAGATGTCCAACTGGAGCAAGTGCCTCTGACACCAACCATCATTGTTTGTGGTAAGTATTTCATTTCTATTTACCAGTATTTAAATGGTTATCTTAATAGAATTTTTACTGTGACTGTACTGCTTGTTAATGTCTGTTCAATAATTTGTCCACAGGACAGTCCTGCTATTCCTCAAGAAGGTTCATGTTGAGTCTGGATCAGACCCTCGTCAACACAAACATCTCCTCCTTCATTTCTGCATTGTGCCTGATGTTTGGAAGCTACTACTGTTACAACATCCATTATCCTTCTGAGCTGGCTTCAACTCTTGAGTTTCTTCAAAGGTGAGTAAAACATGGCTTTCTCTCAAATCTGAATATCCCCATCAATACTTGGCCTTGGACCTGAACTCTGGGTGCTACTCAGGATTTTAGTGTGTACCTCAGCGGTCCCCAAATTTGATCCAAAAGAGCTCCTTTCCAGCGTAGTTTATTGGTTCTGCTGCTCCAACACACCTTATTCAATGGCTGAATTACCTGCTCAGCAGGCCATCAAGCTCTGCAGAAGCCTTCTAATCGCCTACTGTTTAAAATCAGGTGTGTTGAAGCAGAGCAACCTCAGTGGTGTCCAATCCTAATCCTGAAAGGCGCTCTCCTGCATGTTTTAGTTGTTTCTATGCTGCATCACACCAGATTTTATTCAACCGTTAATTAAAGGGATGCTCCACCAGAAAGTGATTTTTTTTTTTTTTTTTTTTTTTTTTTTTTT
>SSNR01000404.1:113396-129604 GCA_006937965.1 Callopanchax toddi | reverse complement strand
AAAAAAAAATCACTTTCTGGTGGAGCATCCCTTTAAAATCAGGTGTGTTAGAGCAGAAAAAACTAAGGCATGCAGAATAATGGCCTTCCAGTACCAGGATTGGGCACCCTGATTCCAAACATTTGGAGATGCCTTTGCTGGACCAGCTTAGAGACCCCAGCTGTACATGAACAAAGGCTGCCAAAGTCCAAGAATCCAACCCAGGCACAGACCTGAACTGCAAAAACTGATTTCTAAGGAAGTACAAAGAAAAAACTTGTTTTTAGACATTTAAACTTATTTTTTGTCTGGAAAAAATATATATATTCTTACAGCCCGACTTGAAATAAACCAAATCTTCTTAAATATGGTCAAATTTTGTAGATTTTGGAAAAACAAATCTGCCAATGGGGTAAGCAAAAGTTGCTTGACTAGATTTCTTAAAACTAGCAAAAGGTTTGTGCTCAAATCTAGAAAATTTGGCTTATTTCAAGTCAGGCTTTAAGAATATATTTTCTTTTCAGACAAAAATAAGTTAACATGTATAAAAAATGTTTGTTTTTTTTATTGTTTACTTTCTTAGAAATTCTGTGAGACTTTTTAAAATGTAGTTTTTGCAGTGTGGCCCTATAGTCAGGGTTTGAATCTGAGGCACTTGGGTATGGTCTAAGTCATTATGCAAAATTTTATCTTACAGGTGTTTTTTCCTGATAAATCCGGAAAAAGGAACCAAAGTGGAGAATAAAAACTCAAAGCGTCGTCTCAACGTGAACCCTCGAGTCCTGACTCTGATCCAGGAACTCTCCGATCACGAGTGGTGTGAAGCCTAAATACCTATTAAAAAAAAAGAGGTACTACAAATTTTTTCTTTTTGGACAGATATTTTTTTTAAGAAGTACTGCAAGTTTTTACTTGTGTGGACTATTTGTTTAAAAAGAGTACTGCACGTTTTTACTTCATGGACTATTTGTTTTAAAAGAAGTACCAGTACTGGAAGTCTTTCCTTTGTGGACAATTTGTTTTAAAAAAAAAAGTACTCCAAGGGTTTCCTTTGTGGACTATTTGCTTAAAAAGAAGTACTGAAAGTTTTTTCTTTGTGGACTATTTGTTTTTTTTTTAAGTACTGCAAGGTTTTCCTTCATAGACTATTTGTTTTAAAAAAGTACTGCAAGTTTGTCCTTCATGGATTGTTTGTTTTTAAAAAAGTACTGCAAGGTTTTCCTTTGTGGACTATTTGCTTAAAAAGAAGTACTGTAAGATTTTCCTTTGTGGACTAATTGTTTTAAAAGAGGTACTGGGAGTTTTTTCTTTGTGGACTATTTGCTTAAAAAGAAGTACTGCAAGTTTGTCCTTCATGGACTGTTTGTTTTTAAAAGTACTGCAAGTTTGTCCTTCATGGACTGTTTGTTTTTAAAAGTACTGCAAGTTTGTCCTTCATGGACTGTTTGTTTAAAAAGAAGTACTGTAAAGTTTTCCTTTGTGGACTAATTGTTTAAAAAAAGGTACTGCTTAAATAAATTTTCCAAAAGTGATATTTTCCTCTCATCTTTTCAGGGTATATTTTGAATGTTTTCTAAAAATGATAACAGTAGCAATAATAGTGGTAATCAATGTGCAGGTTTTAAAAGTAACTTTTACAGTATAACTTGATTATTAAAACATAAAAATGCAACATGCCGTGAGTCTAAATTTGTATAATATACAGAATAGCTTCATTTAAAATACAAACATTTACTGTGGTTTTATCAGTTTAAATGTGTTTTTTGTTTAACAATACCCTGTGAATTTTGCATGTATTTGATGCACAATAATCATTTATTACTTGTAATGAATACAGGAAAGGGTCTTTTTATAAACAACATTGCTATGCAAAATTTACTAAAACTTTTTGTAGACTTAACAGATTTTTAATGTGATTCAGCTGTGATTTCAGTCACTGTAAATTAATTTACGTATTTTTTCAGTAAAGGTATTTACTGTGCAGCTGTAAAATTTACAGAAAAACTCTGGTAACCACAGCTGCCAGCGATTTCCTGTAAAAACTACAGTTTTTTTTTTTACAGTGTACAACGTGGTTGAACTGTGGATACATAGCACAGAGTACACGCTGTAGTACTTCTCCCTCCAACCCAGTACATACATGCTGCATCATGAATGTTATTTATACCACGGGGTTTGACGTGTGCTTGGTTTCATTTACGTTTGGAGGTGAAGGTGTGTGTATACGCCCCCTAGAGGCCAGACAAAGCAGTTTGATCTCTGTAACCTCAGGTGGAACTCTTCCACATCTGTCAGGAACTGATCAGAAAGCGGTTTGTTCTGGTGAGTCTGGTGCCTCTGCGCACAAAACTGCACGCAGACACACACACACACACACACACACACACACACACACACACACACATTCCAGGTCTGACCGCTCAGTCTAAGTTTTTCCTCTCCACAGACAGCTGCTGTCTGGAGGCTGTAAGCTAATCCAGAGAGGCCGACAGTTTCATCTGATAGCTGAAACACGTGTTCCATGTTTGAACATTTGCTTCCCTCTCGTCTCCAGCTTTTACTCTTCGGTAGGAAGGTACCTCTGGCTTCCTCCTGACCTCTGACTCCGTCTTAATCATCACTGTGTGTGTGAGCAGGAGAAACAGACGTGTGTGTGTGTGTGTGTGTGCGCTGGGTGGTTTTCTGCCAAAGAGCCAAACCAGTAGAGTAGCAGCTCTCCAGAGTGGCTGTGATCTGCACGCTGAATAAGCTCTGCTTGTATCATTCTGTTTAGGATCATTAACAGATCTGTCATGTGTTCTAGGCATTCATGGTCCATGCCATGTGTCAAAGAATCCTTCTGCAAGATTCTGAACCCCAACTGCCTTCAGGTCTCCTTGGGAAAAGAGATCCAATGTGATATTACCTGATTAAATACAAGTTGAAAAAGTGTGCTGCTAGAAATAATAGTGGTTAGTCAAAGACTGAGTGGACTTAGAGGCCAGGTGATCAAACAAGGGATGGCTCAGGAAGGCAATACAGATCTGGTGGTTGACTGATCCTGTTCAGTATCAGGTACAGGCAGAGATGGAACTAGATGACGAGGATCCGCCTTAGAAACAAAAACAAACACAGGAGGAGGTCAGGAGACCCTTAATGTCGGCTACAGAAACACCTGGAGAGGCGTCTGACGGACCCTCTCAACCGCATGCTGCACAGAAGATCAAGGAGATATCCTCCATATAACTCCTCAGAAACCGGATCGAGACCTGGAGATGTTAAGATCCTCACTTAAAGCAGCACTCCGGAGGATTTCATCAGGAGAGCAGTTTTTGAATCTAGCGTCCAAAGGCTCCTCCTCAAAACATCTCGACACGCGCGTCCGGTCACGTGTGCGCGTGTGCGCGCGTGCATATACTGTACTTCGGACATGAGCTGTACAGCTCAGTGTGTAGGGTTTAATCACTCACAGTTCACAATCTTATTCCAACAACACTACGAGGGTCTGATGAGCCCTCTCTGTCCCTGCTGCTTCTGATATTAGCTCTGTTAGCAGAGAGCTGCTGCTGGACTCTGAAGCTGAACTTGACTCGGCCCTGGATGAACTTTCTGACCAAAATAAACGCGTAACCCTGTCAAGCCTTGCCATTCTGTGAGGTGAAAGGTTTAAAAATAAAAATAAATCCGTCTTTAGCTGGAGAATGGGTAGGTTTTTAGTAGAAATGAGCCGTGAGGCTGAGACGGCAGAGAAACACACGGAGCGTCCTGTACGACAGCGCCCCCTACTGGTACAGGTTTGGTCGATGCGCGTGCATGTTGAGAGAATGCAGAAATTTGAATTTCATTGGCTGAAAAATGTCGGCGGCAAGAAAAAATGGAAAGGGGTCTCTAGGAGGAAGGAGGGTCTTCATCAGAATGACAGATGTTGTGAAACTCAACCCATAGATCATAGTTTAGACCTGAAATATCATTTAAAACATTTAGAAAACTTTGATACAGAGAAAAATGCTCCAGAGAGTCGCTTTAAGACCAGGTACCAAGACTAATGGAGAAGCAGCCTGCTTGCTGATGGGATCACGGCAAGACATCATTAGAGGGAGCAGGAGCTGTGGAGGCTGGAGCACCAGGCCTTAGGGACCTGGTTCAGGCATCAGACCTGCATAGACCACAGAGCTCAGGACAGGAGCAGATGGATGGATGATTTCTACAAAGATGGATGGATATACAGTACGTTGTAGTTCCTGGTTGCCACATCCTGACTGGCTGTCAAACAGCTGATCATGTTTTTATTGATATTTTAGGAAACGTCTTCAACTGTGAGACGCAGGAGGACAGGGGACATCCTGAACATGTCACCAGTCCAGGACAGGACCAACAAATAGACACAAAACAGACATACTCAGACCAATTTACATTCACTAATGAACCTAGACAGCACGTTTCTGGTCTGGAGGAGGAAACCAAAGAAGACCCAGTCATGAGGAACGCCCTGGCTGGGTGTTGGACCTGCAACCTCACTGCTGCACGGCAATAGTGCCTAAGATGTTAGACTATTTATTCAGCAGCAGCTCTTTTAACACCTTTACGCTGATTGAGTCATCATTTGTCTCCCTGTAGGATGTGACGATCAGATGGATGAATATCACAGATAAACGTCTCCTTTTGTTCTGTGAACGAACTCCAGGAAGTAAACTTCTGTTCAATCCCGTGTGTGTGTGTGTGTGTGTGTGTGTGTGTGTGACCCCCGCCAAGGATGAGCGAGGTGTAATTACTGCTTTGTTCAAAGAAATCCAAGCGAGCGCCAGAAGAAGGTTGAGACAAAAGCGAACTCTTAATGTGAAACATGCAGAAAGCAGAATGGGCTCCAGCTGCTGATTTCATCCAATCAGAGAACAGAAGGATGGAAGTGAATGACATCCACACACAACTGTACAGCTACTCTCCTGCTAAGAACCACTTGTGGTTGTGCTGGAGTGTTTTCCAACTGACACACACACACACACACACACACACACACACACACACACACACACACACACACACACACACACACACACACACACATGCACTCAGTGACTCAGTCCAAACCACAGAACACTAATCTTCATATGTCTCTGAGACTCAAAGTCTTAGGCTCAACTGAAGTTTAATGGAGGGCAACAAGCAGTCAGGAACTAGAAAAGCAGCTGGTTGAATAAATAAACAGTCAGTCAACAAGTTTAGAAACATGAGCCAGAGGAAAAAACACTGAATCCACCGATCCAGGCGTTTTACTGGACCTCTGATGTTCTGATGATCACAGCTGGGAGAGAAGAGGAGTCTTACAAAAAAAACACGTTTAAATCTTTTTTTTATTTTCACTGTAAAAGAACAAGAACAGGTCTTTTAGTAGAATACAGCTGCAATTAAGGGCTAAAGCAATGAATCAGAATGTTGATCAGACTCTATAAAATACATCAGTTTGACTGTGTTTCTCATTCCTTACACGTTCTAAAGGTGACTATAATCAGGCTTTACAATGATGTAAGACTACAAGAAAAATATTCATCCAATCAGAAATGTTGTCACATACTTACAAGTTAGACATTATATTCAATTAAAACGTAGGCACTTTGAGCATCTCCCTGCAGAACTTGAGTTTTTAAAGTTAAAGTTGAAAGCCCTCCTGACTCCAAACACCTAATCTCAAAAACTGTTTGCATGCTGGACCATCACGTTAATGTGAATACGATTAAGACAGGAGGAGGAACTGGGTTTGGAACTCTCTGAGTCCACGTGGGATGAGTGTTTGTCTAACATTCATTCTTGCTCAGTAAATAGTAGACACCAGCTCATACAGTTCAAAATTGTTCATCGTTTGCATTATTCTAAAGTCACGCTGCACAAAATCTATTCCTCTGTCTCACCAATATGTGATAGATGTAAAACTTATCTCATGCTTTCTGGTTCTGCTCCTCATTAATGAATCTCTGGTGTAAAATATTTGACTGGTATTCCAAAGCATATAAAAAACATCTTCGACCGGATGCAGGACTTGCCATTTTTGGTAGGGATGCACCGATACCGATACTGGTATCAGCATCGGCCCAATACCGGTATCGGTTAAAGTTACCCGATACCAGGAACCGATACCAGTGGCTTCACTGTCTGTGACTTGTGATTTCTGTTGTAGTGTCCTATATTGAACACTAGGGGGAGCTATTGAGCTAAAGAGGAACAGTGTGGGTTGAGAGCTGGAAATGGTGCCAAATAGTTCATTTGATTTGGTTAAAATGTGGAAAACTGCAATAATTTCACTGTGAAATCACAGGAAATGGTTATTTTTACCTTATATTTTAGTTTTGTGATCATTTTTTTATATATTTTATTTTTTTTATCTAACTCAGTTATTTGTTGTAAAAAGCAGAGAAGAAAAAATAAAACCTGTATTCCAATTTGTTGCATTTTTTTTGTTGTGTGTGTGGTAGAAGTATCGGTATCAGTACTCGGTATCGGCGAGTACTCAGATTTAAGTATCGGATCGGTTTTGAAAAAAGTGGTATCGGTACATCCCTAATTTAATCCAATCAGAGGCTCCACACCGACTCCGGTGCGGTTGCGGGGCAAAGTTAACTTTCAGCAACGTCTATTTTTCCCGGACACGGCAGTGGATCGTCATCAAGTTAAAGACATTACGTGCGCCAAACAGGAAGTGACACGCTAGTCGGCGAGGTGCATCCGGCAATTTTCAAAATAAGACGTTGCTAACGTTACCACGATTTGGATATTTAAAAGACAAAGGAACAACTTAATTAAACATAACATTAAACTATATAAAAATGAAGCCAAGTGAAAACATAATCCTCAACAAAAGAACGAGAAGACGACTCTAGCTTGTTGACCACGTACGTGTTCTCGTGTGAACCACCGAGATTTGGCGCTCCTGCTGAGGCAAAGAGGCGGAGACATTCCACAGCAAATCCACAGCCGGTGTGGCACCAACCGCACCGCAGCAGTGTGAAGTATAGCAGTAAGAATCAGATAAAGTCAGAACTAGAACAGGGTCCAGCTGAAACCAGAACCTTGTAATCCTTTTAAAGAAGAGCCTAATCACTCTGACATGCTGGTCCAAAAACACTGACAGATTTACTAGAATCTGATTATTGTGTGTGGAAGAAAGCAAGACTCTAGATTTACTGGTTGATGGTACCTGACACACCTCCTTGGGGAAGCATCCAGACCCGATCCCGAACCACCCCAGCTAGTTCCTCTCTATGTGGAGGAGCAGTGGCTCTACTCCGAGTCCCTCCCACATGTCCCAGCTCCTCATTCTATCTCTAAGGTTGTATCTGCGATCTCCTTCTTTCAGTCCCAAAGTTCCTGATCAGGTGAGGACTGGGAGGTAGTTCGACCGGTGTTTAAAAATACCAACGATATCCTTTTCAATAGCATCGTGAAACAAAGCACGGTCAGGGTGGGACTGCCGGTGAGCCAAGGTAACTCTGGGCCGGTCTGGGCCGGTCTGGGCCACTCGCTATCCATCAGCACTTCCTTGTTGCGGTGCAAGCTTGTATAGGGTGTGTTCACGCTTCAGTCAGCAGCGGTAGCCATCCGAACTGAACATCAGCTGTAAGTGGGAACATGACCAAAAATGCCCGGGCCGAATTATGGTCCCAGTCCAACCCTGGTCACGGTAATACCGTCCACAGTGGAAAAACGTGGAGATAACCGTCCAAGTCTAGAGGACCCAGCCCCAGATACCAGGGTCCCACCCTGAAGCCAGGCTTTGGACCTGTGAGCGGTTGGTTCCATGAGCTCCCTGAACTTTAAAAACCCTGAAAAAACACAAACTACTCAGAGACAATCAGCCTCTGAAGTCACAAAACAACAGGTCTGACGAGTCCTCATCTGTCAGTCCACCAATCAGTCGACAGCTTTGCCAGTAAAATGACTTGAGAATAAAACTATTCTATTGAGACGTTGTCCTCATTTAAAGTCAGGGAGACAAAGGAGTCAGAATGGGAGGAAGTACAGTGAGTGGCTTTCAGGCTCGTTATCAGCTCAGCTGGCCTCATGGGAGCCACTTCTCCTCTCCAACGCTCCGACACCCCGCCTGTGAGAGGCGGATGAATAATTACTCAAGTCAAGAACACTGCTTACCTCCAGGTGAGCCCTAACAAGTGTGCCATTAGTCAAGCGTTGACCATCGAAGTGCAACAGGGAGAGTTTTCTAGAAACTGAAGCTGGTCAGACGTGAGAGGAGAGACACGACGACACTAGAAACAGCAGCCTTCTGCCGGAGGTGCTTAGGAAACGAGACGTGTAGTAAAATACGTCGACTGAGGAGGAGAGGAGGCGGCTTTGATCTGGAAAGGTTCATCATTCAGGTGTTTCCTGAAAACTTCAGCTTCACAAGTTTAACTACTTTTTTCTTTTTGTATAATTATCATCTAGAATAGCATCGCTTAAAACGGAAACAATCAAAACACAAACAGCTGCTAGGCTACCTGCAGAGGGGACAAAGGGACATCTGACTAGGTGGTTTGTGACTCTGTCCTGATAAAAATATCAATTCTATTCATTGTGCCAACAAACATAAAACAACTATACAGGAGCAGCAGCTGAGAGGAGGAAGGAGGGAGGAGACGAAGAGAGGAGGAGGAGAAGGAGAGAAGATCCTTCCTTCATCTTTTTAACACTTTCTTTCTCTAGTCATCTCTCTTGTTTGTCCCCTGGTGGGTAATGAGAGATAATCCACTTAATCTCTCACTCTCTGCTGCTAACACACACACACACACACACACACACACACACACACACACACACACACACACACACATCTGCTACTGGTCTCAGTTCAGGGTGTGTGAGGGGGAGAGATAGAAGCAGGGAGGGAATCCCTGCCTCCATTCCTAGCAGCAGCATCTTATTGTTCCTTATTACACACACACACACACACACACACACCCGCACGCACACGCGCACACACACACACACACACACACCCTTTAATAATAGATGTGTAGCTCCTCCCTCCATGTTTTTTCACTATGACTTGTGAGGGAGGAGCCACTTAAAGAACCAGAACACTCCAGGAGGATGGGAGAGGGGAGGAGAGGAAGGGAGAGGAGATGAGAGGTGGGGAGAGGAGATGAAAGGACAGGAGGGGAGAGGAGAGAAGAGGAGAGGAGAGGTGGGGAGAAGAGAGGAGAGGGGAGGAGAGGAAGGGAGAGGAGAGTAGAGGTGGGGAGAGAGGAGATGAGAGGTGGGGAGAGGAGATGAAAGGACAGGAGGGGAGAGGAGAGAAGAGGAGAGGAGAGGTGGGGAGAAGAGAGGAGAGGGGAGGAGAGGAGGTTTCAAATATTGTTGCTGGTTTTCCTTCGTACCTCCTCACCAGCAGGACGCTGCTGCTCCTCTGACCTTTTACTGATGTAAACCTATAAACCCCCCCTGTGCTGTCAGGCTGTGACAGCGGACGCCTCGTGCTCGTCAGAGAAGGGCCGCGTCCCAAACGTCCACTCGTTCACTACACAGTGAGTCAGCCATTCTGTAGTGGAGATCAATCTTCTCATTCCCAGTAGGACCCTAGAAACTCACCAACATGTCTAATTATAGTTGTGAACAGATGTGGTGGAAATCGACCATAATGCATTGCTCCCTGAGCTAACAGAGCGTGCTACCGCTAACATTGGGTAGCTGATCGTGTTCTAGACCTTGAGCTGTAAAGTGTCTCCTGCTCGGTCTGAGCTGCAGGACCTGAGAAGAAAAGAGGAACCAGTTTCAACCATTGATGTTCAGATGGAACAGGAAAGGAGGTCAAATCACAAAGATGGTAACTACATCTCCCATGATGCCGTTCATCAGCTCAGATTCAGGTGTTTTACTCAGGTGACCTCTGATTTATGAGACACCCCACTGGAAACTAGATGCGTTCAGGCGCTGTTGGAAATGTGAAACACATGCAGGGCTGTTCCCTACCCCCATTAGAGGGGACTGGACTATTCTATTAGTGAACATTTAGAACACATGGAGGAATGACGTCAGAACATGTGACATCAGAGACTGAACCCTTTGCTAATATCTGACCTGAATAATAATATTGTTTTCATTTCAACATGTTTTAGGAGGTAACAGAAGCAGGTTCTCTCTCCAGCATGGAGGACAGGAATCCCTCCCTCTGTAGACTGGATGATGAGTCAAAAAGCAGAGGACCACTACTTCCCATGAGCGAGGTGTGGCTTACTCATTAATTGAATCCATCTGCAGGGTTCTCTAGTGTAAATCAATGCCTTGTGAGTCATTTTTATCAAGAAAAAATCTAGGATGCTTCTATTCTCTGATTCAGAGCTGTGCTAGAAACAGGAGGATTATTAATGATATGCACAACCCTCGCTTCTGATTGGATATCAGTAGAGCCTTTACATGCACATCAGAAAACCTAACTATTGCCTTAGATCGACTGACGTTTTTTTAATGCGTGTAACAGCGTTAGTCTGGCTGAACATGGCTCTAATGGAGCTGAAACACCCAGATAATGCAGTTGTAGCCCGATTTCATTTACATGAGACCAGCTGGACGCTCCTCCTCCGGGATCACGGCAGTAAAAACAAGGAGAGGTCAGCAAAAACAAACGCACGAGATCGCCTGAGCAAATTCATGTCTGATGGAAGCATTTAAGAAACAGAACGCCGACATGAAAGGGCACATGTCGCCACCTACGCTCTGGAGCCATGGAAGAGCTGCTGCTGCTGAGCGGAGCGAACTTCGTTTGAGAGTTCGTTTTTCTAACGCACGTGTAAACCAGGATAAAGTCTCCCAGTTCATCCACCACTCTCTCCGCCTCGCTGCCAAAAAGAAAACCGTGCCCGTGGGGCGGCACAGCAAGCCGAGAGATGGGCAAGACCATGTACGCAAATTCACGTTGTGACGTACATCTGCAAGGTTTTTCAAATCCTAGCATTTCAGCCTGAAAAAACTTCAAGAAGACAAAGCTGGAGATCCATGTAATAGACTGTTTTCATGCTCAGCCTGCATGAAAAGCTCAGAGTGACCAATATTAATCGGAAAAAATATGAAAAATTGTTTTTTTAGTAAAGCGCACTACAGAAACAGCACTGAATCAATGACCTGGTGGCAGTTTGGATTTCACATGGAGGACGTGGAACAAAACATAACATGCCATAAACCATTGCTGCAGAAGGTATTCCACCTGAATCCACTACAAAACAAAGACCGTTGTAAACTAAACTCCACGTATCTCCGTCCCCACACACCTGACACGATGCTAAATCAACCGCCTGTGAAGCCGATCATTTATGAAACACGTCTCTGCAACTGATGGTTAAAATAGTTACAATAACACATTTAAATCAAGTGTTTTCTTTAAAAAATACAAAACAATGGAATGGTCCATTTAAATGAGTACACCAGCGCCTTTTAATGCACTATATGACTCAAAATAACATTTGTTTTTGGAGGTTATTTAAAATAAAGTGATAAATATAGCATATCGTGATATAGACCAAAAGAACTCTGGGATATGAGATTTACCTAATGTCATGCAGCCCTAACCAGGATTCTTCTTGTCAAAACTAAACGATTACTCTTCAAGCTGGGACTCCATTTAGTTCACATTTAGAGGAAACGTTATGGAGAGTTCCTTTGATGTTTCGTCCTGATTCCACCATCTTTACCCAGCAGCAGCAGCTCCACTCCTCTATGGCTCCACCAGTCTCTCTCTATCCCCCTCTCTCTGTATCTCTCTGCTGACTTCTGAGTGAGGTTTTCCGGGGGAAGTGAAGGGTTTGATTTGATTTATTAATCGAGGCAAAACAAGTTCATGTTTGTGAAGCGGAATGTGTGCAAAGTTTGAAGCTGAAATCTAAATTTTGTCCTTTTAAACCTGTTTCGAGTATTAAATCTAATAAGTAAAAATCACTATTTGTTAGGTAATATTAATACAACAACTCTAAAATGATTGGTTTTATTTTATTATGGAATTATTTAACAACATTAAAAACACTCAAACTAGTGTAGATCCTCCACCAGGGGGCAGCAGACATGTATTGGGCGTGATACAGCATGTTTGTGATGAAAGTACTAATACTGATACTTTATCAGGTGGCTTTAGGGACAGAAACGAGTTCAATGCATTAAAAGTCTTCAAAAGTCAATCGTGCAGAGAGGAAAACCTTAGAAAGAGACAGATCTACAGCTGGATCTACAAACCTCCAAGTCTCTGATCCTACCAAAGTGAAGCTTTAGTTGAAATGATCACAGGTCATTACTGTGTGAGTCATGTCTCTAACATGTAAACGACTGAAGCTGATCCCAACAGAGAACAGCTCTCAGAGGGTTGGTAGTTCAATCCCTCTGTGTTCCTGCTCTAGAAGCACTTTGAGACGTTATAAAAACCTCCATTACTGAATATCATGACTGTGTCTTTATAACAGTGCTCAGATTATGTTTAATGCAGAATCATTCAAGAATTTGATTATTGTCATCATTTACACACACACACACACACACACACAGAGTAAAAAGCAGAGTCGGCACATCACGTCACGCTGTGTGTGTGTGTGTGCGTGTGTGTGTGTGTGTGTGCGTGCGTGCTGGTGCCTCGGCTCCTCCACCATATGGTCGGTACAAACATAACGAGGCTGCTCCGGTGCCAAGACAGAAATGTCTGTTGTCATGTTCAGGTCACGCTCCAGCGCTCTGATAAGGAGCCGGCCCAGCAGAGCAGCCTGCTAGCCTCCAGAAGCTACGCCGCTCAGATCAACGTGAACAACATGACTGAGCTCCAACAAAGCAGTTGTCAAGAAAACCGCTGCAGGTGAAGTGGAAACATGTTTTAGTGCGTTGCAATGAAGAAATAATATCATTCAGACATGTGTTGTTTCATATTATCTTCTATTCTGTGGTGCCATCAAAGGGTTTCATTGCTTTGATCTGCAGGCGTCTCCACGTGGATGCAGGTTCAGAGAAAAGTGCCTGGTCCTCGAAGGTGAGACAGAAGGAGCAGCCACACCAAGAGGAGCTCGTTCCTAACCAGAGGCGACCTCACAGTTTACTAAGAACTCGGCTCCTACATGTTTTCACATTTTACAACAAAGCACAGTCTAAATGTTAGGGATGTCCCGATATCGATATCGGATATCGGCTCCAAAAATACGATATCGGATTATATCGGACTGCATCAAAAACCTCCGACATCAGCAGTCTGTATTAAAAGCAGGAATTGTAGTCGTCCTTTTAGTTAACCAACTGTTATTTGTTTTTGGCTTGTTATTAAAGTTATGTTTATTTTGTTTGTACTATTTTTTATGGTCACTAAGAGCAATGATCTCATTCTTTTGGGCAGTGTATGAAACTCTGAACACTCAAATTGAAGCAGTTGGTCATTTTTTCTTATGTCTTTTTCTTATGTATTATATCGGATTGATATCGGTATCGGTCAATACTGCAGCAGGTACGCTTTCATTCTAGTTCACAGCAGAACAGCATCTCTGATTAGGAAAAACAACATTTCATCAGGTGATGCTTGAAGATCTGACCAGAACAGCTAGCTTTAGCCACACTTAGCTAGCTCCCACATGGAAACACAACGGAGACACGTGGCTGTAATGAGATGGACTGACATCGAAATAAAAATAAATAAACAATCCGTGTGTTCGTTTGTTTTTCCGTTTCAAAATAAAATCAGAAAAACCAAATCATCATTTCGTTTTCTTATTTATTTATTTTTTTGTTTTGTTTTAAAACAAAATTAGAAAAACGAAAAACAGACAAAGGACAAAAAGCCTTATTTTTTGCTATTTGCAGGTTAAAACAAAAAAAGCTTAGTTCCCTCTTCCTTGAACCGGAAATCATCCGGTGACAGTCGGAACTCGAGGCGACTTGACTTCTTTTCACTCTGCAGTCAGCTCCAGCACATGTTTTTGTTGATGTGATGTGAAAGTGTTGAACACGTGTTTGTGGATTGTTCAAAGGTAGCCTAGCTATATTTTGGTCTGATTTACAAAGTTTTCTTTTTAGAAAAAATGGCAAAAATGTAATATTTTCAAAGCTTCAAATACTTCTTATTTTGAAAAACTCACTTCTGAAGAAATGTTTCTAATGAACTTACTTTTAATTTGAGCAAAATACTATATTCACAAAATGAAACGGGGTGGAAAACTCTCTTTAGAGAATCTGATCTAAAATGCCTCTATTAAAAGTCTTCATTTATTTAATCAAAAAATTGATAAAACAATTAGTTTTTCAAAACTTTTCTCTGACTGAACAGACAGACCCTTCCTCTTTGTCTTGTTTTGTGTGCTTTGATTTATTGTTGTTCCTTTGTTGTTTTTCATGACAAAAAGTTGGATGTACATTTCCAACCATGTATTTTATGCCAATTTGTTTTGATTGTTGAGATTTGTGGTTGTAATGAAACGACCTGTTCAATAAAAAGCAAACAAACAAAAAACGCACATCCACTTATATAGACATGGACATGTTTGTGTTATTCAGAGACGCATCACACTGAGAGTTGCGTCTTCTCAAATTGTTCTCCATGCAGAACCTTCTGACACTCATATAGAGTGACGTGGAGCTCCATGGCGGCGTAAAGGGTTCTGCCATCTTCAAAGAGCCGCGTATTGTGAAGGGCTCCAGTGCAGCCATTGGTGCAAAGATTTCGCGCTTTAGCTCAAAACAATTCGACTTCCGCTGTTCTTCCGGCACTTTCGCTGTCGCAACAAATTAAAACAATGACCGGATTTTGCATTTTAGGTTAAAAAAGGTAAAAATCCATCACTGTGGTTCTTGTCTTTGTTAAATATTACGTTTTTACTTTCGGCTTTCAAAAACTGAAAAACCAAAAACTATGCGGTTTATTGTTATTTCTGATTTTATTTTGAAGCGGAAAAACCAAAGAATGAACCGTACACGGATTCTAAACCCAGATTTAAATAAAGTTTTTAAAAAATGTTCAGGTAAAATGTCAAAGAAAAAGTCCTCTCACTGTGGTGATTACCAGTATTTAAATTACTCACTGAATTGGCAGGAAAGTCAGAGTGTCTTCTATCAGGATATGAGACGTAGCTCTAGCGTGTTCAGATCAGTAGGATCTCATCGACATAAAAACAAGCTAAAAAACATCATAAAACACGTCCAAAAGGAAGAAACAGAATATTATAAAAGTCAATGTCCTCTCTAAAGGCTTCAGCAGGAGGAAAATCTGCTCTTAT
The DNA here is from genome assembly GCA_006937965.1 of Callopanchax toddi. Lineage (NCBI taxonomy): Eukaryota > Metazoa > Chordata > Actinopteri > Cyprinodontiformes > Nothobranchiidae > Callopanchax > Callopanchax toddi. The sequence goes on along the minus strand of SSNR01000404.1, from coordinate 114,434 downwards.
TCCAGCGTTAATAGAATAAACTTTAGTCATTTGACTAAATGAATCTCTGAAGAGGTTCCTCTGTTTTTGTTCTACTATTCAGAACAAACGCCAGCATCACCTGCAGACCCAGACAGGAGCTGGATCAGTGTCAGCTCACCCAGTGAAATCCATCTGAATACTCCTTTCATTAACTAGTGAAAACGTGTAAATGACAGCGTGGTGATCCTCCTGTGAGTGTTAGAGCACCTCAGAAGAATCTGGCTGTGAGCCTGGAGGAAATCACACATCCATCCATCGCATGTGTCTGTTTGCATTCCCACCACATTAACACTCTGACGAACATGAACATCAGCTGTGGAGGACCTCCTGTCCCGCTCATGCTTCCTCCTGTGGGTTCAGTCCAGACCTGATCCAGTAGATCAGATCACACTGAGTAAAGAACTACATAAAGTTTAGGATGACTAAAGCTGTTCTCAGGTAGACCAAACACAGAGCTTCAGGCCATTCTCTGTCACACCTGTTCAGACTTTATCATCTTTAATAAACAAGACTGATCCTGATTCCTGGACAGAGCTGTTAGATCAGGTGACTGGAAGTTTGTTTATAAAGATGCATGATCTGGAAGGAGTTGAATCTAGGCCGGATGTAGGCATGGGCAAGGGGGGGGGGGGGCATTGCCCCCCCAAATTCCATGACTGCCCCCCCAAACGCGATTGCATGCAGAAATAACAAGTTTCAAAAATATTTCTGTGAAAAATGGTCAGAGTGAGCGCTCTCTTCCATTTGTCCTCATTCAAAGTAGCTACTGATGAATGACACAGAAAGAAAGAAAAACAAAAAACACAAAAAAGAACAAAAAACAAACAAAAAAAAACAAAAAACAAAAAAAAGAACAAAAAACCAAAAAAAAAAAAAAAAAAAAAAAAAAAAAAAACAAAAAAAAAACAAAAAACAAAAAAAACAAAAAAAACAAAAACCACAAAAAGAACAAAAAAGAACAAAAAACACAAAAAGAACAAAAAACAAAAAAAGAACAAAAAACAAAAAAGAACAAAA
>SSNR01000404.1:101636-112000 GCA_006937965.1 Callopanchax toddi | reverse complement strand
AAAAAAAAAAAAAACCTGAAAAAAGAACAAAAACCACAAAAACAAAACAAACTTAACCAGATGAGGTCAGCCTCAACAGGGCATCAGCCAGTGTCCTACTTGTCCCAAGCCCGGGTAAATGAAGAGGGTAGGGATCAAATATGAACATAAATCTATGGATAGAGGAACTGATATGATGATGTCGTAGTTTTTGATGCATTTAAGGGATTGGGGGGATGTGATGACCAAAACATTCTTAGCATGTCCAGACTGCCCCCCCCCCCCCCGATGTTCTACCTGCCCCCCTTAGTGGGGCTGGCTAGATAGGCCCTGAGTTGAATAGTTTAAATGCACCACTTCATACATGAGAGACCAATCAGACAGCAGCTTCAGCCCTAAAACAACCAGTCCCATGGTAAACTGTAGAGGATTAATAACTGGTAGTACTGGTTCGATCCTCATGAAGACTCCAGTACAAGTGGCTCTCCCTCCATCCTCCTCCACTGTGAGCTACTGGATTCACCATCTGCTCACATTGTTGAGTCTGTTTCCTGTGAACAGCTGCTCTGGTGTTCTTAGTCAGACCTAAACCAGTCCAGCTCTCTAAGGTGACACAGAAACACAAAGTGAGACGTCCACCCAGCATCCTGGTCAGGCTCTCAGGGTGGTGTTGGTCTCCAGCTGGTGAGAGGTGGAGTTACACCTGGACAGGTCACCAGTCCATCACAGGGATGGTTGGAACCATGTCTGTATCTGCAGACTTTGCAGATCCCAGATCTGTGATAGATTCACCTGGACTGATGGGTGCTCCTGACTGATTCTATTCTTCACAGCTTCACGCAGACCAAAGTATCCGGATCAGATCTGAGATTTCCACAAGAGCAAACTTGGCTTTCAGCAGCTGCTGGAGCCGCCACCTTTTGTCTTTCCTACAGATCTCCATGGCAACAGACGTAACTCCTGACTTTCAGCAGATTAGCTGAGGAACTGAAGATTTATGCACACAGGGAGGAGGACTTGATTTACCATGAAGACCATGGAGCAAGACAGACTGAAGAACTACGAGGAGAGATCTGCTTATTGAGCTTCGGTATCACCATGGCAACAGAGGCTGAACTCATCACCTGAGCTGGAGGTGATGAGTCAGTAAAACAGCATTTAATAAATCAACTTAACCATCGTGTTCTTAATGAAAGCCCAGACGGGATCAGGCTGACACCACATCAGCGTTCTGTCAGACCCTGGATCAGTTTAGAGACGTGTCAGAGCCACACACGTGTCAGTCTGACTCGACCCAAACAGCAGAAGGTCTAAATAACAAATCTGATATGCTGAAATTGAAATATAGGAAATTGTTTTATGTTATTTATTTATTTGGGGTGTTGCTGTTGGAGAGGAGCAGCAGCCATGTTGCATGATGGGGGTTTTTTACCTTTGGTTCTGCTGTCAGAATGAAGCTTCATGCCAGCACATCTACTTCTACTATCTCTACATCCAGAATCAGAGCATCCCCAGTGGCAACGCTGTCAGGATTCAAACCACCTGCTGGCTTTTAGAGGACCTCTTTTTGTTTTTCTCCCTTTATTTGTTCTATCGTTCCACTAAATCTGAGAAAAGATCAAACGATTCACGAAAAGCTGAAATCCTGAGATAACAAGCATCGCCTCTGAGAGGAGGTCCGACCAGACCAAGGACAGGAAGTGTGACAGGCTCAGACTGACAGGCAGGAACCAGGACTAGTCTAAAGAGAGGAGCTGCTTCTAGAATGACATCACTGTCTAACTGACAGGAGGAAGGCGTTTAGTCCTGACAGACAGCTGGCGTCTGATAAATACTCACTGATTGCTCTGAATGTGTCACTTCCTTTTCTGCCTGATCACCTCCTGATCAGCACCGAGGCTGAAGGTTCCTGAGAGAACGTCTTCACACACTCCTCCTTCAGGATGCAGAGTTCTGATCATTGAGATGTTGGATGTAGACATTTTACCCACGTTATTCTAAAAGCTTCCACGTGTTTCAGCTGAAACCAGCAGCTCTTCTGTCTGTCAGATGAACAGGACAGCAGACCGACTCATGATGTTCAACATGTGAAGTGAGGGGCTACGATATTACAACAGCAGCACAGACCACCAGATTTATGAGACACGCCATAAATCCAGAACTTTTCCTGACTCGATGCTACAAAGGATTCCAGTAAATCTGACAGAAACTGCATCTCTAATATTCCTCTGACGGACCCTGATGACTCCATCACTATCCGCTGCTTTACAGTTCCAGTTGAACTAGACTCTGCAGGAACAGCTGAGAGCTTCACGGTTCGTCTGTTTATTGGAGCCTTCAGGATTTGTTCCACTGAGAACTTTCAGGGTGGACCAATGAAACGCCTGCGCTCTGGACCTTTATGTTTGTTTCCCTTTAGCAGCTGAACCATCCTGACCTCATGCTGACGGCGAGGTGGTTTCAGAAGTTACGGAGCGTGGTGATAATGCTAACTGCTAACAGGTAACTGTTGACAGGATGAAGCGTTTCCTACCTGTGTTTTTAGTCCAGCGCCATGAAGGAGGAGGTTTCTGCTTTACATGGATCAGTGCTGGTTCATGGTGAGTTCATGGACCAGAAAAAATGTCCGATTTTTGAATATTACTTAGCAATGGTGCATTCAGGAACTGTGATGTCAACTCAGATGTGTGAAGTGGTTTCCTGTTAACCTGTCTGGTGTGGTTCCTGGGATCCAGAACTAGAGAACTAAAGCAGGTAGTGTCAGACTCAGATAAGAACTGGCCTTATAGATATTCATTTATAAGTTTCACCTCAACAAGGGATGACGAACGGCTCTGAACATTGGGTTTCTTTGTTTTTTCACGTCCACAAGAATGTTTATGATAATCAGATGTTTAAATGATTGTCCGTGTTTACAGTGATGGACGCCCACGTCCTGCTGGTCCACCACGTGTCCAATCAGACCTTAATACTGAATCTTCAGTTCAAACTCCATTAAAGGAACATTGCTTTAATTCAGAAGGAGGACGTCCTGCTAAAAGCCTGATGTGACAGAAGAGCAGAGAAGTCCAGGATGAGACCACCTGGAACCACAACTCAGCCTCTTCAGCCGATCACTGATTCAATCAATGACATGGATTCTGAGCTAACTGACTTATCTGAGTCAGCCTGCAGAGAGAGAGAGAGAGAGAGAGAGAGACAGACAGACAGAGAGAGAGAGACAGAGAGAGAGAGAGAGAGAGAGAGAGAGCATCCTCTGGTGGCTTCTCCTCATCATGTGGACCCAGGAGGAGGAGGAGGAAGACTAGAACAGCTGATGAATCTGAGTCTCCATCATCACCTCCTGATTTCTGATCAGCTCAGTCAGAACCTGTCAGCCACCCTGAAAGCATCAGGGCAACGCGCGCGCGCGCACGCACACACACACGGTGGACATTCTGACTCCTGATTCCTTTCTTTTCTAATTTCTTTCTTTTCTTTTTGAGATCAGAAGCGTCAACTCACACACGTGCACGCGCAAAGCCCGCGCGCACACTCACACACTTTCAGTGCGCGTGAAAGCACCCAGACAGCCCTTCAGTGTGTGTGTGTGTGTGTGTGTGTGTGTGTGTGTGTGTGTGTGTGTGTGTGTGAATTGTTCCGCCCCCCTGCCGGTGCCCGGAGCTGGTTCTGGAGAAACCCACCATCAGATGCGGGTTTCGGGCCGACTCGGGCGGACTCGGGCCGACTCGCTGACCTCCCTACCTGGTTTGTAGAAGGCATCAGTGTCCGGGTCGCTGGGCGCCTCCTCGGCCGCTTCTGCTGGGTTCATACCGGAATCCGGTTCAGGGCAGTCCACCGACAAACAAAGAGACAAAACGCCGTGGCCTCGGGTTTCCTCGCGTGTCCTCCGCGCGCGCCACTCCCTCCATCAGCCTCTCCAGGCGGCTCTCCTTCGGCTCCCTCTCGGTCTGTTTGCTGGTTCGGGTCTGGCTTCGGTCCTCTCTATTGTTCCCGGTCCAGCCTCCCTCTCTGCTGTCCGCCAGGGTCTCTGTGCCTCCCCGTTCCTCCCCTCCCCTCCCCTCCCGCTCCTCTCCTCCCTCTCTCGCACTTCACTCCATTGGTCCTTACTGGAGACGCATCATCCGTGCGTTTTATTAAAGCTTTCAGTCTGAACACACACACGCGCACACACACGCGCACACAGGATCTCAGGTTGAGGTGATGCTGCATCAACTTCATGTTGAGGCTTCCTTGATTCTGCTCTTGATTATAAACCCAGTCAGACCAGTTCCTGCTCCCAGTAACAGACAGGGATAGGGTCATATGAGAAAACAAGGCATGAAGCTCGCTGGTACCAGTCTTGTAGCACCAGTATAAAACCAGAATAGAACCAGTACAATAGCAGGCTAGTAGCTGGTAGCAGCTGGTAGCTGTCTAGTAGTACCAGTATAAAACCAGTTTAGAACCAGTATAAAACCAATATAAAACCTGTATATTAGGCTAGTACCAGTATAAAACCAGGCTAATACCAGTCCAATACCAGGCTAGTAATACCAGGCTAGTACCAGTCCAATACCAGGCTAGTACCAGGCTAATACCAGTCCAGTACCAGGCTAGTACCAGGCTAATACCAGGCTAGTACCAGTCCAGTACCAGGCTAATACCAGGCTAGTACCAGTCCAATACCAGGCTAGTACCAGTCCAATACCAGGCTAATACCAGTCCAATACCAAGCTAGTACCAGTCTAGTACCAGTCCAATACCAGGCTAGTACCAGTCTAATACCAGGCTAATACCAGTCCAAATACCAAGCTTGTACCAGTACAATAACAGGCTAGTACCAGTCTAATAGCAGGCTAATACCAGTCCAATACCAAGCTAGTACCAGTCTAGTACCAGTCCAATACCAGGCTAGTACCAGTCTAATACCAGGCTAATACCAGTCCAAATACCAAGCTTGTACCAGTACAATAACAGGCTAGTACCAGTCTAATAGCAGGCTAATACCAGTCCAATGCCAAGCTAGTCCCAGGCTAATACCAGTCCAATACCAAGCTAGTACCAGTCTAGTACCAGTCCAATACCAAGCTAGTACCAGTCTAGTACCAGTCCAATACCAGGCTAGTACCAGTCCAATACCAGGCTAATACCAGTCCAATACCAAGCTAGTACCAGTCTAGTACCAGCCTAATACCAGGCTAGTACCAGTCTAATACCAGGCTAATACCAGTCCAAATACCAAGCTTGTACCAGTACAATAACAGGCTAGTACCAGTCTAATAGCAGGCTAATACCAGTCCAATGCCAAGCTAGTCCCAGGCTAATACCAGTCCAATACCAAGCTAGTACCAGTCTAGTACCAGTCCAATACCAAGCTAGTACCAGTCTAGTACCAGTCCAATACCAGGCTAGTACCAGTCCAATACCAGGCTAATACCAGTCCAATACCAAGCTAGTACCAGTCTAGTACCAGCCTAATACCAGGCTAGTACCAGTCTAATACCAGGCTAATACCAGTCCAAATACCAAGCTTGTACCAGTACAATAACAGGCTAGTACCAGTCTAATAGCAGGCTAATACCAGTCCAATGCCAAGCTAGTCCCAGGCTAATACCAGGCTAGTACCAGTATAATACCAGGCTACTACCAGGCTACTACCAGGCTAGTACCAGTCTAGTACCAGGCTAATACCAGGCTAGTACCAGTCTAGTACCAGGCTAATACCAGGCTAGTACCAGTCTAGTACCAGGCTAATACCAGGCTAGTACCAGTCTAATACCAGGCTACTACCAGTCCAATACCAGGCTAGTACCAGTCTAGTACCAGGCTAATACCAGGCTAGTACCAGTCTAGTACCAGGCTAATACCAGGCTAGTACCAGTCTAGTACCAGGCTAATACCAGGCTAGTACCAGTCTAATACCAGGCTAGTACCAGTCCAATACCAGGCTAGTACCAGTCTAGTACCAGGCTAATACCAGGCTAGTACCAGTCTAGTACCAGGCTAATACCAGGCTAGTACCAGTCTAATACCAGGCTACTACCAGTCCAATACCAGGCTAGTACCAGTCTAGTACCAGGCTAATACCAGGCTAGTACCAGTCTAATACCAGGCTACTACCAGTCCAATACCAGGCTAGTACCAGTCTAGTACCAGGCTAATACCAGGCTAGTACCAGTCTAGTACCAGGCTAATACCAGGCTAGTACCAGTCTAATACCAGGCTACTACCAGGCTAATACCAGGCTAGTACCAGTCTAATACCAGGCTACTACCAGTCCAATACCAGGCTAGTACCAGTCTAGTACCAGGCTAATACCAGGCTAGTACCAGTCTAGTACCAGGCTAATACCAGGCTAGTACCAGTCTAGTACCAGGCTAATACCAGGCTAGTACCAGTCCAAATACCAAGCTTGTACCAGTACAATAACAGGCTAGTACCAGTCTAATACCAGGCTACTACCAGTCCAATACCAGGCTAGTACCAGTCTAGTACCAGGCTAATACCAGTCTAGTACCAGTCTAGTACCAGGCTAATACCAGGCTAGTACCAGTCTAGTACCAGGCTAATACCAGGCTACTACCAGTCTACTACCAGGCTAGTACCAGTCTAGTACCAGGCTAATACCAGGCTAGTACCAGTCTAGTACCAGTCTAATACCAGGCTAGTACCAGTCCAATACCAGGCTAGTACCAGTCTAGTACCGGCTAGTACCAGTCTAGTACCAGGCTAATACCAGGCTAGTACCAGTCTAGTACCAGGCTAATACCAGGCTAGTACCAGTCTAGTACCAGGCTAATACCAGGCTAGTACCAGTCTAATACCAGGCTAGTACCAGGCTAATACCAGGCTATTACCAGTCCAATACCAAGCTAGTACCAGTCTAGTACCAGTCTAGTACCAGGCTAATACCAGGCTAGTACCAGTCCAGTACCAGGCTAGTACCAGGCTAATACCAGGCTAATACCAGTCCAATACCAAGCTAGTACCAGTCTAGTACCAGTCCAATACCAAGCTAGTACCAGTCTAGTACCAGGCTAATACCAGGCTAGTACCAGTCTAATACCAGGCTACTACCAGTCCAATACCAAGCTAGTACCAGGCTAATACCAGGCTAGTACCAGTCTAATACCAGGCTACTACCAGTCCAATACCAGGCTAGTACCAGTCTAGTACCAGGCTAATACCAGGCTAGTACCAGTCTAGTACCAGGCTAATACCAGGCTAATACCAGGCTAGTACCAGTCCAATACCAAGCTAGTACCAGGCTAATACCAGTCTAATACCAGGCTAGTACCAGTCTAGTACCAGGCTAATACCAGGCTAGTACCAGTCTAGTACCAGGCTAATACCAGGCTAGTACCAGTCTAATACCAGGCTACTACCAGTCCAATACCAGGCTAGTACCAGTCTAGTACCAGGCTAATACCAGGCTAGTACCAGTCTAGTACCAGGCTAATACCAGGCTAGTACCAGTCTAGTACCAGGCTAATACCAGGCTAGTACCAGTCCAATACCAGGCTAGTACCAGGCTAATACCAGTCCAATACCAGGCTAGTACCAGTCTAGTACCAGGCTAATACCAGGCTAGTACCAGTCTAGTACCAGGCTAATACCAGGCTAGTACCAGTCCAATACCAGGCTAGTACCAGTCTAATAGCAGGCTAGTACCAGTCCAATACCAGGCTAATACCAGGCTAATACCAGTCCAATACCAGGCTAGTACCAGTCTAGTACCAGGCTAATACCAGGCTAGTACCAGTCTAGTACCAGGCTAATACCAGGCTAGTACCAGTCTAGTACCAGGCTAATACCAGGCTAGTACCAGTCTAATTCCAAGCAAGTAAGGGGTTCATTTACAGGGGGCGAAGAGGGGCCCCTGCTCCTCCCATAGAGCTCTGCCCTTTATTTGGTTACAACAAACACAAGAACAGTTTATCTCAAGTTTAGAATTGAAAACATTGTTTGGAGTCTTTAGGGATTGAAGTTTCACTGAAGGCTGTTGATGATCAGTATCACCTTAATGAGGCTGAAGATTTAAACAACGATCCATCCTGACAGTCAGACTGGAAAAATAACATATAGGTGTTTGAATAGAACTGAGTGAATGTGACAGTATGGTAATAAGTCTGCCCAGTTTTATGTTCTTCTGCTGCTGCAGACCACAATGAAAAGGACATTTAAAAGTACACTTCCAGTTTCTTTGGCAACAAAAAGTGAGGTATAAGTAGGAAGAAGGGAGGGTGAGATTTATAGAAGGAAGAATAGAGACCAAGTTCCAGTCCAGATGATTAGATATCAGAAATACAGTGAGACCTGAAGTAGAGAAGTGTCATCAATAAAATACTAATAAGAAGAGAACATCAATCTGTCCACTTGGCTGTTCTATAAATTAGTTTTCTGTATGATTTCAACATTTTATGGTCAATATCAGTGAATGTAAGACGTGAACAGACAGAAGCACTTAAGTCTTTTATTTTGAAAGAGGATTTATTGGCCTCTTTGCCGACGGGACACGGTAAAAGTTTAATCTACCAGCTGGTTCCTGTTGTTGCTAAATGGCTCTAGCGCTATCCAATAGCATGTGAAGACGGTTTGATTGACAATCGTTGGTCCCGCCCCTATGAATGAGTCGTTTTAGTGGACCGTGGCCAGACTATATATCCACATATATAGTCTGGTTTAGCAGGCTGGCTGTGGTACATACTGACTGATACAGTTACCACATGCCCACTGTGTCTCTATATATCACCAACATACATGTCTGATTACACATGTAAACATGCTAACACTCCACAGTCTATTTTATCAGATACATTTCGTCTTTGAAAGCTTTTTTGATCATTTTTTGCTGAATTTATAATCTTTTAAACATCAAAATGTTTCAGTTGAGGTTAAATGCCAGTTCATCCTCCCCGAGAAGAAAGAACTTTGTTCTCGCTGGGGATCTCCGAGAACAAAAATGGCGTCATTTGATCTCCTAGACCCAGTTCGGCAGCGCTAACAGCCTCATCAGCTGAGCAGAACTTTTTTCTGCAGGACGTCGGAGAACAACTGCTGTGATTGGTCAGAAAGGGAGAATGAGCGTGGTTAGTGTGGGTAGCGCTTGACGTTGTTGATGTGACTGGCTAGTCAGATCAGTGGACATTAGGCTAACTACAACCCAAACAACTGGTCTGATGCTAAATTGTAGAGGTTTTTGAGCAGAAGTAGAGAGAAGATGAGGTGGACATTTAAACCAACACTTCGGTGTTGTTCAGTTCACGTTGTCCATATTATCTGCCGAGGGAGTTCACTGGTGTTGTCTTGGTAGCAGTTTACATTCCACCATTCGTTGTTGCTGACTCTGCATGTGATGTCATCCGCTCAGTTGTTGCCACGCTACAGATGCAGCCCCTCAGTGCATTAGTGGTAATAGCTTGATATTTTAGCCACACCTCGCTCTAACCTGTATGCTCCACCAGAGGAAAGAAGACACTGGATTTGTGATTTGATCATTATTTGTTTTTTTCTGCTTATGATGAAACCTGTGAAGAATAACTGTGAGGAGATGGTTACAGGAAGCTGGAGAGACTCTGTAGGAACGTTTGGAGGCTACAGACTGGGATGAACCCTGTGAGGTGACATCAGTACCATGACTGAGTGACCTCAGAGTCCTCCTCACTAGAAATGGGAGGAGCTTCTCCAATAACAAACCCTGGATCACCATGAAAGAACTGCTGAACAAGAAAAAAGAGTTTTCAGAGACAGAGACGATATAAACTCAACGTCAAGATGTGAAAACCAAAGAGGCGTTGAAGAAAGATGTTTGGACATGGATAAGGAGAGTCAGACAGATGGAAGTCTGGACAAAGACAATGAAATAAACACATTCTATCTTTAATAGGTTCACTTCAGCATCCTCCTCTCCTGACCTCAGCCAATCAGGCCTTCTTCCCTCTCCTGACCCACAGCTTTACTGTCACACCTCNAACTCCACTTCAGTCATGATCCTGTTGCTCTCTAGTCCTCCTCCTCCTGCCTGTCTGTGTCTAGGAGTCAGGTGAAGTGGCAGCTGGAGAGACATAACCATGAGAGAGAGACGTGATCTGGTGGACGACTTGATGGCATCAATCATCTCATCTTCAATGTCAACAAAACAAAGGAGACCTGGGTGTTGACCTGGACAGCAGACTGGACTGGAGACAGTGAAGGGACAGAGCAGACTGGACTTCTGGAGGAAGCTGAGGTCCTTCAGGGTTTTCAGCCAGATGTTCCAGATGTTCTATCAGTCTGTTGTGGAGCGTTGGATCTGATCTGCTGGAGCAGCATCAGAACCAAAGATCAGCTGATAAAGGAGGCGGAGTCTGTTCTGGGGACTCTGGAGCCTCTAGAGCTGACTGGACAAAGGAGGACGCTTCATA
>SSNR01000404.1:91636-94136 GCA_006937965.1 Callopanchax toddi | reverse complement strand
TCTATAGGAACCAGTCAGTGTTCTCTATAGGAACCAGTCAGTGTTCTATAGGAACCAGTCAGTGTTCTATAGGAACCAGTCAGTGTTCTATAGGAACCAGTCAGTGTTCTCTATAGGAGCCAGTCACTGTTCTATAGGAACCAGTCAGTGTTCTCTATAGGAACCAGTCAGTGTTCTAACAACAGGAACCAGTCAGTGTTCTATAGGAACCAGTCAGTGTTCTCTATAGGAACCAGTCAGTTTTCTATAGGAACCAGTCAGTGTTCTCTATAGGATCCAGTCAGTGTTCTCTATAGGAACCACTCAGTGTTCTATAGGAGCCAGTCAGTGTTCTATAGGAACCAGTCAGTGTTCTATAGGAACCAGTCAGTGTTCTATAGGATCCAGTCAGTGTTCTATAGGAACCAGTCAGTGTTCTAACAACACAGACCAGTCAGTGTTCTCTATAGGAACCAGTCAGTGTTCTATAGGAACCAGTCAGTGTTCTCTATAGGAACCAGTCAGTGTTCTCTATAGGAACCAGTCAGTGTTCTCTATAGGAACCAGTCAGTGTTCTCTATAGGAACCAGTCAGTGTTCTATAGGAACCAGTCAGTGTTCTCTATAGGAACCAGTCAGTGTTCTCTATAGGAACCAGTCAGTGTTCTATAGGAACCACTCAGTGTTCTATAGGAGCCAGTCAGTGTTCTATAGGAACCAGTCAGTGTTCTATAGGAACCAGTCAGTGTTCTATAGGATCCAGTCAGTGTTCTATAGGAACCAGTCAGTGTTCTAACAACACAGACCAGTCAGTGTTCTCTATAGGAACCAGTCAGTGTTCTATAGGAACCAGTCAGTGCTCTCTATAGGAACCAGTCAGTGCTCTCTATAGGAACCAGTCAGTGTTCTATAGGAACCAGTCAGTGTTCTATAGGAACCAGTCAGTGTTCTCTATAGGAACCAGTCTGTGTTCTATAGGAACCAGTCAGTGTTCTATAGGAGCCAGTCAGTGTTTCTATAGGAACCAGTCAGTGTTCTCTATAGGAGCCAGTCACTGTTCTATAGGAACCAGTCAGTGTTCTCTATAGGAACCAGTCAGTGTTCTCTATAGGAACCAGTCAGTGTTCTCTATAGGAACCAGTCAGTGTTCTCTATAGGAACCAGTCAGTGTTCTAACAACAGGAACCAGTCAGTGTTCTCTAGGAACCAGTCTGTGTTCTATAGGAACCAGTCAGTGTTCTCTATAGGAACCAGTCTGTGTTCTATAGGAACCAGTCAGTGTTCTCTATAGGAAACAGTCAGTGTTCTATAGGAACCAGTCAGTGTTCTCTAGGAACCAGTCAGTGTCCTATAGGAACCAGTCAGTGTTCTATAGGAACCAGTCAGTGTTCTCTATAGGAACCTGTCAGTGTTCTCTATAGGAACCAGTCAGTGTTCTCTATAGGAACCAGTCAGTGTTCTCTATAGGAACCAGTCAGTGTTCTAACAACAGGAACCAGTCAGTGTTCTCTATAGGAACCAGTCAGTGCTCTATAGGAACCAGGCAGTGTTCTCTATAGGAACCAGTCAGTGTTCTCTATAGGAACCAGTCAGTGTTCTATAGGAACCAGTCAGTGTTCTCTATAGGAACCAGTCAGTGTTCTATAGGAACCAGTCAGTGTTCTATAGGAACCAGTCAGTGTTCTCTATAGGAACCAGTCAGTGTTCTATAGGAACCAGTCAGTGTTCTATAGGAACCAGTCAGTGTTCTATAGGAACCAGTCAGTGTTCTAACAACAGGAACCAGTCAGTGTTCTCTATAGGAACCAGTCAGTGTTCTCTATAGGAACCAGTCAGTGTTCTCTATAGGAACCAGTCAGTGTTCGCTATAGGAACCAGTCAGTGTTCTCTATAGGAACCAGTCAGGGTTCTCTATAGGAACCAGTCAGTGTTCGCTATAGGAACCAGTCAGTGTTCTCTATAGGAACCAGTCAGTGTTCGCTATAGGAACCAGTCAGTGTTCTCTATAGGAGCCAGTCAGCGTTCTCTATAGGATCCAGTCAGTGTTCGCTAGAGGAACCAGTCAGTGTTCTCTATAGGAACCAGTCAGTGTTCTATAGGAACCAGTCAGTGTTCTCTATAGGAACCAGTCAGTGTTCTATAGGAACCAGTCAGTGTTCTCTATGGGAACCAGTCAGTGTTCTATAGGAACCAGTCAGTGTTCTATAGGAACCAGTCAGTGTTCTCTAGGAACCAGTCAGTGTTCTATAGGAACCAGTCAGTGTTCTATAGGAACCAGTCAGTGTTCTCTATAGGAACCTGTCAGTGTTCTCTATAGGAACCAGTCAGTCTTCGCTATAGGAACCAGTCAGTGTTCTCTATAGGAACCAGTCAGTGTTCTCTATAGGAACCAGTCAGTGTTCTAACAACAGGAACCAGTCAGTGTTCTATAGGAACCAGTCAGTGTTCTCTATAGGAACCAGTCAGTCTTCTCTATAGGAACCAGTCAGTGTTCTCTATAGGAACCAGTCAGTGTTCTCTAT
>SSNR01000404.1:26046-82538 GCA_006937965.1 Callopanchax toddi | reverse complement strand
GGGGGGGGGGGGGGGGGGGTTCTTATTATTCGGATCACAAAGTTGAAATCGTATTAGTTTTTTGTGACTTTGACTCTTTTTGACATTTTTTAAACTTGTTTCTGTCAAAAGAACAGAAAACCCTTATTGTTAGCTAATAGCTGTAGCCTATTTATTGTTTATTGTAGAAATGAATAAGAGAATTATTTGAATAATCATAAAATGAATAGGATACATTAGGTTTTGATACATAAAGGCAGGAAAACGTGTTTTCAAATGGGTAAATGTAAAAGATCTTCAAATGGCTGTTGTTCTCTACTCCACCACTAGGTGTCAGTAACTACCACTCATGTTCTGAGGTGATCATCTCCTGCTTCTTCCTCCTCACTTTCTTCATTCAATGAGAGATCTGCATGTTTGTCATCTCATAAATTAGAATTTGTTGTCACTTTATTAGATTTTCTTCCTGATTCCGTCTTTGGACAACCTTCATATGTCAGTGTCATTTTTAGTTTTAGGGTTTTTTATGAAAAACTGTTGAGATAGCGCCTGACTGTGACCCAAAGGTCAACAAAACAATAGGAAACAACAGAGCAGGTGTTGGATCTGTGAACCATTATCGGAGATCCTGAGCTGGGTACGAAAACTGAAGCAGATAAAATCATTATTCAAACAAATAATTATATGGGAACAAATTAAACCAAAATGTGCACATTTCTGAATGCAGCTACTACACACTCAAAGAACGTCATTTTGTCTTTTCTTGTTTTGTGTATTTCTATGTCTGGTTGATGAGGGCAGCAGCTCCAGCAGGAAGCCACCTGCACCAGCTCCTCTGCTGGGACCCCAAGGGGTCACTTTTTAGTGAAGGTGAGACCAGGAGCATTTGTGGTTTAGAGTTTTTATTATTTAAAGTAAAACTATAAATAATACTTTCAAAAAACTCCATTCAGTTTAGTAGAAAGTTCTGATGTTGTGCAGTCATGATGAAGACTCCTGGAGGTGATGATTCACTTGCCCTCAGCTGCGTCCACGCTGCCTGCTGCTTCAGGAGCTCTAATTGGTGGCTGATGATCTCAATGCGTCTGCAGTCTGCAGCTCACGTCTCCATGTTGATGTTCTAACATCCCTCAGGCACAGTCAGCGTCCTCTCCCTTTTCGACTCAAATAAGCTGAGAACCAACCCCCATTTTTCTGTTTCTCAAACTTATTTAGTTTGATCTGACACAGGAATGATGCAGAGGTTATTTCTGGAAGTACTTCTAAATCCAGGACATCTGATGGCAGATGAACTCAAGCATGTTACCTACTTTTCTCTCTCTTCATCCTGCCTTCTTTTATTATGTAAAACTGTTCAAAAGCTCGTTAATGCAAATAACTCATCAGCCAATCACACGTCAGCAGCTCAGTGATTCATCGTGGTGAAGACGACCTGCTGAAGGTCATATGTCGCCTCCTAGTGTCCTGTCTTGTGCCTTGTTCTAATGTTTCCCCTTCTTGTCTCACACAGGTTACCGAGCCACCTGTCTCGTCTCGTCATCACCTCCCTGTCTCGTCTCTGTCTGTCAGATCCTCGTCTTATCCTGTCAGTGTGTTGCTTGTTCCTTGAACCTTAATAAATATCTTTTTGATTCCATCTGCACTTGGGTCCTCCATTACAACCACCAATCGTGGTCTGACAGTCAGAGGAGGGTGATCAGAGCGTCATCCACATCTGACAGAAAGGTCAACCAGTTGTTTTAGTTGGACAGGTTGGGTCAGTGGAGTGTAAACTGCCTGCAGGGTTAATGAAAAGTCACTTAGCCCCATCTGGTGATTAGATCCGGAATACCACGATTGCAAGATCTCCGTCGCCGTCACGGTACCCAGGAAGTCACGTGTCTCACGAGGGTTAGGCTAACCCAAAGTGGCTAGCTGTTATGCTAGCGCTGGAGTGTTTTTAGCTCATGATTCCTGCTTTTTTTCAATCTCTCCCTGCTTGAACACAGCTGATTTCTTTGAAGGAGTAAATAACCGCTCCTGTAGAAAGCTATGAAGGCTGAGGAGACATTTCAACAGGTAGATTTAGGCGTTTAGAAGCTGAAACAATGGGCTTTTTACATTAGACCCCTGTTTTCTTTTTTCAGTCTGTGCGCAACTCTAAGCAAATGTTGAACCTTGCTAAGGACCTGTTGGAGACGTGAAACCAGTCAGAGCAGCTGGTGAGATGAAAAATGTTGAATTTATGACACAATTTAAGACTTGTAGACCCTCACACACACAGAACCAACTCGTCTCTAAATAGAATAAAAATTTAAATCTGAATGAAAATATGTCACATTTTTGAAAAATATCCCATTATGTTCATCCAGTCATCTTCAGATTATATACAGTAACAGCTGCACTTATTGGTGCATTAATTGTGATTTCTGAGACTTAGGAATCCTGCAGGGACACTTGTGCGTAATGCGCTGGATGCGCTGCAGCTCAGCCAGTAGTCAGACTCCGGATGAATGGGAGAGAGTTTTTAGAGATTTCTAGCTAACGACTGGACGATCGATCAGCTGATAGATTCATTAGAGCATCCTATGGATCAACTGGGTCCAGTATTAGATCAACAGAACCATCAGAACCAGTAAAACCCGGTGTCACCGGCCGTTCTCGGGTTTCAACCTGCGATTATTTTATCCAGCAGGTTGACTGTTTGATAGGATGAACAGCATGACCTGTCTTCCCCTTTGGATTCAATTAAATGTTGTCATTAAACATTTCTCTTAGATCTTAGATCTACACCATCTCTCTGTCAGACTGACAGCAGGCGCACTGCAGCGAGACGTCTTTCGGAGCACTTCCGTGTCTCTAATCCGTCAACATTTCATCACCAAATAAAACATTTTCCCGTCCATCCACCACAAGCACCTCGAGTTTCTGCCTCTGTAAAATCACGTTTTCTAAACCTCTCCGTTGTCACGATTTACTGTTAAAAGCCAGAAACCCACCGGCTTATGCATATGCAATTATTCATGAGGTCCTTAGCATTGACCGTATATGTCAGAATGTGGGTGTGTAGGAGGAGGGTTCTGACCCAAAAACAGCTGAGCGCAGTTCTAGGTCTGACAGCGATTTATAAAGCAGAACTGTGTGGATCTGTGAGTCTGCAGGGTTTTATAAATCAGAAATGGAATTTGCGTACCTGAACATTTTTTTGTTGAGCTTAAACAAGTTTTAGTAAGGATTCTACGCAAAGTTTTATAAATGAGCACCCTGATCTCTACCAGACCTGTAGGATTAATAAATCACTTCAACAGAACCTTCCTGACTACATGAAGGAGGCTAGAAGATCTCAAAAAGCAACACATCATGTCCTGTTCTAAAGAGATTCAAGAACTAAAGAACCCAGAACATTTAAAGCTCTGCAGGACTCACGGGGTTAAAGTTAAGGTCAGAGGTCATGATTCAGCAATAAGAATGAGACGGGACCAAAAAAAAATCCTCCATCAGAGAGTTCAAAGGTCAAACCTCTCCTGACCAAAAACAGCATTAACACCTGTCTCACATTAGCTAAAAACATCTAGGTTCTCCCAAGGACTTCTGGGAAACATTCTGTCAGCTGACGAGACAAAAACTGAACTTTCTGAAAGGTGTGTGTTTATTTATTGGATGCTTTTATCCAAAGTGACTTCTTCTGTTCCACCTGGAGTCAAACTCTGTATTTCATCTAAACGTCATCCTAACAGTCAGACATGGTGGTGGGAGTGTGATGGTCTGGTCTTCGGGACCTGGTCAGCTAGCTGGAACTGATGGAACCATGAATTCTGACGACAAGAAAATCCTGAAGAACAATGTCTGACCTTTGACCTTAAACAGGACGTTCATGTTGGAAAATCCTCCAATTTAGCTGAAGTGAATCAATTCTGTAATGAAAAGTGGGCAGAATGTCCCAAACTGACTAATTCATATGGGACTACATAATAAAGGTAGACTGAGGGGTTAGGAACAAACAGTAATAACGCAGACTAAAGTGAGTTGATGTTGTAAAGATTTATTGATGCTGAAATGTTACCTTTACAGGTCAACAGTAAGAAGTGACTAAAGGCCAGACCCCACTGCTGCGTCCTGCTACGACATGCCTGCAGCATCTGACCCCATCGTCTGGGGTCAAAGGTTACTGAGCCAAAACACACTCTGCAGTATGGCCCCTGATTCAGAAGGAGCATGTCTGCAATAAAAACAAATTTAAAAAGTCATGTGTTTAAAAAACCGTATTTGAAAGAAGAAACAAGATAGAACTGTACATACCTGTATTTTCATAATAATAAACAGTTATTAAATACAGCACACAGTCCACCTTTATACAAGCTCAACACTGAATAGATGGAACCTCTTGATGAAAACAGGACACATTCAGATCCCTCCAGCTGACACCTACAACACCAACGTTTGGTTGGTTTATCTCTGACTTCGGTTTACACCTGAACCAGTAGTAGTTTTATACCTTTAAAATACTAAAGGTGGTAGCAAATACAGCTGAGTGCTTATGGGTGTGTGTACAGGAGAAGTACAGGAGTACTAACCCTTTATGTACCCCTGTACTTATCCTGTACACACCCTCTATTAAGGTCTGACGTTTTAGAGTGATCCAGGTTTTAGTGAGTCTTTAAAGAAAACAAAGGAAAACTGAATGAATGAAAACGAAGAGAATCCTTTAGAAGAACAGCCATTCTCTTCTGCAGAATAAACACTCCTTCATTTTTATACAGTATTCACATAAAGTTAGGGATATTCGTCTTACTGGTGACATTTATTAAAGTGATGCATTTAATGGTGATTCCCTCATTGAAACTGAGCCAACAGCAGTGGAGGGGAGACCCAACTAAACATGTCCATGTCTCAATAACTGGTCATGTGACCTTCAGCATCAATTACAGCTTGACAAGGTCTCAGTCTGTCCACAGGTCCACTGACTGCTGCTGAGACATGACATCACACTCTTCTTGAAGGTCAGGTCATTCAGGTTCTGGGGTTCAGAGCTACCAGCCTCTACATGGAGACTCAGGTCTGGAGAGAGTCCAGGTCTCTCCCTCTCAGGTCCTCCAGCCTCCAGCAGCCGTTCCCTAATGATGGTCCTGGATGATCTGGAGCATTGTGGTCCATGAAGATGAAATGAGGCCTGTGTTGTTCATGCAGAGGATCAATTATTGGATTAATGATGTCATCCAGGTAGTTCACAAAGTGTAGGACAGTTCTGTGTGGACTAGAAACACCTGTCCTCACTGTAACACCTCCACCATCAAATGCTGGTCTGGAGACAGCAGTAGCTGATGCATAGAGTCTCCTTGATGTCTCCAACATCAACTTTCATCAGTGAACTGGCCCACTGGTTCCTCGTCCAGTATAAACGCTCCCTGGTCCATGAAGATGATGAAGCCTGTACCTGGTTGTCTAGCATGCAGACCACGCTGATGTAATTGGTTCCTGGAGCTGTGTGTCATTCTTCATCGGGTTCCTCAGGTCACTGATCACCATGAAGGTCATCAGAGTGGGATGTGGACAAAGGACGTCCACTTCCACGTCCTTCTGTGACTCTTCCAGTCTCTCTGGATCAACCTGCTGATGACCTCTAAGCTCAGTGGACACCTCCATCTGAGAACTTCCTGTTTGACGCGTCTCCATGGTGACGTTCTGTTGATCAGTTAGGTGGTCTTGGTCTCATGATGTCATCATGATGAGGAGGACTGTTTGGAGACCAGTTCTAATGGATCCAGGACCTTTACTGGTGGATTGATGGATCAAACAGCTGCTGTGAATGTATCCATTCAGCTCCTCGTTAGAGAACAGCAGGTTGAGGAGAAAGTACTGAGACGATAACCAGCTGCATTCAGAGGTTTAGAGAAGGTCACATTAAGGTCACCTGTAAAGGTTAGAGGGCATTCTAGGTTCATCCTGAAATGTCACCAGAAAGACAAACACCCCTAACGTTTGTGAGTACAGGAGGTTAGATGGAATCATTTCTGGGAAACGGACCTCCAAAAAAAACCCCCAAAAAATCATCAGCTTCCATCTGAAGCTTTACAAATACAGAAAGTCTGATCTGCATATAATGGCTGCTTGCAATAAAGTGCATTCTGTTTTTACATTTTAATTCTATTCGTTCAAAACATTAAAAAAAACTTAAACATATACAGAACATCCTAAATAAGGGAATCAATTCACCAGAAAACTCAATCCCACTAGTGGAGCAGTCAGGTAGAACGAAAAGAAGCAAACATCAAGTCCAAAGACACGATTGGGTTTCTGCCTCTCTGATTGGTTGTTCTGGTTACCACCTGTCCTCATGTCAGTCAGGAAGTGATGGACAGCGTCACGTCCTCAGATGGACGTAAAGACTCTCAGTCTCAGTTTGACCTGCTTTTATTGACAGAAGTTTCTCTTCTCTGCATGTTGATAGAAAACATGACTTTACTGCTGGTGTTGATGCTGAAACCATGCTGCTTACATAAAGGTACCATAGGGACTAGCTAGGTATCGCTAGCTATTTGACACAAACAGAGCTCTCACCCCTCCCGTCGGGTATAATCCTTATGCCGCACCTCCTCTGGACATGGGACCACACATTGCCACAGAAACAATAAAGAGCAAAACACCAGTTGTTGAAACGCTACGCTAATGTTCCCCCTGGTTTCTCCTCTTTCTACGTCCAAACGTTTTTAGTTTTCTGCTAGCTAAAAATGTGTTTTTCTTTTTGGGACTATGGTGTTTTTTCCTAAAATTGAAGTGCTAACAGCTGTTTTTGTCCTTCTCTCACTTCCTGGATGTTCTGCTTTAAAATGCTCCAGCAGCATTAATGGAGGATCCAAGCAGTGAGGAAGTGAGGCGCTTCAGCGAGACAGACAGCCGGATTGTCCAATAGTTTCTTTAGTCTGAAACGTATGATTGGCTGAGGTTTATAGAGAACTGCAGGACAACCATTTTATTGATTTCTTTCAGGGTTTTTTTAAATCGCCACCATATATTTATAGCTATGCTATGTTAGAACGTTGTTAAGAGGCATAAAAACAACATTTTAAGCTACATTGTTTACCAAATTCCCTATGGTACCTGAGCAGTGTCTCACTGAAGGTGAGGAGGGGGAAATCTTTTAGTCTACACTGAACTGATGACACTTTTATGACCATTGTTATACCTGGTCCAGTCATGTGGGACAGATGATGTCATTGTAAACTCCTGTGTTTACCTTACATAAAGCTGAGGTTCTTGTTCTCTAAAGGAGACTCCATTCCCAACCGTCTGCTTCTCCTCAACTATTTTCTTTTATATTAGCTTTCAATACCAGTCAGAAACCCTGGAGTTATTTTAGATCAAGACCTTTCTTATGACTTTTAAGGCCGGATCACACGTGGTGAGAAACTTTCCTTTAAAAATGGCGGACACTGGCCGTTCTGATCCTACAGTGTGTGGTGGGATCACACACGAACAGATTTTACACACGAACGTTCCCAGATCAGACGTGAAATCTCGCAGAACTTCACGAGATCAAACGTGACTTCGGAGTAAACAAACATGACAGCTTTTACTTTTATTATAAACAATAAACTTGTGACAGTTTAAATAATCCGAGCAGCTGTTTTGATGAGAGACGCTTTTCGATCTGCAGCTTGTGTCTGTCAACTCGCTCTCTGATTGGCTACACATCAGCAGATTCTCGGGGGTCACCACACACGCTGCGATGTCGGGTCTAGACAATCCAACATGTTCAATTTCCCAGATTTGCAATCGGAGCGGTTCCGACAGCGTTCCGATTGGACCAGAGCGCTCTTCACCCTCCGTACACCAGAGGATGATCTGATCAGATTATCTTTAGAGATCAGATGCGTCTTTAAGATTGTCAGAGGAGGAGAATCGGGTTAAAAATCCTGCTCTGTGAACCGGCCTTAAATGGCTTTTTAGCTAATTCCAATCTTAGTAAAAATGGGTGACATCACTCAATGCTGGCGGAGTCTCTAGAAACAGGAAGTGGTCCTCTGACTGGACAGGAAAGACACTGTTCCAGGTTTGACCTGAGCTACTCCTCCATCACAACCACACCTAAAACCACCTGTCCTTCAACGAGGCTCAGGTCTAAAACACTTCCTGTCTGATTCCTGTTTAGTGAGACGTGACGTAAAGGTTACCAGGCAATAAATAACAGTCAAACTGACCCACTTCAGAGATATCATCACATCACCAGCCGCTATTGGACAATCAATAACTGATTAAATACCAGGATGTATAACTAACTGGTTTAAAGATGGCACCACAACAGGAACACACTGAGAACCAACTCCACAGTGACTCTGATTTCTGTTTAAGGGTCAAATTAAACTAAATATTACAAGAAAACTCAAGTTGTATAAAAACTGTTTTGCTGGCGTTTCTGAAGGCAGACCTATGACTTTTGGCTTGAGAACACTAGTTTACTAATCCATACACCATTGTAAACAAAGAACATGTGACTTTAAATACCATGGCTCCTCCCAGCATCACCACTGGGAGATGAACCCTATAGGAACCGGTGAACCCTGGTTCCTCCAGCCTTCCTGCTTGTGCCGCCTGTGAGTTTAAGGCCCATCGAGTCAATGTGTGTCTCTGGTTCTTCACTGCGTCCTGCTCATATGGTCAGAGGTAGAAGTCTGTGGGACCCTGTGGGTCAGGGAAACCACTGAAAGTCTCAGTGCCAGGCATCTGAACGTCAGGGGGATCTGGTCCATTCCCATCTGGGTGGGAACTGTTCAGGATGCAGCCTTTCTCCATCTGCACAAGTTAAAACAGGAATCATTAAAACTAGTAAGTAACGATTAAAGTTACCCGATAACAGGAACCGATACCAGTGGCTTCACTGTCTGTGACTTGTGATTTCTGTTGTAGTTTCCTATATTGAACACTAGGGGGAGCTATTGAGCTAAAGAGGAACAGTGTGGGTTGAGAGCTGGAGATGGTGCCAAATAGTTCATTTTATTTGGTTAAAATGTGGAAAACTGCAATAATTTCACTGTGAAATCACAGGAAATGGTTATTTTTCACCTTATATTTTAGTTTTGTGATCATTTTTATTAATATATATATTTTTTTTATCTAACTCAGTTATTTGTTGTAAAAAGCAGAGAAGAAAAAAATAAAACCTGTATTCCAATTTGCTGCATTTTTTTGTGTGGTAGAAGTATCGGTACTCGGTATCGGCGAGTACTCAGATTTAAGTATCAGTATCGGATCGGTTTTGAAAAAAGTGGTATCGGCACATCCCTAATTAAAACACACCGTCATTCATGACTGCTGTCACTTAGTTTTATGTCATTTGTGTCCTCTGAGGACATTATTCACTAAATGGTGGACAATAATAAAGATGTTCCAGATGTCCTTTTGTTTGTGGTTTAAGCAAAAAGTTCAATGCACAAATTAAAAGAAACCTTCAGGAAGTAATCATTACGTGAACATCTGTAACTAATTCATAGTTTAGGTGAATCCAATTCAAGATGGCTGTCACAACTAATCAACCTTCGCTTTTAAGGATGTGACTAAATCAGCTTTAACTCCTTCAGTTCTCAGCAGACGATTTTAGCTTAAAACTGACAGCAGGTGAACGTTTACCTTCAAGAAATCTCACCATGATTAGTGATATTTATCCTCATGTCTCTAAACTCACTGTATAACAAGTGAAACATATAAAGATAAAAATAATGATGGTAAAATCATAGTTATCACCTAAAGCAGCAGGTGTTAGCAGCAGATCACCATAGAGCTAAAGGCCACAGGTCAGCGTTTCAGCAGCCTCACCGTACTGAGACGGGGGTCATGGTCGATCTCGGAGGTCACCATGTGATCCAGCTGATGACAGGACTTCCCCACTCCCTGGATCTCCTCCAGGGGGCTGTGAGGAGCAGAGCGCTGTGACAGGCTGGAGATGACCTGTGCCAAAGGAACTAGTATTTGCTCCTGATGCTCCTTGCAGTTCATCTCCTGGAAGGATAGAATGGTGGACTTACCCCCTTCTTGGTGTCCAGACCTTCCAAACAAACCAGTCCTACTTACACAGTAATCCACATTGTAAACATCAGACATGCTATGGTCCAGGAATGACTCTAAAGAGGCGTCTGGATGGAGTTTGTTGCTGGTATCAGTAAAGGGGCTGCTGTCCAGACTCTCAGTGAAGCTGAAGTTCTGCCACTGGGACGTTCCTGCAGAGCTCTGCGAGTCAGAGGTGTCACATAGCTGCTGAAGGTAGCGTTGGCTCATATACTGCTGATGAAGATCCCCGTCCAGCTGTGAGGCCTCGCCGCTGACAGCAGTAGGTTGTGATTTCATGTCTTCTACTTGTATCCCTGCAGTCACTAGAATATCTTGAGCTGTCCACCGTTCGTTTGGTTGAGAGAGAGTCTGCCCTGGAGGCGCTCCGTTAGTCACATGGTCGTGGTGCGAGCTCCAGTGTCGAGCCACCATGTCTGTCCGCATGTTAAGGTGCTGCTGCATCTGCTGTGAAAGCAGCACAATGGGAGCCACCAGAGAAGGCTTACGCTGAGCAAACTGCCCCTGAACATCAGGATCCGATGAGGGATCATTCTCAGGTGCTAATGCTGTAGAAGTGTTAGCCAACATCTGTCCTCCAGGCTCTGTGGAGTCTGTTTCTCCATCTATAAAGTCGTAGATATACGAAAGGATCTCATCATTTGTCAGGAGTTCATCCAGCGTAGGCACATGCTCAGGGTCCATCTCCACCCTGATCATCCGCTCATCTAGCAGCAGCAGCTCCAGGTCCTCAGCGCTCAGACCCAGACCCTCCAAGGCCAGAAACAGCTCACCGTTTGAACAAACTCCATCCTCTGCATGTGCGACCCCCTGGTTCTCCAGGGAGAGGGAATCCAAAGTAGCCAACAACGGGTCAAAGCTGGCGCTGAACTCTGCAACGCCTTGGTTCATCACACCATTAGCAGACTCGTTCCAGCTCCTGAGCTGCCTGCTGGATGACTCGGGGTAAGGCAGGTCTATTTGCTCTCCAAAGAAGCTGCTGCTAAAGGACAGTTTGGGTTCTGGAGCTGGTTGGGAAACATACACAGACTCATCCTGACTCATGAGCGCCCCAAGCAGGGAGCTGGGGTTCAGGCCATCCCTCACCAGCCTCTCAGACCGGCTCTTCTTTGTTTTACTGGTTTTCTCATGGCTTCTTTCACTAAAGCCTGCGATGGGATGGGTGGACTGGTAGAGCAGGGCTTCACCCGTAGCATAGGTGAAGGGGAGATGCATAGAGCGCTTATGCAAGTGTTCCCCTCCTTCTTCATCCCTGTAAAAGAGCAAACATTTATTCTAAGAATGTCATTGTCACTGGCTTCAAAGTGACCATAAACACAGGAACGTACAGAAGGGGCCTCTGGGTGGCGATGATGTAGTCCGGCTTGCCGTTCTTGTACACTAGCCTGGCGTTGGCCTGAACCCATTTCCAGCGGTTCTCTTTGGTGAGAAGCCTGAACACAGTGAGTCCACTTTCTCCAGTCTTAATCACTAAACACACAAACACAACATTGAGTGAATACACACACAACAACGCTCCAAAACACAACGTACAACTGTATAGCTTCCATATTTAGTAGAAGTAGAAGACCTGAGAGTGTGTAGTACTCACTTCTAACATGGTTCTCTGCACAGTACAACATATCTGCTGCGTGGATGAACTGGTAGCCTGAGCCTCGGACTCTCAGCTCCGCCTCAGTGTACCCCAGAACGATTTTCCCTCTGGAGAAAAAGAGAGATCAGATTTAACACGTCGTTCCTGAGAGTCATGAATCCACTGGTGATGAGAAAACAGCAAAAACACACAAAAAATGTAGCTTGATGTTTGTTCTTCCACACACTTCTGGGTATTTCTTAATTAGTAAAAACCCAAACGGTCGGTAATGTGGGAGATACAGACTAATAGTGGCATTACTTTGCATCACAGGCCAGAGGCGTGAAGTCCAGTTTGTGTTTGGTTCTGAAGATCATGTTCTTGGTCCGGATCTCCAGGATGGCTGGAGGCTGCAGAGGAGTAGCTACAGCGAAGAGGGCGAGCTGTGGCGCGGCCTTTCCTCCATTTCCTTGCCTCTGGTTTTGTCCATGAAGAAACTTGAGTCTGCCCTGGATGTTCAAAGCCTTCAGAAAAATGATGAGAGTGAAGAAAACAATCATCCATCACTAGATTTTACTGCATCCAGTCACAGTCTGCTGTAGGTTTGAAGCTCCTGGTCTCAATTCATCAAAAACAAACGCAGTGGTTTTATCTCCTCGGCTGTGATTTAGTGTTGATTTAGTTTTTGTTTAAATCAGGAGTCTGCCCTATGAATTCACACAGAGGGAGGGAGGGAGGAGGGGGGTGAAGACCTACCAGGAAGCCAGAGGACGTGTCCAGGAGGCAGCGGAAGCGACACATGAAGCTCCTCTCCAGGAAGGACGAGTTCTCTGGGGGAAGCTGCTCTGGGCTGTAGGACACCAGAGGACAGCTGCTGTCCAGCTCCACCTCTGTCAAGAAGAAAACACGTTTCTGTGAACCAGCTGTTGGTTTGAATGAAAAGGTCTCTCTAAGTTTATGTATGATAATGAATCATTTAAGCATGTGAACCTTTACTAAACGGGTTGTAAATAACAAATGTTTAGTGACATCATCTCGTCTCATCGTTGGCTAAACACAGCATCAGGTTAAAGAGCCATCTGGGGCCTTTTGTATTGCTCCAGTCAAACTTGCTGTTTCTAGAGACTCCGCCCACTCTGAGTACATAAACTGATAGAACAACCCAAGTATCCCACTCAGCCTCTGCATCATGGAGGAGGGGAGAGGGTCCACCTGGAGGGGAATCCTGGGAAACTGCAGCCTCTGATGCAGGAGGGGGGTTCAAAGCCCAGTGCAGGTTCCTCCTAAGCTCCTGCTGGTCCTCGGTGTGGACCAGCTCATACACGCTCTGATGCATGACGTCCGTCTGAGAAGTAAAGAAATCAGCTCTTTAAAACTCATTGCTATCATTTTTCATAACAAATCAACATATAGATAAGTCAGTTGTACTGATATATTTGATATAATATTACATTGTCACCTTGAAGCAGCACTAGTGTGTGAACAGCTGTCTAAATAAACAGCTGGGTTGTGAATCGGATCCTGACAGGGAACCTGACGGGGATTCTGAGCCTCTACGTTCTGATGCAGCATCCTGCAGACTGTTGCTGCTTTTCTCAAATGCCAGGCTATAAATAGCTGCTGCCTGTCCCACCTGAACGCAGCACCAACCTCTACTGGTTGATATGCTCGGTTCTTCTTCTATTTTTTCTTTTGAGAGTGAGCTCCCGTCGAAGGATGTCTCCTGAGGATTCTGTGACAGTTTCATTTCCTCAGCAGGTCTCGGATTATCTCCTGGTTTTACTAGTTGGACAGTAGCTGTAGGGAGGGCGGACATGGAGGAACACTGGTACCTGATGGAAGCCCAGGTAGTCCTGGATGGTGTGGGAGCAGTAGAAGATGGTTCCACTTGCATTAACAACCAGCACAAACCCATTGAGTGCCTGTTGGAAGGAAGAAAGACCAAAATTTAACACGGTAGGGTTTCATCACCCCTGTGGAGCAGGGAGGTGTTTAACAACGAGTTAAACATGATCTGTAACGGTTTCACTCCTCAGATCAGGAACAGAATCTGGTTTTTAAGAATCCTGAAACAGTTAAGTGAAAATGCTCCTCCAGCTGATGAATTATGGGATGGATGTAGTGGTTAATGCCTTCATCTTGTCCTAGAGTATATTACGTTGTGTTACTATGTTTATGTCGTCCTGACCTCGATGTAAGGTCTTTTGTTAGGAATGTGTCACCCTATAACTGTGAGATGTCACCTTAACATTTTAGATTGTCATGAACTTTGTGTTGTACACTGAAAAAAGAAAAGGTTGAATCAACTTAATTGAATTGCTTCAGTTGGTAACAAGGAATTGAATTAAGTTTATCCAACTTAAATTACTAGGTACAAATTTATTAATTTAAGTTGGATAAACTTAATTCAATTGCTTGTTACCAATTAAAGCAATTCAGTTAGTTGGTTCAACTATTCTCTTTTTTTCAGTGTAGGGAGTGTTGGCTGTACACTCTAAAAAGAGTGTTTGGGCTGTAGTTCAGTTGATGGACTTATTGACCTAAATCTGACCTATTATTTTGGTTTAATCAGGACGACTTAAAATTTTGAGTTCAATCAAAGTAAAAGTCAGTGATGTTCACATTGAAGAAAAAGATCAGTTGAACCAACTTACTTGAATTGCTTCAATTGGTAACAAGTAATTTATTTAAGTGTATCCAACTTAAATTATTAAGTTAGTTTAACCTGACAAATTCAAGTCAAAACTCACTCAAATCATTCAGTTTCGTACAAATCAAAAATTCAAATCCCTCTGACTGAAATTTATATAAATTCAACTCAAAATTTTAAGTTCTTTCAAAGTAAAAAACTGCATTATCAAAAAGCACATTATCAATGACTTTGAACTAAAAAAAAACTGTTTAAATGTAAATCACCTTAAATGTGTGTTTTAGCGTGTTATTTTAGTTTTTAGTGTAAAATACTTCCATTGTAATTAGAATTTCAAGTTGGCTAAAAAGAAAAAAATATCCATTGCAGAGACGGAACATTTTAAAATTTATTGTGAGAACATCACAAATCTAACAATTTTGTACAGATGCGAGTAATTATGCACTATTTTATACTTTCCTACTCCCTGAATGGAGTTGAATATTTATGAGTAGCTAAGCCCTGCTAGCAGGTTAGTGACAAAAACTAAGTATCCATAAATACTCAACTCATTTAAAGGAATAGGAAAACATTATGAAGTATAAAAAAGTGTTCATTGCATGGTTATATTTAAAATCATATGAAATAATGAGCTGCTTGGTGGCACACGTTGTTGGCATTGTTGCCCTGCAGCAAGGAGGTTGTGGGTTCGCTTCCCAGCTCTGCAGCTTGCATGTTCTCCCCATGCATGTGAGTTTTCTCTGGCGCCCCAGTCTCTTTTAAGTTTGAAGTCATTGATAATGTGCTTTTGATTATTCAGTGTTTTCATTTGGAAAAACCTAAAAAATTGAGTTGAATTTACACAAATTTAGGTCAGAAGGATTAGAATTTTTAATTTGTAAGAAACTAAATGATCTGAGTGAGTTTGACTTAAGTTTGTTAGGTTAGACAAACTTAATAATTTAAGTTGGATAAACTTAATTGAATTACTTGTTACCAATTGAAGCAATTCAGTTAAGTTGGTTCAACTATTCTCTTTTCTCAGTGCAGGGTAGGCAGTGTGAGTTCTAACCTCAGGGTTTGGTTGAAGATTCAGTGATAAATGATCAGATTCTTGCAGCCTGGGAGTGTTAGGGTTAGTTCATTAGTTGAGTGCACCTTCCTACATGATTGGGTATGTTGTGTTTGAGGGCGTGCACACACTCTGTGCTCCTCTACTTCTTCACTTATCCTTAACACACGTTACTCAGACTGATCTGAAGATCC
Organism: Callopanchax toddi; assembly: GCA_006937965.1. Classification (NCBI taxonomy): domain Eukaryota; kingdom Metazoa; phylum Chordata; class Actinopteri; order Cyprinodontiformes; family Nothobranchiidae; genus Callopanchax; species Callopanchax toddi. Next base: position 67,053 of record SSNR01000404.1, on the reverse strand, counting down.
TAATAGACTGGAGCTCTCTGATTAATGTCCAGTTTGAACTGAAAACAAAGACTAATGTTTGATGGGAGAGAGACTCCGCCCACTTTTAGTGATGTCACCAGTGGGCGTGGCCATTACTATAAATAAATAACTGATAGAATGGATGTGAATCTCCCTTTAAAGATGTTGGGTTGAACTCAATATCTGTGCTACAAAATATAAAGCAAAACAACAAAACATGTCACTCAAAAGGTTTCAGCAGCTACCACCCCCTCACCCCCCCGACCCCCATGCCGTCCACAGGGGGTGTGATTACTGCTGCAGACATCAGGTCATCACACCTACTACAATAATCAGCTAGATGTCCTGCACAGGGAACCCAAACGGCTCCAGGGTGGAGGACACATCACCCAGTGAGACACGTAGAAACAAAAACGAGGCCACGCCTCCACGCCATGAGCCTCCCAGCTGCAGCTGATTGGATTCAGTCTCATGTTAAAGATGAGAGGTGGCTTACACAGTTTGGATTTAAAAGTCAACAAAGAGGTCAGCAAATGTTCTAAGATCATTTTGTTTTCTGTGCTGATCAATTTAGTTTTTGTTTACCATCAGCAATGCTAAATCCTCCACTGAGGAGCTTACCGCTCCTCACAGATGTTACAAAACCTGGTATTTTTATGACATCCAACCAGGAGGGAAAGGAGAGCGATGACCTTCCCTCTGCCGGTTTCTCCAGTTTGCTCTGATTCCCAGTGAGTGGAAGCTGAAGGTGACAGTGAGACATTCCTGCTCTGCTCTGGAACGGCTGGCAGGAGGTTTCCTGTCTTCTCCTGGAATGCCAGTGTGATGCTCATTGGAAGGAACTGGACTGGAAAATCAGGGAAACGACTGCAGAGCAACCCAAAAACCCTGGCAGCTCTGTGAGACCCTTCCCTGCTCCGACACACTACACTACAGACCTACATCTGTACTGTCCTGCATTCTTACTATCTCTACCTCTTATACTGAATTAATGTTGCTGTAGAGAAGCTTTTGTTTCTTAATAATGTGCTTTACAAATAAATAGACATCAACATGAACCAGGAGAGTCTGGTTTCTTTTGTCTGCTGACAGAAACAGGAGCTGAGGAGAAGAGGTCCACTGCAGGAATCCAGCATGTTTAACACTAAACTCCACACTTCTAGCTGAACAGCAGCTAATGGATGACTTGTTAGAATAACCTGTCGGTAAGTTTGACCAGAACAACAAGAAACAGTCTGATCAGAGCAGGCATGACGTGAGCTAACGTTAGCATTAGCTTCAGCTAACGCCTCCGCGTGGAAACACATCGGGAGCAGAACGAGGTGAGTTTATCAGGATGGCCTGATATAAAATATGAACTGAAGCTGTATGCAGAGCACATTGATCACAAAAAGGAATCACTTATGGGAGGAGCTTGTTTTATTTATGGGAGGGGCTTGTATGATGTAATGATTTACAGGCAAAAACCGTCCTGAAGCATCAGATGTGCTGGTGAACTGAAACACGTTTGGTATAGATGTTCAAATCTGCCAATATCCATAAAGTTTTTTATATTTTTCTATTGAAATGTTTAAATGGTTTTTTTTAACCCCAAAAAAATGACAATTTTTAGTTGAAGAAAACAGACTGAATCATAAAACCTGGAATAAAATATCACATTAAATCAAACCTTAGCCCTTTATAAATGCTTTATAAATAAGTTATTGAGAAGAGAGTTGTTCAACACCTTATTATTAGGCATTAATAAGGGAGCTCAGGTCCTGTATTATTATTTATTTAGGTGAAGGTCAGTTTGGTTCTTTGACATGTGAAAATGTTCATAGCTTTTAGAAGAAGACTCATGCTAAAGGCTAAAGCACATCACTCATTATTAATGAGTTGTAATAAACCACTATTTGGTCAGAAACATCTCGTTTTATTTTTACAGCTGCTAATGAATGGTCTTTGACACTAATCAATCATCTACCTAATAAAACATAAATAACTCATTTATTAGGGTGACCATGTTGTAAAGTCAAAGCGCTCCAGCTGACCTTGAGCCTGGTGTGTGACTGACCTGCAGCAGGAGCTCTCCCTCACGGATCTGGTTTTCTGCTGCTCCACTTCTCTTCTCCTCGGTGTTCTCTCTGGCTGGACGAGCTCCATTCCAGCTGTTCAGGGCAGCTGCACATACAAAACGCAATGTTGGTTGATGATCTGTTCACTTCCTGATTGGCCGTTTCTCCTCCGATGAGCAGAATGATGATGACCTGACTCTCCTCATGTTTCCTCCTGCCTGGTCCAACCAGATGCAGCTCATCACCCTCCTCCTGTTCACCTGTTCAGCAGGTATCCTCCCCTCTGTGCTTCACCTGGTGACAGATCAGCAGCTAGCCTCACCGTCGCCAACCTGCTCATAGTTCATGTCTCACACTGTGCCTGACCTAAATGTGTCCAGAGTTTGATTTCCACATAATTATGTTTAAATAAGTATTTTAATCATTTTCCTGCTGTCTGAAGCATTCTGGGGCCCACCTATTTAAAAAGACATACTTACTGATTATTATTTCTAAACTGTTTTCATATGACCTCAAACTAATTTAAACAACGGCGCCCCTGATTGGATGAGTCCCAGAACTTTCCAAGGTGACTCGTATGCCCGACTGTCTGAGAACTCCTCACCTTCAAACCCTCCCATCCTGTCTGTATTATATTTCTATTAAGGGTGGGGCTTTAACACGTTAATTTTGATTAATTAATTTGGGGAAAAAATAATGCGTTAAAAATGTACGCAATTAATCGCAGCTTGCATTTGAAGCAAGAGGAAACGTGATTTCCTGCTACACCGACGCTCAGATCAGACCTCGACGCAGCCTCAGAGACTGCATCCGTCGGAGGATCCAGCCTACCCCGCCCACTTCGGATGTTATCCGTCCACATGCTTCACCCGCCTGCCCGATCGCTGTAAACTCGGCCCTCCTTCCACCACAAACACTGAAAGTAATCGGCGGTGAAACTGGACGGTTTCTGGCCTTTAGATTTATTCCTGGCCCTTCCTCGCCGTACGGTCCGGTTCAGCACCCGACCTGTCCCGGATCCAGCATTGAAAACGAGGCAGAACTGTCTCAAGACCGTGGGTCAGTTTGAACACAGCACCTGCAAAAAAGATCAGTTATACAGGGTGCTTCCACACGGTGGAAATCTGAGATTATTATTATTTTAAAACAATATCCTCCTGAAAATGTACTTAAACTAAATAAATAAAATAATAAATGACTGTACTTTAGGGTTTGTCCAATTTTAGTCAGAGATATTTTATTCTTTTTGTACTGTTTTGAACTGAAATGCAATTTAAAGGCTTTGTTTTCCAGTAATTAAAGGAGCTTGAGTTTAAAGTTCAGGTCAATTATATCATTCTGTCCTCCACTAGAATTATTTTAAATACAAAAATTTACTTTTTAGGGCAAATTTTCTTCTTAGTTTAAAATGCAATTAATTGTGATTAATTACAAAGTCTGTAATTAATTTGATTAATTTTTTAAATCAAGTCCCACCACTAGTTTCTATATAAACTCTATTACTTAAAGTTCACGTGGTCCTTTAGAATGATCCTGTCAAATCTAAAGGCTCACTTCTCTTTACATGCTGAAATAAATCAGCCAGTTTGTTTTATCACCTTTGAACTTCCCTATAGTCTTGAATACATGTGCTCCTCCTCCTACCTCCAAGCTGCCAGAACCAGAGCCAGAGCCAGAGCCAGAACCAGAACCAGAACCAGAACCAGAACCAGAACCAGAGCCAGAGCCAGAGCCAGAACCAGAATCAGAGCCAGAGCCAGAGCCAGAGCCAGAACCAGAATCAGAACCAGAGCCAGAGCCAGAACCAGAACCAGAGCCAGAACCAGAGCCAGAGCCAGAGCCAGAGCCAGAGCCAGAGCCAGAGCCAGAGCCAGAACCAGAACCAGAGCCAGAACCAGAACCAGAGCCAGAACCAGAACCAGAGCCAGAACCAGAATCAGAGCCAGAGCCAGAACCAGAGCCAAAACCAGAACCAGAGCCAGAACCAGAGTCAGAACCAGAGCCAGAACCAGAAGCAGAACCAGAGCCAGAACCAGAGCCAGAGCCAGAGCCAGAACCAGAATCAGAACCAGAGCCAGAGCCAGAACCAGAGCCAGAGCCAGAACCAGAGCCAGAACCAGAACCAGAACCAGAGCCAGAGCCAGAACCAGAGCCAGAACCAGAGCCAGAACCAGAACCAGAGTCAGAGTCAGAGCCAGAACCAGAGCCAGAACCAGAACCAGAGTCAGAGTCAGAACCAGAGCCAGAGCCAGAACCAGAGCCAGAACCAGAGCCAGAACCACAACCAGAGCCAGAACCAAAACCAGAGCCAGAACCAGAACCAATACCAGAACCAGGCCAAGGGTGTGGGGCTAACTGGCTAGGGTCTGATAGGACAGGTATAACACATACTGGACACATGCTGGTCCATCCATCATGTTTCCCTCTAGCCATCATCAAACCCTCCTCCTCTCTCTGGTTTTCAGCTCCCACTGTTTATTTCCTGGTAATAAAGTAAAATGTCTGACTTTATCCAATAGCTTTATCTGTTTAAATATTTTTACACAGAGCTTAGTTATGGATTAGTAGATGTTCTGTCTGAGTGTTGATCTGTTGTAGTGGCTGATGATTGTGTTCAGGCTGGTTTATCTTTGAGGCCAGTCTGACTGTTAGTAAATCTCACTGGTTAACTTGTCGTCTGACCCTGACCCTGAAGGAGTGACCTCTCTACGGTTAGTCAGGTCATGAGCTGGGGGACGTCATGTGAACGAGAGCAGTAATGATTGATCACTAATCTCTGATCCCTGATGAACCTGCGACCCACGATGACCCCTGACCCTAAGGGTGATGTATGACATGACTGGGTGACTCAGTCCTTTTGTTTCCACCAAACAAGATTAACAAGTAGTCCATGTGAGGGGGGCAAGGCGTCAACAGGGTCAGAAGCATACATGTTTCATAGAAAGTCTGATGGTGCTTATGTTTGCATGGATACAGATTAGTATCCATTCCTAACAGACCTTCTGAAGGAGCCGGACCACGAGAGCATGGGGGTCACCTTCTATGGTTGTAGCTTTACATTGTGAGGGACTTCTGGAGCTACTTAATGTTACAGGAAGAGGAGAATCAAAGTTCAGCAGATTGATTCAGGGTGTGGCTCCTAATGCTGCTGACACATCATAAAAACACAACATCTCACTTCTTCTTTAGGTCCTCCTGTGCGCTCCTCTGCTAAATGAAGACATTTACAGTACACATAGTATAGAGCTAGATATTATCGAATAACTTAAATTCATAACCGAGTGCAATGTTTTGTATTTGTTCACTGCCCTTCAAATTGTGGCTCTGATGTCTTATGTGTTCATATTTCCTACATTTGACCAGGAAGTGAATTCTGTGTTAGGTTTAAGGTAAAAGGTGCGTCTGAGGAGTGAAAACATGTATCCACTAACTGCTGCACGTCGATACGCTACACGTTACAAATCATCATGTGTACGCAAACAGCATAATCCAACTGGAAAAAGTGGGCCAACACAAACCCTCATGCATGGCCTGAGGAGAACAAAGAGCAGATCATGTTATCAAGCTTCAGTGGGTTCAAGAGGACAGAATGAAAATGACCATTCTCACTAAACATCCATGGTTTTCACCCAGAGGAACTTTCTGTGGTCAAAACGGAACAGCTGGGTTTTTAGTAAGGAAACACATCAAAGTCCCCGATGTCGCCTCTCACATCCTCCTGACCTGTGTTCTGTCTCTGGATATCTGGAACATCTGAACCCTCAACCATCTCTAGGGTTAACAGAGAAGGTCTGAAAAGTCAGGTCAGAGGTCAGACTGGTTCTAGATGAAAGAAAACAGGAGCTCAAACCTCCACTGGTTCCATCCAGAACACCATCTGAACCACTACATGAGGAACCTTGAAGCTGATGGACTCCAGCAGAAGAAGAAGAAGACCTGAACAGGTGTCTCCTGTCGGCTGAGAACAGGAAACTGAGACTACAGTCCAGACTGGATCATCAGACCTGGACCAGAGAGACTGGATCACCAGATCTGGACCAAAGAGACTGGATCACCAGACCTGGACCAGAGAGACTGGATCACCAGACCTGGACCAGACTGGATCATCAGACCTGGACCAGAGAGACTGGATCACCAGACCTGGAGTAGAAGAGACGGAATCACCAGACCTGGACCAGAGAGACTGGATCACCAGACCTGGACCAGACTGGATCATCAGACCTGGACCAGAGAGACTGGATCACCAGACCTGGAGTAGAAGAGACTGGATCACCAGACCTGGAGTAGAAGAGACCGGATCACCAAACCTGGACCAGAGAGGCTGGATCACCAGACCTGGACCAGAAAGACTGGATCACCAGACCTGGACCAGAGAGACTGGATCACCAGACCTGGAGTAGAAGAGACCGGATCACCAAACCTGGACCAGAGAGGCTGGATCACCAGACCTGGACCAGAGAGACTGGATCACCAGACCTGGACCAGACTGAATCATCAGACCTGGACCAGAGAGACTGGATCACCAGACCTGGAGTAGAAGAGACTGGATCACCACACCTGGAGTAGAAGAGACTGGATCACCAAACCTGGACCAGAGAGACTGGATCACCAGACCTGGACCAGAGAGACTGGATCACCAGACCTGGACCAGAGAGACTGGATCACCAGACCTGGACCAGAGAGACTGGATCACCAGACCTGGAGTAGAAGAGATGGAATCACCAGACCTGGACCAGCCTGGATCATCAGACCTGGACCAGACTGGATCACCAGACCTGGACCAGAGAGACTGGATCACCAGACCTGGACCAGACTGGATCACCAGACCTGGACCAGAGAGACTGGATCACCAGACCTGGAGTAAAGAGACTGGATCACCAGACCTCGACCAGAGAGACTGAATCACCAGACCTGGACCAGAAGAGACTGAATCACCAGACCTGGACCAGAGAGACTGAATCACCAGACCTGGACCAGAGAGACTGGCTCACCAGACCTGGACCAGACTGGATCACCAGACCTGGACCAGAGAGACTGGATCACCAGACCTGGACCAGACTGGATCACCAGACCTGGACCAGAGAGACTGGATCACCAGACCTGGACCAGAGAGACTGAATCACCAGACCTGGACCAGAGAGACTGAATCACCAGACCTGGACCAGAGAGACTGGATCACCAGACCTGGAGTAGAAGAGATGGAATCACCAGACCTGGACCAGAGAGACTGGATCACCAGAACAGGACCAGAGAGACTGAATCACCAGACCTGGACCAGAGAGACTGAATCACCAGACCTGGACCAGAGAGACTGGATCACCAGACCTGGACCAGACTGGATCACCAGACCTGGACCAGAGAGACTGGATCACCAGACCTGGACCAGAGAGACTGAATCACCAGACCTGGACCAGAGAGACTGAATCACCAGACCTGGACCAGAGAGACTGAATCACCAGACCTGGACCAGAGAGACTGAATCACCAGACCTGGACCAGAGAGACTGGATCACCAGACCTGGACCAGACTGGATCACCAGACCTGGACCAGAGAGACTGGATCACCAGACCTGGACCAGACTGGATCACCAGACCTGGACCAGAGAGACTGAATCACCAGACCTGGACCAGAGAGACTGAATCACCAGACCTGGACCAGAAGTGACTGGATCACCAGACCTGGACTAAAAAAACTAGACAATGAGAACTGGGCCAGAACAGGCTGGATCCCTTAGTCCCACCTGGTCCTGGTTTAACCTCCACAGCCTACCTGAGTACTGTAGCTGACCATGTCCATCCTTTATGACCACAGTGGACAAAGTGAAGGTCCTGAAGGCACAAAGGGTCTCTGGTCCTGGTAAAGTGATGTTTCTGCAGCTATTCAGTCACTCTGGTCTTTCAGAAGAAGCTGGTTTATTGTTTGGTGTTTCTGAACTCTGATAGCTAGCAGACCGTTTCCTAGGCATAGCCAGTCGGTCCCCCGTGGTGGACTGAGGGGTGTTGAGCAGCAGATCCTTTAGTAGTGGGTCCTCCTAACCCGTCTACCCTAAACATGACAGATACAATCTGACCAACAGGCAGTGACCCTGAAGAGCAGCTGGTCACCTTTCTGTTGGTTCTGGAGTGACTTCCTTTACCATCCTGTTATCTTTAGAAAACACTGATAAAACCAGGAGATTCAAACAATCATAAATCTGTCATTTCAAAGCAAATGGAGTTTTTTCATCTAAATTTTGAGCTGTAATTTTACCAGAAAAGCTTCAGTGTTTTTTCCAAAAAACAAAAGCACAAAGTGCTCCACAGTTTCTACCAGGAAAACCCAAACGTGAAGTTCTGACTGTCGCCTGTAGGCCTCGGCATAAAGCTGGTCCAGACTCTCTGCAGAGGCTGCAGATGAGCTCCCAGAGATCCAAGCGTTTAATACACTCCAAATATTTATCAAATATTTGACTATTTTCAATTTGTATGCTATGCTCTTTACAACAGGATCAACATCTTCCATTCCAATCCCTACATGACATCCTGGAACCCCTCCAGAGCATTACCACAGGCCACACACACACACACACACACACACACACACACACACACACACACACACACACACACACACACACACACACACACACACACACACACACACACACACACACACACACACACACACACACACTACAGTATTTGAATGCAATCACAGAAGAGATTTGGGATCAAAGGTTATTGAACCAGTTGCTGTTGAAACCATCATCCTGTTGATGTTAATACTTCTGCAGACCTGTCTGCTCAAACCTGCAGCACAGCGTTAGTCAGGGTTGAATTAAGTTTATTTTATTGCTCTTCCAGTAGTAATGTAAATAACACAACCCCTTATACCTAAGCTAGTGTTTGCTTTAGTAGTGCATTGAGCAACACACCGTCTGGTCACATGACGCCTGAAACGCTCTCCCTGTAGGCGGCTTTAGAGCAGCATGCTAAGCCTGTGAGGGGGAGGAGGTCTGGCAGCACAGAGAGCTGCAGCGCCAACACCAGGCTCCACCCACATCGCTTTAATCAAATAACTAATCAAGGCTTCAGGTTAAGACACGCCCCCCTTTCTGCACTAAAGTGATCTGGACTCTGAGTGGAGGTGCACCAAATGAATCAGCTGCTGATCAGAATCTGAAATGTAGAAATCAGATTTTTCTTCACTCAGTGAATGCACCATTACCAAGCAAGCAGCAAAAGAAAAATCCAACATTTTGCCTGTGAATTCACCATCATCAAGCACTAATTCACACTAACAATAACAGGTCCAGTGTGGACGTTTTTACCTCCAGAATCAGAGTTTTCAAGTTTACATAGAGAGAGTAAATAGAGGTGCCAATAGATGACGTTAGCTGGAACCTGCAACTCAAACAAACTCAATGGTCAACATGTACTTCAGTCTCAGGTTAGCATAGTACTTTCTGACGTCTAAATCACTTCAGATTCTTTACTCCTCACTTGTTAGACCATATCTGGATTACCGTGTTGGAGTGGGGGGGACAACCATAAGGATAGTTAAGGATGCTGCATGTAGTGATCTGTGTTCTTTATACATCAAAGGCTCTAACGTTAGTCCATCTGGTGAAATATAAAAGTGTATGAATGAAGTGTAAAGCACAGCACAGCCTGTTGTCTACAAACATATTAAATGTTTTAGACAGAAGTGGAAACTATAACAAATTATAAACTGTAGGAAAAAAATTCTGAACATTTTACGTTAAGAAACAACTTTGAAAACATTGAATATTTTATATCTGTGGATTGAAATGATGGGATATTCTTAGTGTGGAAAAACGGGAAAGTTCCAAACTTTATCCAGTTCACCGACAGGTTTAAAGACTCAAACTGGGTTTAGCTGAGGAGGAAACATCATGAAGAGGCAGCATGTCCACCTTTTACATGGACAGCTTTCCATGCAGGCTGAAGATGAAAACGGTCTTCTACATGGATCTCTAGCTTTAGCTTCTTTTTTAAAATAGAGGTTGAAACACTAGGATTTGATAAACCTCGCAGATCTATGTCACGCTGCAAATCTGCATTCATGGTCTGGTCTTGGCCCGCGCCCGCCAGCTGTTGGGTAAGTTTGTCACGTATTTTTGCTGCGGTGAGGAAGCTCTTCCTCCTTCTTCACTTCCAGCCAGTTTTCCTGAAGTAATCAGCTGTTTATGTCACCAGGAGAGGTGATGGATAAACCACATGTGATGGTCAGCTGATCTGCAACTAGAGATTATTCTAATGGCAGAACAGACTAGCTGGAACGCTGAATTCATTTAATCCTTGTAGTGCCTGGAAAGTCATGTGTGTCAAAGGTCAACTGCTCTATTTTAACCATAACATTTCTTTGTTTACAGTCCGTCTACATAAGCTGACCTTCCCATCTGCAGAGTCATCAGAACAAACTTCTCTCTCCTCCAACTCTTATCTCTTACAGGAGACTAAAGCTGAAAGAATATGGAATTAATAAAATCTCTTCTCTACTGTTGAGACTTTGCTGGTTAACGAATGACGATGAAGGTTTTCTTAAAGATGAATTTAACCAGACTTGATTGCTTAGAAGTAATGATTAAGTCAAACTACTTGATAATTGTTTAAACTAGGGATGGGAATTGATAAGATTTTTACGATTCCGATTCCATACAACGATTCTCTTATCGATTCTCATTTGGAAAAAGGGAGAAAAAACAGATCTATTAGCTTAAAGCTGGTTTATATCTTATCTTTGAGTCAGATACAAGTTTAGAAGTAAGATGACCTTATACATCCAACAGTGAGGTCTTAAGAAAACCAGAGCCTAGGGTCACAGGGTGCCCAGAAAAGTTTTTTTCTAAGTATAAAATAATAATAAAATATTATTTTGTAGAAATAACATAACAAAATACAACATCAATTATTCTGTGCAATTCCACAAGAATGTCCAGTAACATTTCAACTCTCTTTTTAAAACGGATCTGAGCTGAACACACAAAGTTACGTCAGCCAGCAACAAATAGAACTCAAGTCAAGTTCAGTGGAACTGTGCATTGTGCGATTTTGCAACCATCAACTATGGAAAATTAACAATTCTTCTGCAGAAAAATGAGCATATCTGCTTTTTCAGGAAGGATATGTGATCTTTAGCAAGAGTGTCTCTCTTGCTCCACCACAAGGTGGTGCTATCCTTGCAGGGGATGGGGCCCTGCGGTAGACTGCAGCGAGTGCTGCTAGCATCTGAGCCAGCCACACTGTGCCCGTCTCTCTCGTCACGTTACGGTCATCTAAATGCAATGCACGGTAATAGCAGGTTTTACACAGGATTTAACATGATAGGCAGTGTTAGTTGATTAGTTATCTGCATTATTAGAGGATGTGCAAACGTTACCGCTGCTGCTGGGTTGCAATTCATTAGTGCGTAGCGGATCAAAAACACAACATTCATTTAACGCTATCGCGTGTTCTGTGCTCAAATGCTTTTGCATGTTCGTAGTGTTTCCTCCTTTTGATGAAATATCTATTTTAAGTATTGCAAGTTGCCCTGTTGTCACCCTTTCTCGTAAAGTAGAACCAAACTTTCGAGCGTTTGTGTCGCTTAGGCGCCATGTTTCCTTCTGGGTAAATAACGTCACGTGCTACGCAACGTGCGTGGTGACGTAGTCGCGCCGACTGGAATTGATAAGGGAATAGTTAGCAAAAATGGCAAACAATTCCAAGTGATTGGAACACTGGGAACCGGTTCTCAATATCGGTTTTTGATTCCCATCCCTAGTTGAAACTGTATTATCTTGTCCTATGCTTCAGAAGAAGTGATGTGATGATTTTAAATGCATTCTTACTAGAACTCGAGTCTGATATGGTAAATGTCCTGTATTTAGAGAGCGCTTTCTAGAGTGTTCTACACTCCCCAAAGTCATTCATCCATTCACACAGAAAGAAAGAGAAACAAAAAACACAAAAAGAACAAGAAACCACAAAAACAAACAAAAAAACACAAAAACAAAAAACACAAAAAAGAACAAAAACGAACAAAAAACAAAAAAAAAACACAAAAACAACAAAAAGCAAAAAGCACAAAAAGAACAAAAAAAGCAAAACATAAAACACAAAAAGAACAAAAATGAACAAAACAACAAATAGCAAAAAAAGAACAAAAAAAACATAAAACAAAAAAAACCCACAAAAACGAACAAAAAAAACCCACAAAAAGAACAAAAAAACACAAAAAGAACAAAAAACACAAAAAATAACAAAAATGAACAAAAAATAGAAAAACAAAAAACCCCACAAAAACCCACAAAAACAACAAAAAGCAAAAAAGCACAAAGAACAAAAAAACAAAACATAAAACACAAAAAGAACAAAAACCCAACAAAAACGAACAAAAAAACACAGAAAGAACAAAAAACACAAAAAAGAACAAAAAACAAAAAACAAAAAAACCCCCACAAAAACAACAAAAAGAACAAAAAAACACAAAAAAAACACAAAAAAGAACAAAAACGAACAAAAAAAATCCCCCAGAAAAAAATAAATAAATAAAAACCAAAACAAAGGGATAAATGCAGCCTCAACATACTTGTGCCGGTCCCAAGCCCGGGTAAATGCAGAGGGTAGGATCAAATATGAAAATAAATCTATGGATAGAGGAACTGATATGATGATGGTGTAGTTTTTGATGCATTTAAGGGATTCGGGGGTGTGTGATGAACAAAACATTCTTAGCATGTCCAGACTGGCCCCCCTGATATTCTACCTGCCCCCCTTAATGGGGCTGGCTAGATCCGGCCCTGTTCCGTCATGTTTTCATCTTGTGCAATCATTAGTTGCAAAAAATTATAGTAATAAATTGATTTTTGTAAACTATATTTTTGCATCTGTGTCAGATTATGCTACGCAAAAAGAACCTATGTTTAGAATAAATATGATATTAATGATCTAAAAGTTTGATGAAGCGTAAGTTATGAGTCATCAAACATTTTAGATAAGTTTAATATTGTATTGATATTTTATTAAGTGTAACACATCTCATACCATTACATCCTTCAGACACATGACGTCACCACTCAGAGCATCTTTACTGTCAGTGACTCCGCTCAGAGGTCCTGTTTGTTCTGGTTCAACTAGAGTTTCTCAGTTTTCCTCGGAGCTCCAGGGTTGCTCCATGTTTATTGTAGTTATGTCAATAAACCCATGTCTCTTTTCCCCAGTGCACTTCTGGATCGTGTAGAATAACAGTGTGAGTCATAGTGAAACCCAGGTCTGTATAATAATAATAATAAACCTGTCTGATTAAACAGAACGTTTTGTTAAGTCCAAAAGGATAAACTGCTATGACTCTGTCCTCTACTCACTGAGCTTTAGCACTTTGTCCTGATGTAGAGCAAACAAACTCTGTTAATGCTCTAGAACAGTCTACAACTCAAGTTCTGTAAACGTTCTCTTCCTTCCTGCTTGTATAAACATGATTTTTGGTTGTGCAGAGAGGAGACTCACACCTGCAGGAAATATTTGAAATTAAAAAAGGCGTGTCGGGGGAGGAGTCTGGTATCATCTCATGTCACTCAACAGAACTTTGGTTTGGATGTACAGAGGAAATGTATTGGATGCATGTGTTTGTATCTGGATTTGTTTGGACCAGGAGTTTTCTGCTTTTTGGTAGAAAATCCATGTAAGTCTTTGTACACAAAGCCCTAGATGTTGGTACCAACCCATCCAGTCCATTAAGTCCACAAGAAGTTCTGTGTAATAAACAGAACGACTCAGAGAAAAAGGATTTTAGTCTTCCTGATTACATTCTTGGTCCAAAGTCTTTGTTGGAGCTGCAGCTTCCAGATGCCTCCTGGAAGAGAAACTAGTCTCCGGTGTGATTCTGGTCTTCAGATCCTGAAGGTTCCTCTATGACCTCTGACCTTTGTCTCCATAGATGTTGTCTAGGATCCAGGTCAGCTGATTGGCTGCAGCTTGATTTTCTCTCTGTAACCAGCAGAGAGGTTCTTGGCTGTTTGGGATCATCGTCCTGCTGGTTTCATCTTCATCATCCTGGGTAGAGGCAGCAGGTTTTCATCCACAATGTTTCCATTCATCCTTCCTTCCATTAATGAAGCGTTCCTGAGCCGAGGACCAGACCCACACCATGATGTTACAGAAACTGTATTTTCTAATTCCAGCTGATCCCAGAGGCAGCCTGAAGCATCTAGAGCTAAGAGTGTTCCTAAGAGCAAACCCTGAGCTCATTAATCACTTAGGAAGTAGGTTAATGTCCTCAGACAAGACGTGTTTTCCATAGGCTTCATGTTGATCTCTCAGTTGTGGAGTCCAGCATCAGTAACTCCTCTGACAGCATCTGAACCTGCACATAATAAAGTTAAATGTTCTGAATGACCGGAGGAGAAAAGCCCTTCAGACAGAACTGTTGACTTTCTTTATTTCTTAAGGAGCTCAGCAGCTACACAGCAGGATGTCTGAGCTCAGAGAGTGAGAGTGGAGCTATCTACAGACTAGAGCCTCAGTCTGCTACATCATCAGTCTGCTCAGAACTGGGACAGACGCACAGCTCGACCTCAGATCAGAATACAATCATACTCACTGACGTGTCCTTCACTCATACCTACCCTCTGTCAGAATACTACAAAAACAACTGCAGTATGTTTATATCATCAACATGTTCTCCTCATTCATTTATCCTATTTGTTCACCGTAAAATAGAATTTAACTTTGTGGTTTTAAAGCTCGAGTATCCTCCAACCACCGAAATGAACACAGGACCGGATCCTGACCCAGATCCAGACCAGATTTACATCCAGACCTAGATCCAAACCAGGTCCTGATACAGATCCAGACCAGATTTACATCCACATCTAGATCCAGACCCTGATCCAGATCCAGACCAGATTTACATCCAGACCTAGATCCAAACCAGATCCTGATCCAGATCCAGACCAGATTTACATCCACATCTAGATCCAGACCCTGATCCAGATCCAGACCAGATTTACATCCAGATCTAGATCCAAACCAGATCCTGATCCAGATCCAGACCAGATTTACATCCACATCTAGATCCAGACCCTGATCCAGATCCAGACCAGATTTACATCCAGACCTAGATCCAAACCAGATCCTGATCCAGATCCAGACCAGATTTACATCCACATCTAGATCCAGACCCTGATCCAGATCCAGACCAGATTTACATCCAGACCTAGATCCAAACCAGATCCTGATCCAGATCCAAACCAGACCCTGATCCAGATCCAGACCAGATTTACATCCAGATCTAGATCCAGACCCTGATCCAGACCAGATTTACATCCAGATCTAGATCCAAACCAGATCCAGATTCAGATCTAGATCCAGACCCTGATCCAGACCAGATTTACATCCAGATCTAGATCCAAACCAGATCCAGATTCAGATCTAGATCCAGACCCTGATCCAGACCAGATTTACATCCAGATCTAGATCCAAACCAGATCCAGATCTAGATCCAGACCCTGATCCAGACCAGATTTACATCCAGACCTAGATCCAAACCAGATCCTGATCCAGATCCAGACCAGATTTACATCCACATCTAGACCCAGACCCTGATCCAGATCCAGACCAGATTTACATCCAGATCTAGATCCAAACCAGATCCAGATCTAGATCCAGACCCTGATCCAGATCCAGACCAAATTTACATCCAGATCTAGATCCAAACCAGATCCAGATCTAGATCCAGACCCTGATCCAGATCCAGACCAAATTTACATCCAGACCTAGATCAAACCAGATCCTGATCCAGATTCAGACCAGATTTACATCCAGATCTAGATCCAGACCCTGATCCAGATCCAGACCAGATTTACATCCAGATCTAGATCCAAACCAGATCCAGATTCAGATCTAGGTCCAGACCCTGATCCAGATCCAGACCAGATTTACATCCAGACCTAGATCCAAACCAGATCCAGATTCAGATCTAGATCCAGACCCTGATCCAGACCAGATTTACCTCCAGATCTAGATCCAAACCAGATCCAGATTCAGATCTAGATCCAGACCCTGATCCAGATCCAGACCAGATTTACATCCAGACCTAGATCCAAACCAGATCTTGATCCAGATCCAGACCAGATTTACATCCAGATCTAGATCCAGACCCTGATCCAGACCAGATTTACATCCAGATCTAGATCCAAACCAGATCCAGATTCAGATCTAGATCCAGACCCTGATCCAGATCCAGACCAGATTTACATCCAGACCTAGATCCAAACCAGATCCTGATCCAGACCAGATTTACATCCAGATCTAGATCCAAACCAGATCCTCCTGATCCAGATGTAGACCAGATTTACATCCAGATCCAAATCCAGATCTAGATTCAGATTCAGATCCAGACTCTGATCCAGATCTAGACCAAATCCAGACCAGATTTACATCCAGATCTAGATCCAAACCAGATCCTGATTCAGATCTAGATCCAGATCTAGACCAGATCCAGACCAGATTTTCATCCAGATCCAAACCATATCCTGATCCAGATCTAGATCCAGACCCTGAGCCAGATCCAGACCAGATTTAGCAAGTGGTGCTCACTGCAGAACCAGAAAGGTGGAGCTGCACCAGGTTCAGCCCCGCCCATTCAACCAGTCAGCCCTGCCCTGCTACACAGCCCCGCTGAATTATTATTTTTTAAAAACTTTATTGCAAACAGGGTCAGCCCTCCTCCGCTGTTTTTTTCAAATAACTTTATTGCAAAAGAGTGAATTTACAAGAAAATAACTGAATGTTTCTCCGTCTGTTTCCCCTTGTTTTCAGGATAAAACATATCCTCAAAATTGATTAAATATCTCAGGGTTTCAGTCATGTTTTGTAACAGTATTAGTTTGTGAATGAGAAACTCGTAGCGTTAGCCGCTAATAGTGGCTGTTAGCTGCTATCAGCTAGCAGCTCAGCCAAAGCACCGGGGAAACCCTGAGCGCTTCGAGGACCCGCAGCACGTAGCTCTGCAGACCCAGCGTAGCATTAGCCGCTAATAGCAGCTGTTAGCACTCTCTGGCTCAACCTGGCGGGGGCCAAAGCACCGGGGGAAACCCTGAGCACTTCGCGGACCCGCAGCACAAAGCTGCGCCGGACCAGGAGCACCGTACGAAGTTCCGCGAACACGCTCGCAGCATTACCCGACAACGAGGTGTTGCATCTCCGCCAGACTTTGTACTCTGGATCCGGCAGAGATGCAACACCTCGTTCTCGGATCTAACAGCCCAGTGTAATAGTCCAATCACACGGGAGGTGTGGGAGCTGACTCTGATGGAATGGCCGGGTCTGATTGGTTGAATGGGCGGGGCTGAACCTGGTGCAGCTCCGCCTTCTGGTGCAGCTCCACCTCTTTGGTTCTGCAGCGAGCAACCTCTCAGATTTACATCCAAATCCAGATCTAGATCGAAACCACATCCAGATCTAGGTATAAATCCAAACCAGATCCAGATCTAGATCCAGCTCTAGATCCAGCTTCATTCCAGAACCATACCAGCATCATTCACTTCATATATCTCTCTACTCAGCATCCTGACCCACATCTAACTGATGTTCTTTATGTTCAAACTCTGGTCTTAATAAAAGACTCATGATAATACCATCAATACGACACCACAGCTCAACAATCCATACATACACATGACATCACCCTTATTATTGGCTAGTCAAAGCACATTTTTGGGCAGATCAGAACCAAACTGAACCGGTCCAGGTGTGTTACGTCGTGTTATTTTGCTCAGCCTGTGAATATAGCGGTGCTGCGGATGCTCAGTGACACGCTACAGGTGATGGATTACTAACAAAATAAAATGACAAAATCACAATAAAAATACAACTACAATGCTTGCATTTTGGTCCAGAGCCGCTAGTGGCAGACTTCAATCTGCCTAGCAACACAAGCTAGCTGAAATTTGATTGGATAAAAACCCTACCTTCGTATTTAACACTGGAAGCAACACAACTAAGTGGATATAATATGACATAAAGAGAACAGAGCAGTGAGAATACTTTTACTTATATTAACAAAAAGAAAAAATACTTTTACTTTTCTGAGTAAGTTTAGGCCAGCAGAGAAGGCCTTGCTGGCCCTGACGGACTGCCACTGCTTAACTTGATGAAAAATTAACGGATTTACAAAAGGTTTACTTTCTTACAAACCGTATAGACTTGAGATATGATACTTTTACAGTTTATGTTTAGTTTCCAGACCATTATCAAAATATTTTGATATATTTCACAGCCACAGCTCTGACGTTTATAACAAAGCAAACTGTTTGAAAATTGGCTAAAAATTGAGCAAGTTAGAGGTATTTAATAGAATATGCACTAGGGCTGGACGATATTAGGAAAAACTGCGATATGCGATAACAGTGCTTAATATTGCGATATTGATAACAGATGCGATATATAAACAACACCGTTTTCCCCACCAGTAGTCCAGGTACCAGACACCGCAGCACATCCAGCAACAAATTCATTCCAAAGAACTGCAAAAACTTTACTAATATGTTGATGCTGCAAGTCCACTTAATGAGAAAAAGCTCATCTGATCTATAAAAACTATGTTTTCTACCTCAACAGGATCCAAATCCAACACTAAGCAGCTGAATGAAAAAAGTAAAAAGACTCTAAATACACACAGAGAAAAACACTGCAGCTATGCTATATGATTCCTATCCACACACGTCACCATTTAAATTAAAGCCCAAATGATTTCCTTTCTAACAGTTTGTGTTTCATCACTACGACAAAACTCAGTGAACCAGCTGCTGGAGAAAAGGAAAAACAAGGTGATGAAGTCAGAATCAGAACTTCATTCAATTTAGGATCAGTTCAATGTTTTACAGTAACTTCATGTTTCTCAGAACGTCTCAACCTGAACATTTCATGGCTAAATGTCTGATGGACGATCCTCCATTACAGTATAGACTCCTGTCCCTCAGATGGACCTCCTGTCCCTCTGATGGACCCCCTGTCCCTCTGATGGACTCCTGTAGTTTGGTCTCTAGATCTTTGGCCTTGGCTAGATGTTCAATATTGTTGGAAAATATTATAATGTACTAAGCTAATAAAATACCTGACCAATAAACATTTAGAAAATGTTTTAGAGTAAATAGTTCTAATTTAAAAGGAACTGAAGTCTTTAAAAACCTGATTAGAGCCAAAGAGAAGGAATTTAGTATTTCTGTAAACAGTATAAAATTATGGAAAGAATCAAGGTCATTTAATATATTTTTAAATGTTTTAAATCAAAAGGTATGAGGTCATTATGAAAATGTAAATGAAGATGAGACTACGTTTGAAAGTTTTAACAGGAATGTGCTGGAAAATGTGCTGGATGTTCTCTCCCCGCCCCGCTGACGCCGAGTTTATACTTTCGTACTTCTGGTTTAATGCGTTCATGTGGTTGAACCACGGGGAGACGTTCAGCGCCTCTTGTAATCCATTTGACCAACTCTTTATTCTTGCAAACACACAAGTGCACACACGCTAGCACGCACACACATACACACACAAACGCAAGACACGCCGCAGTACTCCGCGGTTGTCCTGCAGAGGACGTGCTTGTAGAACTTCGTCTCTCTTGAAACCAGTGTCTCCAAATGAGAGACCTGATATTGTTTTAACCGCGAGGTCGTCACAGACATTTTCCTCTCTTGTTTTGCTCTCAGCCATTGCAACGCGAAGCAAAGCTAACTCAGGTAGCATCACACTGGTTACGTAGGGGGCGGGCGTAAACGTAAACGGAGCCATCTGATTGGTCACATATGGGAAGGGCTAACGTAAACAAAGTCGTCTGATTGGTCACATATGGGAAGGGCTACATTTGATTGGTCAAATACTTCCGTACTCGCTTACAAAGAGTTGATTTATAGAGCATATGGATACATTTCAACCCTTCATTTATCGCCGTTTTTGACGTCTTTTGCGATAGGCCTACCGCACATCCTGTTATCGCGATAACGATAAATTTTCGATATATTGTCCAGTCCTAATATGCACCATTGACACCAGTGTTATGAAAGGGGGCAGCTGTCTGAAGTAAGATGGCCACCGGCAGGTTTCCCTGTTCTTCATCAATTAACGTCCCTAACAGGCTCTGTCATGAGAACTTTTCACTTTTCTTTCCAGTTTTTGTGACAAATCCAAGTATTAGGTAACCTGTTACAGGCTTTGAGGACCATGGATTAGAAAAAAAAGAGTCAAATGTTCTGTGGTCCCACACAATGCAAAGTGACTGCATCAGAAAACCATGACTCTTTCATTTCATAAATTCTTTAAACCCCAGGGTTTGTCTCAATTATTCATGTTTCCAGAGCATCAGATGGCTGCATTGCACCATTCTGTGAGAGATCACCACAAAATAACGTCTCCACCTCAGTGGTGGAGGAAACCACAAACCCATTCACATGAAACGAGTCCATCTTTGACCTGTTTAATGACTAGAAGCTCCTGATCCACATAGTGGCAAATGCCTACACCAGGGATGCACGATCCACATTTTTTAACTTCCGATCCGATACCTGAATTTGGATATCTGCCAATACCGATACTATTGATACCAGAGCTCTATTTGCTATAATATCTCAAATGTATCTAATGCTGCTGCAAGCAGACCTGGCCTGCATGCATACACACTAGCGACGGGATTTATGGCTCTTTGAAAGGAGCCGTTCATTTTGGAGCCATTCACCTCAAAGAGCCATTCAAAAACTGCCTCTTTAAAAGTGTTTTGCAATATTTTGAAAAAGAGATGTCATGTGGAACTACAGTGGAGGAAATAATTATTTGACCCCTTGCTGATTTTGTAAGTTTGTCCAATGACAAAGAAATGAAAAGTCTCAGAACAGTATCATTTTAATGGTAGGTTTATTTTAACAATGGCAGATAGCACATCAAAAGGAAAATCAAAAAAATAACTTTAAATAAAAGATAGAAACTCATTTGCATTTCATTGAGTGAAATAAGTATTCGGCCCGAACGATAGGATTGGCTGAAGTTTTTAGAGAACTGCAAGACAACTACTTTATTGATTTCTTTCGTTTTTTTTTTTTTTTATCTCTACAATATATTTATGGCTATACTATGTTGGAACATTGTTAAGAGGCTTAAAAAAAAAAAACTTTAAAAGCTACATTGTTTACCTGGCTACTGAGTATGGCTTTAATGTTACAATTCAGACAACAACCACTAACCAAGCAAGTCATGACAATCAGCTCAACTAATGAAGTGAATTAACAACAAAATAAAGTCACATCCTTTAGCCACTGCTAAAGGCTGGTTCCATGCGTCAGTAACAGAGAACAAAGTGTAGGTCTATTGGTAAAGCTGAGTGCGCCCAGGCAGTAGGCCCCAAAGAAACAGGAAGTACATCACTCAACCTTTCGGTCTGGTAAATAGTGAGAGAACATTTTAAAACTACACCCAAGTGCAGATTATACTCAGTACTTATTGTATCATCATCATCATCATCAACTTTATTCCAGACACAGTACGGTCCATAGTATAAAATAGTAAAAAGTAAACAGGTAAAAAGAATAAAAGGGATAAAAGCATAAGACTAAAATATCACAAGATTAAAAACATAAAAATTGGGATAAAAGTTAAAAACAGATAAAATCCCACAGATTAATCAAACATACAAGCAGCAGTGCCAGTGTTTCCATAATTTAGAAAATAAGTGAATCGAGCTTTGTTTTGCAGTGGACAAAGTAGAAATAATATCATTTTCTGAGTCCCTCAGTCTACACATACATCTGTACATTAGGTTTCGGAGTGTAGCAGCACAGGTGGGAATCCCAGCATACATAAACAGCTGGCTGGCACTGCTCCAGGAGGTACCTTTAACAGCAGCCTCAGCCCATCGTTGTACGCCACCTGGAGCTTGTACAGACTGCTTCTTCTGTAATTCCTCCACAGATGGGCAGTGTACATGGGTGTACAAAATGCTTTAAAAAGTGCCAGCTTAACCGAGATGGGGCACCTAGAGAACTTCCGAATGAGCATGTTAGCCTGTGCATACTGCATGCAACACTGTCTGTAAATATCTCTATCATCAGACAGGTCAGCAGTGATGTAGTGCCCAAGATATTTGACTTCTTCACAGGCCTGAATGATGCTGCCAGATAAAAAGAAGTCCGGGAAAATGAGTTTATCGTCCTCCTTGCTCCTCACAATCATAACGGTACTTTTCAGTGCATTATATTTGATGTCAAAGTCCAACCATATTGAGAGCAGATTCTTAATAATTGTTGCAAACCGGCACTGCATGGACAGAAGATTACAAGATCATCTGCATCCATCAAATGATTTAAAATGACATTCCCAACCTGGCAGCCAGTCCTGCATTGACTCAGCAGTCTGGACAGGTCATCCATGTACACATTAAAAAGACAAGGGGACAGAAGACTGCCTTGTCGTACTCCATTAGAGACAGTAAAAGGAGGGGACACCAAATTCCCCCACTTAACAACCATGGACTGGTGGCTGTACCAGTAAACTAAAATTCTCACTAAATATTTAGGAACATTCCTGCTGAGCAGTTTAGCAAACAACTTTTCATGATTAACACGATCAAAGGCTTTAGAAGCATCAATAAAACATGTGAATATGGATGCCTGCTGTACAGATCCAAAATTTCCTTTAAGGCAAAAATGCACATGTCTGTTCCTAGTTTTGGTTTGAATCCGAATTGATGATCTGATGTAATCACAAACTCCTCCAGGCGTGTTAAAAGAGCCCTTTTATATATTATGCCCTTTGTATATATAATGGATGGATCATTTAGTTTTATTTTCATGTTTGTTTTTTTATATTTTGTGATTCCTATCCTCTTCTTCTTCCTCTTGGACTGGTGGGGCGGCGCCCTAGCGCCCCCTGTGGACGGGCCGCCACTGGTTTCCTGAGAACTTAAATTACTAATCATGAAATCTAGACCTCCTCTTGAACAAAAATTACTTTTTCTATAGAGACTCACTCCTTGAAGGGAGAATAACATTGGAATGGAGTGATCCATCTTCAAATGATACCAGCTCTGTTAACTTTGATCTGTGACACTGGCTGGTTTATTATGACTCCGGTAAACCCTCGGACCCCATCACCAACCTACGGGTGTTGTCACTGTGCTCCAACTCTCCAGATAAAGACTTTTACAGTTTAAGATCCTCTTGATTCGGCCCTTCATAAACCGCAGCAGCACTCATATTTTGTTTTGGTTCATGTGAGAAAAACAAAGAGTTTCAAGAGCTCAGATTTCTGAATGTAAGCCTGAAATTCAGACTCAATCCGACAACACAGATTTAAATACAGGCCAGCTATGGTTCTGCTGCATCACCTAAGTTCTTTAACTTATCATTTCATGCTTTTATTTTGTAAACGTTACACCCGTTAGCATTAGCAGGACAGCGTAGGTCTAATTTATAAAATACTGTTTGAGTCTCGCTGCTGGTCAGCCGTCACTGAGCTTACCAGAGAAGAAGTTCTTGGCTCTCAGGTAGCTGACACTCAGCCGGAGGATGGACAGTTTGTCCAGACTGGCTGTGACCTCCTCAGGAAAAGGCAGCAGGCTGGCGAGCCGCTCCAGCTCGCCGTTCAACCGGTCCCGGTGCCGTTTGGACGGGTTGGATTTGGCTCCTTCAGCTGGGGGCTGCTTCACCCTGAAGGTGCAGAAGAAAAACTGTCAGATTTAACATTTTGTGGGAGTAAAATGATCATTTACCCTGAGGTCACTTGTTTAGAAACAATCATGTCTGAAGCAGAGTCTCTGGACCTTTTTACCTCATGAGGAATTTGATATTTTTGAATTTCAGTTTCACTTCTGTTAGCCAATAATTGTTAATCATGATGGATTAATGAGGTCAGACAGGTATGATGGTGGAGACATTTGTAAGAAGCAGAATTTTGAAGGTGATTCTGTGTTCAGAGGGCAGCCAGTAGAGATGCTGAAGAACAGGACGGATGTGATCTCTGGAGGGGGAGCGGGATGACGCGAGCAGCAGCATTCTGAAGGAGTTGGAGTCGATGGAGGGATTTGTGGGGGAGGCCAAAGAGGAGGGAGGTGCAGTAGTCGATCCTGGAGGTGAAGATGCTGTGGACGAGGATGGCTGTAGCGCGGGGAGTGACTGAGAGACGGGCGGAGTCTGGTAATGTTGTGTAGCTGAAGGTCTTTAAGTGGGCCGGTACAGAACGGTACGCGGTACCAGGACTTCTAGATTTGACCCCTCAGCGTACCTGGAGGTTTTTCCAGCATTCGGTCCGTACCGGGAGTTTTTCCGGTATTACATCAAGATAATTTTGAGCTTTGTGGCTGTAGTTGCCTGAGCAGCGCATGGCAGGAGGGGAGGAGAAAGAGGGGAGCGAATTTGTGAAAACTTGTACGGTAGGGCGTGCGGTGAAACGCAGGTGGACAGGGGAACTCATGTGACACCCGTCATATTTCCAGGAGGATAACAGAATTTATTGAAACATCGGATGAAAGGAAAAGTGGAGGGAAACCACAGCTGGTCAATAGATGAGTTTTGATGAAGTCAGGACTGATACCAACTGTTTTACTGAAGTAGCTTTTATTTACGTCTTTATTTAATATTAATTTTCATGTCCACAATAACAGGAGGCTTGAAGTTAATTAAAAAAAAAACAAAACTTTATTTTAGCAAGTAAAATGTTTTAGAAGCAGTTCTCATTCATAAACATCCCCCCCCCCCCCCCCCCCCCCCGTGACCCCTGACCCCTGCTAAGGGCTGAGTGTTTTAGATTGGCCCCTCTAAAAAAAGCAGCTGGCCCCATGCAGCAATCACCTGTTGTTTTCTTCTTAAATTAAACGTTTGGTCAGATTATTTATTTTTTAACCAATAAAAAATGAAAGGTTTGCTGATGAAATCAGTTTTTCCTCAGATCAGAACTCTAAATGATCTTCATAGCTTCATCATTTCTGCTGTTTGTAAATGAATATGTACTGTATATATATAGCATTCAATTATTTATTGGTTTGTTTATAATAATATATTTTTAAAACACATTGAGCTTTCTCTTGAACAGAATTTGACTGAAACAAATGATTTTTGTATTCTGGTCTCGTCTTAGACCAGACCTGGGCAGGTAGAACTCCTGAGCCAGGACTTGGAGTTAAACCAGAAACCTGCTGGTCTAGTTCTGGGTTTTGATCCAGACTGGATCCATTTCAGAGCCAGACTTCAGTTTATTCATTTATTATATGAACCATTATTAGTTTGATTTTAAACAAAAAAGATTTAGTTGGTTCAAATACAAAAAAATGAATAATGATCAGGTGTGTTGGCAAAAATAAGAGGTTATTAATATTATTTACCATCATAATTATTTTATAGTACTAATAATATTAATATTAGTGTTAATGTTGTCATTATTTTTGCATTAGTAATAATGAGTATTGAATTATAATTTTATTATGTTTAATATTTTTTAGTATTATTAATATTTGTAATATTGGTTTTAGTTTATTTTAATATCCGTATTACAGTTATTTTATCATTTTGTAATATTATTTGTAATATTGGTTTTATTATTTTGTAATTGTAGTATTATTTTTATCATTATTATTTGTTTATTTTTGTATTATTATTATTAGAGACCGCTACCCGGTCCCTCCCGCTGATCCTCTGGAGGTTCGGACTCAAAGTGGCTGGTTGACCCAGTGACGTCATTCAGCTGATGAAGCCAAAATGTTCCAGATCATTTTACTATCAATAAAATACTAATAATCACGAGTCCGTTAATATGAATATCTGTAGGAAATAAGAATAAAAGACCTGGAGGCTCAGGACGAGGCCGCTAGGTCACACACACACACACACACACACACACACACACACACACACACACACACACACACACACACACACACAATGAATAATGACTTATTATTAAACATTTATAATTCCAGGCTGTCAGAAACCCGGTGTTCTGATTGGCTGAGACTCAAACAGGCTCAGCTGGTGATACACAATAATAATAATAATAAATACTACTACTACTACTACTACTACTACTACTACTAATAATAATAATAATAATATTAATAATAATAATAATAATAAATTATAAAAATATTATCATGATCATTATAAAACAATAATAGATGAAGCTCAGACACTCACGCTCTCTGGACCGGTTTCCTCCTCTTGCGTCCTGCGTACATGACGGATCCGGTCGAGCCTTCAGACGGACCTGGACGGAACCGGTACGGTTCCTACAGGGTTCCCCCTGGTTCCCTCATGCTAAATTCTCAAGGGTCCAGGAAGAACCTCTGATTGGTTCAGGACGAAAATCCAAAGAAATCCATCAGAACCCAAAGTTCTGAGCGGCTGCTGGCAGAACCGGCACTTCTAGACAGAACCAGGTCCAGAACCAGCAGAGCCTGGATGCTGCAGTCCTCAGAGAAGTGGCGCAGTTTGCGCCTCAGTCCTGCGCATCTCAGAACCAGAACCAGCCGACCCGCATTCCACTGGTTCTGTCGGGACGGGAGCGCACTGAGGGCAGGCCGCGGACGTGGTCATGTGTGCGCGGGCACGTGGAAGAGTCTCCTGGAAACACAGGCCGAGCGTGTGCCCGCGGCGCGCTCCTGACAGCGTTTGGTTATCCAATCAGCGCAGAGAAGGAGGCTGGTGAATGTAGGTCAGAGGTCAAGGTCTGGAGACCCGGGTGGGTCCAGATCCGTCATCAAACCGATCCGGCCGGCTTCCCCGGATGTGTTCTGGACTGATCTCAGGTCAGTAGCTCAGGAAGCTGAGGGTCCAGTTAGTCCCGTTTCATCAGCAGTTCGTTCAAACAGCATCTTCATCCTCCTCCTCCTCCGCGGGTTTACGCACCGCCACAGCGCGTTTACGCACTTGGAGCGGACAGGTTAAAGGTCACAGTCGGGTGTTTTTGTGCGGACAGAGCTGCAGCAGTTCCTGATTCTGCAGCTCCATCATCAGGTGGAGGAAGAGGAGTGTCTTCCTCTTCACCTGCTCACAGAATCAGTTTAGAGAATTATTTCTATGGAAGAAAGAACCATCTTTTAAAATTATCAAATTAAATGACTTCATATAAAGTAGAAAACTCAGAGTGTCATGTGAAACTTTAAGCCTGGTTTTATAGGCTGATGGTTTGACATTTATCTAAAGAAAAAATTGATCTCAAAACAAGAGCCTTCAGTTTAAGAGTTATAGAAGTTTCTTTTTTTTATGTTACATGGTTATAAGCAGCTGCATAGAGCTGTTGGTGCAGTGCACCGGGGCCTCAGGGGCCCAGAGCAGGCCTCTCTTAGGCCCACCACGCAATGTCAAATAAAGTAATTAACCTTGGAGGAAAAAATAAAAATAAACTACAACTAGTGTTTCTAAATTGACTGTTATATCTGAGCCAGGATCAAAGTCAGTGAATGCAACATTAGGTCAGCCATAGCTGACCACATGGCCTCTGCTGCAGAAAATGATCCAGACAGTGAACTGTTCAGGAGAAATGGTGAGCATTCCTCAATCCAAATAAAAAACAAAGCTTTGAGTTTAGTTCGTGTCCACGGAGAATCTGACCTGGAATTTACCTAAAGTTACAGCACTTCGTCTGGTTGAATAATCAGATTACTAAACCAGAGGTCACACAACAAATACAGGTAAAGTCAAATCTTTAAGTACACACACACACACACACACACACACACTGAAGAAATACCCCAGTTCTTGTTTCTGTTGGACTCAACTTTAAGACCAAGAAACCAGAAAACAAAGCCAATAAAATTCATTTTTGACATCAGATCCTTTTAGGTCTCCTCTACAGAGATGTATCCTTTCCAACAACAAAAAAAAACAATTCTGTTCATTTAAATGTGATCATATTGTTGACCACAAAAGGGAAAAACAATTATTTTTTTCTTTCATGTTACAATCCAAAGTTTTGAGAGTGAGAACTTTATACTTGGGCCAGGGCCATCTTGAAACAATTGGACATCATTTTTTGGTCCTCAAATAAAAGCTACCCCCCCCCCCCCTGCCTTGGTGGGTACTACAACACCTGCACCAGCTCAACCTTGCTACGCCACTGGTTAAAAGGGCCTGGTTAGTGGCCTGTGAAGGACAGCAGAAGGGTCACATCTGAAAAACTACAGCAAATAAACTGGATCCAACTACCAGTAAATCCTGAAGCAGGACCTGAGAGACGCTTCATCCTCCAGTGGAGTTTTAACCGGGACATGGGGCCGAGTTTTAACTGGGACATGGGGCCGAGTTTTAACCGGGACATGGGGCAGGGTTTTAACCGGGACATGGGGCCGAGTTTTAACCGGGACATGGGGCCGAGTTTTAACCGGGACATGGGGCCGAGTTTTAACCGGGACATGGGGCCGAGTTTTAACCGGGACATGGGGCCGAGTTTTAACCGAGACATCAGCCGAGTTTTAACCGAGACATCAGCCGAGTTTTAACCGGGACATGGGGCAGAGTTTTAACCGGGACATGGGGCAGGGTTTTAACCGGGACATGGGGCCGAGTTTTAACCGGGACATGGGGCCGAGTTTTAACCGGGACATGGGCCGAGTTTTAACCGGGACATGGGGCCGAGTTTTAACCGGGACATGGGCCGAGTTTTAACCGAGACATCAGCCGAGTTTTAACCGGGACATGGGGCAGAGTTTTAACCGGGACATGGGGCAGAGTTTTAACCGGGACATAAGCCGAGTTTTAACCAGGACATGAGCGGTAATGGTCAAGCTGTTGGATCAGTGTTCTACAGTAGAGGATGTCTGACTGGTTCATCCACTAAGTTTAGGAAACCTTTAAAGTGCCTGTGACTCCATATTTAAATCACTTTATATTAAACAGGTGTAATCTATGATGCCTCTAGATTAGCGTTGCACCATTATAACTCAAAATACGCTGTAATTATTTCCTAACGAGCAACTCAGAGATCAGAAGAAAGCGCCGCCTTCCGGTTCTGCTGGGTTTCTCCTTATTTGGCAGCCTGACACTTCTGCTGCAGTAGGGGGCAGTGTCGTCACGTGAAAGAGAAACGAAACTGAAACTAAACACTACACGGTCTATGGGCAATGGTGGCGGCACTGCCTCGCTCCAGTTGTCGTGAACGTGCATGTGGGAGGAGAATTGACCATATAAGCAAGTCCGGATCACTATGACCTCATAGCGGGCTGGAGTGAAAAAAACGGTTTGAAACCTGGGTCTGAAATCTTGAAGAGCTTCTCACTGGCTGGACTAGGAGACAGATGGACGCTGTTTTTTGCTCTTTC
The DNA here is from genome assembly GCA_006937965.1 of Callopanchax toddi. Taxonomy (NCBI): domain Eukaryota; kingdom Metazoa; phylum Chordata; class Actinopteri; order Cyprinodontiformes; family Nothobranchiidae; genus Callopanchax; species Callopanchax toddi. Next base: position 37,720 of record SSNR01000404.1, on the reverse strand, counting down.
TGGCAGGTTGAAGGTGAGAACTCAACGTTGCAACATGATAGATAAGTCAGAAAACATGGAAACCGATGTCATGGGACCTTTAAGGTCTGAATGATTAAGACGTCAAAGTCAGACTTAACAAAAACACAATCAGGTGGAAACACAAAAATGTGTTGTAATGTGGAGGTTAAGTAGAACCCTAGAGCAGACAGACAGCTGGAGGTAAGTGAAAAATGATTTATTAAGCTGTACTGAATGCTGGGAGGTGTGGACCTTGGGGAGGTCCAAGCGCTCTGGACGGGACCATACGCCACCTCACTGGAGAGGAGAGGAGAATGAGCACAGGTGGAGGGCAATGGAATGATAGAAATGATGAAAAGATATATCCATACCGAGTGCTGCGAGGAGGGAGAACTGTAGTCCTGGGTCCAAGCAGGTATAGGGTGAAACAGGAGGGAGGAGTGGCTGGTTGGAGACAGACAGGTGGAATGAAGGATGGCTGGACTAAGAAAGGATACCGGAGCATAAAAGCTAGAAAAGGGATCAGTAAAAATTAATCTAGAAATAAAATAATAATATAATGGCTACGTTACCACTGAAGGTCTGGAATGGACTGGCGTCCTCCTGCTGGAGAGCTGGTCCTTTTATCCCCTGGTGCTGATGGCCTGATTGGTTGCAGCTGAGGGTGGTTAGGTTGTGGACTCCTGCTAATTAAGGAGCAAGTATGGGCAAGCAGGAGCCCAGGATATGACAAAATGGAGCAAAAAAATCAGACAAAGTCTAAATTAAAATAAATTTTTAAAAACTCAAGAAATGATAGAGCTGATCATCAAAATCATATAAAGGAATACAGGAAAACTGGCTCCTTAAAAAGAACAAAATTCAACAGAAAAATTAATCAAGTCTCTAGGATAGGCTCCGCCCCCTAAGTTTACACATCCTAGCCACGCCTCTGCTCACAGATTTTAAACGTGTGTGTGTGTGTGTGTGTGTGTGTGTGTGTGTGTTACAAGACAAAGCTGAATAAGCAGAGCAGTCAGACTAGAGGAGCAGCATACAACAGAATCACAAAATAAAATAAAGTCATTGAAACAGAATCAAAAAGTTTGAGAAGAATAAAAACAAAAACCACAAAAAGAAAAGAAATCAAAGTCAAAGACTCAGATGATGGAAGGAATGACTTCTAAACTCCCAGACCAACGCTAAAGCCTCGTGATAATGTTGAACTGTTTCCTCTGGCTGCTTTCTAAAGCTGCAGTAAACCAAGGTTTTGATTAAGAAATAAACTCCTCTCTGCTGAATAAACATTCACATTTGTTCTGGTTTCAAGAGATTATCAGCTGTTTGTGGAGAACTTGAGAAGCTGGAGGGAAAACAAAAAAGTCAAGATAATCTAAAACATTTGAGTGCTTTTTCCTTTTTATTACAAAAAAACTATAAAAGGACTTTAAAATGATGAGCAGTCCAAATGAGAAGGACTCTATTCTCAGTAACTTTCTGTATAAACCAGAATACATCCAGACATTTTTAACCCTCAGGCTTCACTGAGGACATTTTTGTCCATTTGGGCAGTTTTCCATGTTCGTCTGCACGCCATTTTAACACCGTTTGTGCAAATGGTACAAATTTTTGTCGCAAAACCCCTCTCTTGACAAATTTTGAAATTCAATTTGGAATTTTGAAAATAGATCAAGGGAACACTATGAAAAAAAAAACGCCATACTCTTGAGACGTATATATCTCCTCTTTTTTCTGCTTTTTTCATGTAAAAATGAGCATCACACAATCAGGCTGGCATATAAAGGGTTAAAATTTACATAAATATTCAATATTTGATTGTTTTGATCAGAACTGAAGTTGATCACAAGATTTAAGCCCAAAAAGCAGAAAAAAATATGAATCTAGACCATTTTTAAAGCAGTTTTATAAGTAGACATTTTTGTCTGTATTAGGGTAGTAAATTTTAAACCTGTCGCTACGCAAAAACTATAAATGCAAAAAATTCAAAATTTTAGATATTTCATGACATAACCATGACTGATTTGTAATAAATGTCCCGTGCACAAAAAATTGTTTTTCTTTAAAATAACTCATGTTTTGTGTTTTTTAAAATAAATTACACCAATGACTTTGAGTAATCAAACTGGCATTTCAAGAGTTAAAATCCTCAAAATGATTGAATTTTTTATATGTTTGAGCAGGGCTGAAGTTGTTTAACAGATCTATGAAAAAAAAGGGAAAAAAATATGAATGTATACATTTTTTATAGCCACTTTTATGAGCGGACGTTTTTGTCCGCTAAAGTCTCAAGAGTATAGTAAATTAGAATGAAGCCTGAGGGTTAAGATGTTTTAAATCCGTTTGAGTTGACCCTAAGAGGTGAGGTCAGCTGGCTCCGAGGATGAGGAGCAGCTTTGTTTCTCTAACTCTGATCAGGAGGAACAAGTCATGAAGGACCTGGAGGTTTTGGAGGTTTGGTTTAATGTGCTGAAGGCAGCCCATCCACCAGAGTACGATGAGTCAGATAACCTGTAACCCTGGTTCAGACACACACACACACCTCCATGATCCCACACAGGCAGCTGAGACACCCTGTTGAAACTGAGATCAGGTGGAGGAGCTGACTGAAATCAGCTGTTCTGGAGCCAAAACTCAGAGTTGTGTTAGTTTATTTATATGAGTTAGTTCTTCCTGGAACAGACTCAACCCTGACAGCCAGGTAACCAGTGAGAGGAGGTATTACTGTTCTCTAAATACTTACATACAGTAAACGTGACTAAAACTTTTACTAAAGTGATCAGGAAGCCGTCTGTTTCTAGGGTAAAGGGCGAGTGCGCCCTCTGGTGGACAGGAAGTGTCATCTCGTTCTTTATGGGTCATGTTGACATGTAAAAACTCTGAAATCTTCTGGAGGAAATGAATTTTCTCAACATGTGTGTAGCTCAGCCTGGACAGGTCACATGACATCACACAGCTACAGTCCTGGACCTCAGAGACACTTCAGCTCTTTAGTGGGTTTTTATTAATGGTCAATATCAGCCACTATTAGTTGAAGTCATATGAGCTGATGGGTGAGTTTCTATCAGCAGGTTGACTCACAGCTGAAGGACAGACCTGGGAAGTGGGATAAGACGGGGTGAGCTGAGTCACCATTAATAATAAACCCAGTTTAGTCTGAACCTGATCTCTTATTGACTCCTTAATCAGCTGATTTACTCCTCCTACCATCAGTTTACCAGGAGTTTATAAGTGTTTAAACCCCCAGATAAACTAACACTAGAGGATGTGTTCTCCAGTCCATCTGGGCTTTAGATCCAAACCTGGTTCAGACGTCACTAAAGGTTTCTCCAGGAGGAAACCATACATTTAATAATGTCTCAGAAACATTTCCTATTAAAAAAGTAAACATCACGAACATTTTTAATTATTACTGATGGCATTTTGGTAAAAACTTTAGGTTTTAGAAAGAAACTTTCATCTGCCAGAAAACAAACTGGATTTTTAAGTAAGTAAGTAAAGTTTATTTATTTAGCACCTTTCACAGAAAAAAATCTCAAAGTGCTTCACAAAACAAACCAATTATCAAGTCGATAGTAAAGTTGAAAAGTAAAGTCACCTCCTCACACTGGGCTTGTATTTGACCATTTTCATTATACCTATATTTGTGTTTTAGATGAAAATACCTTTTATAACAATATGTTTTTTAATACTGTAATAATATTGTTTAGTGTGTTTACCTCATGAGTGGCTCCCTCTGGTCTCTCATTAGTCTTATTGTGACCTGACAGGCCTGCCTAAACAGGGCCTCACTGCCCATTACCATGGGCGTAACCGACGCGTAGGACATGTCCCCCACACTTCCTGCGACAGTGCCTTCTGTCCCCCGCACTTTTTTCAGCCAAATAATCCGTTAATTTGCAGAAACAGATTTTTCTGAGCCATCTTTAAACGCACCTTAGGCATACACACGCTAACGCGATTATCCAGTGGATCACTGAGATGCTGCTAGGCAGTAGTGGCCTAGTAAACTAGACCATCAGTTCTGCTCTGCAAAAATTTGGTCTAGCCACGCTCATTGGAACCTCTGCAGCCCACTGATTGGTCCGGTCAGGTCAGTCTCGTACCGGGCCAATCACAACGCCTAAACGGGTTGGAGAGCGGTTTTAGCCGATGACGTCAGCGCTCCGGCTGAATCTAAACAACATGGCAGCAGTACGGGAACCGCGTTCGTTTGAAACGTCTTTATTATCAACTTTGGACGATTTAGATTTGGGCTTTTCTCGAAGACGTGAACAGATGGAGGCACTAAAGTCTTTTATTTTGAAAGAGGATTTATTGGCCACTTTGCCGACAGGACACGGTAAAAGTTTAATCTACCAGCTGTTTCCGGTTGTTGCTAAATGGCTCTAGCGCTATCCAATAGCATGTGAAGACGGTTTGATTGACAACTGTTGGTCCCGCCCCTATGATTGAGTCATTTCAGTGGACCGTGGTCAGACTATATATCTACATATATACAGTCTGGTTTACCAGACTAAGGCAACAGCCAGGGCTGGACTGGCCATGGGGCAACGGTGGGCCGGTGGTAACTTTGGGGAGGTCCGGACCGGGCCGAGCCAGTTGCGTAGCGGCTCGTTTTAATCTGCACTTCCAGTTGCGGTGTGTGCCCATACAGCGCCAACACCACTTCAGTCAACAGCCCCCACCCCAGAAGGACGTGAGAGGATGATAAACGGGAGGATTAGGGTACAGGGGCCCATTGGCTGTCTGTGACTAGGGTGACCAGGTCCAAACAAACAGTGGGGCAAAGAGCATGTTGGTTAGGGACATTGTGGGACATGTTAAATTCTAAAGGATTGTCAAAATTTAAACACTTTACTTAAATATAGCAACTAATAAAAATGATTTACCTTTTACTGAACTCCTTTAGGGAAGTACAGATTTTGTCTCATGCAGACTGGGACTCAAACCCAGGTCTCCCACGTGTCTTTACCTCTAAGCCACAGTTCTGCTGTTTTGTATTGTTCTGTTTTGGCACATGGACATTACATGTCATGGAACGTGAGTCAAGACTGCCACCATGTTTACCTAATCTGCATCGCTTATGATTTTTGTGGGCCAATTCAGTTTAAGAATATTCTTGCATGTAAACTGAAATAAAATCATATATTTTTTACTGGCCAGTCAAGGCTCCTAGGTTCAAGCCACATCTAGCCTGTGCATTAATCCGGGCCTGATGATAAATAACTCTAGTCTGGTAAACCAGACTATATTTGTGAATATATAAAGTCTGCAGAGCAGAACTGACAGTCTAGTATACTAGGCTAAAATAACTCAAGATACCTCTAAAAATGTGTCCCCCTCACTTCTGAGATGATGGTTTTGCCCTTGTCCATTACCCCATAGCATGAACCAGATGTTGGGTCAGGAGGAAGGGAGCCACCTCAGGGATGCCAAAGAGCTCCCCCTAGTGGACAAAAAGAGAACAGCACAAACGAGTTTTAAGAACACACACATGCACAGAGAGAGAGCGAGAGAGAGAAAGAGACTTTTGAGCCCAAGAAGAAAGCGAGAAAGAGATTTGACGGAACCTTTTTCCCTTTTTTGTAAATGACTGATATCCATCTCCACGATGAGAACTTTAACCCCTGATTAATAGGCCAATACTAAAGCAGTCTGTAATCACGGTATTATTTAAAGGACTTTCTATAAACTATAAATTTCAATAAAAATAGTTTCTTTAAAAAGTGAATTTAGTTCTTTTTCTGTAGATTAGCCTTGGAAAGGGGGGTGGTCTTATGATCAGGGTCATCCTATATTCAGGTCAATACAGTTTGTCTGGGTTGACACATCCATGGTGTCTGGTCTAACACTGACATGGGTTCCTAAGAAAATCTGAGGATTTGTTTTAATAATTGTAATGGCTCTGGTACGATTCAGACCCAAGACGAGACCCAGACCACAGGAGTATATAAAAATAGTCTTTATTATAATAAGGTGAAAAGGAGGTGGGATGCGTGGATCTGTATCTGCAGAGTTCAACAGGAGGGCAAACGGTGAAGAGAGGGATCCGTCTGAGTGAGTGTCCAGCAGGAGGGTGACTGAAAGGAGAATCGGGACAAGGAGGTGAGTCATGATGTGAGGAGTGATCTCAGCACAGGAGGTAAGGGCAGTGTCCGTAATCCAATAATGGGTCGTCAGAGAGGGTCCAGTTCAGTGACGTGGCAGAGACAGTCCAGAGAGAGCAGGCAGGAGTCCAGTAGCAGGAGGAGGGTCAGAACCAGTGTTGCGTTACCAATTACGCTATAACCTCTGACCTCTGACATCACACAAACAATAATCCTCTTTTTTCCCCAATAACTTGGATTACAGTGACTCTTTTTATTATGTTTTAACCTGAATCAACATTCTTCCAGGTATCCAGATCATTTTTCCCGAAGACCTCCACAGGACTCTTTAGTAATAATAAATTCAAAGACTTCCTGATGTCTCCTTCTAAACGACACTTTTAATCCACTGTCCAGAAATGTCTTAATTAGATTAATGTACTTTCTCCTACAGTGTGAAGAACGTTTGATCCAGCTTCAGAATTATTACATATGTCTACTTGGCTAAAAGGTTAAATCAATATTATTAATGAAATACTTCCTTCATTAAGGGTACTGTGATTTTAAAGGCCTGAGTCATGTGACGTGATAGAAACTCTCCCCATTGGTCCACATCATCACGATTCCATCTTAGCTCTTCACTGCCCGGAAGAGTTAGTTCTCATCTAGACTTTGATGACGGGACGCTCAGCTGTCACCTGCTACACAGCTCAGCTATTTGCTAAGTTGCCGGCCCCCCGTATGGGTACTAACCCCCATTTGGGCCGATGAACCCGGCTCCCCTCTGAGGCCCGACACCTTCAGTCGTATCCACGGACACCTCCGCGCCCCGAGGTGGCTCAAACTGGCCCCAAAGGGACCAGACGATCGTCGGGGAATACCACCCTCAAACGGTCCTCCATCCACGCCGAGGTGGTTCACGGAGCGGACTCAGCCAGGTATCCACGATCTGGTAAAGCTTGAGGCCACTTTGATAAGTAACACTCCACGTCACTTATCCATCAAGTAACTCCTCCAACCGCCCTCCGTAACTAAATTAAGATAAACTCCCTAGTCTTTAAACATCATGAGAATCAGGTCGTTAAACTCACAATAAGATCAACTTAAGAACACTCCATAACCTGCTAAAAATGCTAATGCAACTGCTACCTCATATGTCTGTGCTATCCGTCAGTCTGTTTATATAATAAATTCTGTAAAGTCTTTATTCCTGACTCAGCCTTGCATCTGTCAATATAAGGTATGTATCTACTCACTGTGACATTTCCTAGAGCCTAAGATCCCTGCAAAAAGATATTAGCTTGGTGAAGGTATCAGAGCAACAGCCTCCGTGTGAAACCGACAAAGCGAAGCTAATAACCTTACAGAAGTTTGCAGCTAACCAAACTTAATAATAGGGATGCACCGATACCGGCCTTCGCTAAATCAAGAAAGAAATCTGTAAAAGACTCCACAGCAGCTAATAAAAAAGTCAAGGACAACAAGTGCAAAAGCACCGTCATCCCATACGTAGCAGGAGTCTCACAGAAACTGAGAAGAATTTTCTCCAAACACAGCATCCCAGTAAACTTCAAACCCAACAACACCCTCAGACAGAAACTGGTTCATCCTGAGGACAAGACTCCCAAACAGAAGATCAGTGGTGTTGTTTATGCAGTCCAGTGCAGTGAGGACTGTTCAGACCTTTACATTGGAGAAACAAAAGAACAACTACACAAGCGCATGTCTCAACACAGGAGAGCCACATCATCAGGCCAGGACTCAGCAGTCCACCTCCACCTCAAAGACAAGGGACACACCTTTGAAAACGACAATGTCCACATTTTGGACAGAGAAGACCGATGGTTTGAGAGAGGAGTTAAAAAAGACATCTATGTCAAACGTGAAAAAACAACTTTAAACAGAGAAGGAGCACTCAGATTTCATCTTTCCAGCTCCTACCAGTCTGCTCTGAACTTAATTCCCAGACAATTCACGCCTCTAATCAAAACACCTCACCAGGACTCCAGTTGAATACAGTGGAGTGAACACCTCCTCAAGGGGGGAGAAGGAGGTGTGTCACAGACAGAGGAAGAGAAGCACAGTTTATAAGATTTTCTCTCCTTTACTACAGACAGAAATGACAAAGCTACTCAGATGAGCAGTGAAACGTCTTCAAAGAACCAAATAAGTCCAGTTGCCTTTATTTAAACCCTTTTTTGGATTATCATGACCTGGATGACTGAGAACCTTCACCAGTAGATTATATAATGTTCTCTAAATCTGATTTTCTACATCAGTTTAAGCTGTCTGTTACTGTGATATAATGCCGTTTTTGTTGGTAGTCCCAGGATACCACAAACACCAAAGCTGTTGTGAGGGCAAAGGCCAAGGGGTTCCTCAACATAGCCAAGGACGGTGGAGTGCTCAGGTTTTGCTGCCTTCTCCATGACACCATCTATCAACTGAGCAACCTCTCCAAGTCACTGCAGAGGTCCGTGTCAACCCTAGCTGAAGCTCAGAGCTGCCTGTCTTCCACTCAGGCTGTCATAGAAAAGTACAAGTCAAGGTATGTATCCTACCTTGTGTTCTTTGATTTTAGGTTGTGTTGGTGTGTCTCAATGAATGAATGAAGAAACACCATCAATCTGTCTGCACCACTGTAGACCTGGGCCTAAGCTGAGAGCAGTGCTGGACACAGACACATATGAGGGAGTCCTCCTGAAGCCTTCTGATGCCCGCCAGCATGACAAGGCAAAGAACGAGCTGATCCATTCTCTGTGCCAATGCATCACTGCCAGATTTATGGATGTGAACAGTGGTGTCCTGCATGCCATGAGACTGACCAGTTTCCAGTGCTGGCCAGAGACAGACACTTTTGGTTAGTAATGGACAAATCTCGCCACTTTTATGATTTAAGACAACTTCTGAACTTTTGTTTTCCCTTGTTCTCAGATTTTGGTGATGAGGAAATAAAAAAGCTCACTAGTCATTTCCGACCTCTGCTGCTGTCTGCTGGAGTGGACGTGGACTTGATTCCTGATCAATGGACAAGTCTCAAGGCTGAACTGTACACAGCAGGATTTAGCCAAGGTCATTGGAAAATGATGTTCATTTATTAACCTTAAAAACTTTAAACACTTGCTTAAAAAACTAAATGTCTAATATTGTAAGATTTTCATTTGTTAAAAGTGCAACACAAATACGATGACATCTTTTAAAAATGACATAAAATTGCATTTATAAATGATTGTTTGCAGGAGCATAATATTGTCTGAGCCTGCTGCAGGAACTCTGGAGAAAACCTGGCCTACTGTGAACCGAATGCTGCGCCATCGCTGTCCTGATGTTCTTTACCTCTTTGATGCTCTCCTCACCATCCCTGCAAGTACAGCTGACTGTGAAAGAGGGTTCAGTGTCAGGAAGCAGGTAAAGAGTGACTGGTGTTCACGCCTGAAAGGTGAGACCCTCTCTGACCTCCTGAAAACCCAGTTATGCTCACCTGACATCAAAGACTGTCAGGTCCTCACTCCCCTCCTCCACCATTCATCACTAATCATCACCAGCTGCACTTCATCAACTCATCACCAGAGGAGCTTAAGAGGAGTGGAGTTTCTACAGGATGGTGTCAGTCCGTTCCACAACTTCTGTGGTACACAGGTCTCTTGTTTTTGCTCGTTACTAATGTTTTCATATACTCATCCTCTGCTGTCTACCTCCCTCAGCTCATCTCCACAGCTACCGTCCTCACTCCTCCGGATTCATCACTCCTCTGGATTCACTACACCATTCATTCCTCAGCTTCCCTCCAGCCAGCCACAGAACCAAGACCCTCCAAGCTCCACTGCATCCTGGACACAGTAAGCCCCCTTCACTGCCTTGCTATATTATTCATACTATCTCCTCCATTCACCATCTTTTCCTCTCTTCAAGATCCCTGCCCGCTCCCGTACCCAGCAGACCAGCGCAATATATTTTAATAAAACTGTTTTCACTTACCTTTATTGTGTCCTCAGTTGTGTTGGCTCCAGGATCTGGTCTAAATCATAACAAAGACTTTGACCCAACGAAAGCCATTGACATCTGGCATGCTGACAGTTTGTGCGCAAACATGCAACAAAAGCAGTGGCGTCTCGTCATTCAGGGCCGGTAGGTACGGGCCCCACCAGCCACCAGATGGTGCTGTGGGGATCAGTGGGAAAGAATAGTTCGTTTTTAGACTAATACTGCATAAAAACCCATTCTCTTACTAAGATATTCTGTTATAAATATCTGTGTAATCATATCTAAGTCTTTGCTTTGATACTGACAAGCTAAAGAGGTTAAATCCTCTTGAAATCCTGGCAACGGGCCAGCCCCTCGCAGCCTGTCTAAAAGACGAGCATCTGAAAATCACTGTGCGCATGCGCAACACGCTCTCAATAGACACTCATGGGGCACGTAGCTCTGGGCCCCAAACGCAGAACATCCAATTAAAACACTGGAATATCACACGTGACGTTACCTTCATGTTCGGTGGGAAAGCAGAGCTTCTCAATCTAGTGTTGTTTAGCTCATGAGCTAACAGGACAAAAAGACAATTCGAAGTAGATTTTTTAAAATGATTTGCATCTTTTCTTTTAAAGAAATGAACAACGCTGGTGAGTGAACCTTTATTTGCAATTTCATGTATAAAATAGTTGTTTTCTTAAATTAGATTTAGATTAAATAGCATTTTTAATGTGAAAGTTTGTGCTACAGTTATATATTTGAGTTGTGCCCCTCCTAACATATGATGCCATTGACGCCACTGAACAAAAGTAACTGAGGGTTATTCAGATTCAGAAGAAGAAATTAGTTCTGAGAGCTCTGAGAATATTTAAGAAAAAGATACAGTAACAAAAAAAATCAATGTTTGCACTTTGTGTATAATTTTGTGTATTTTGCACTGTGTGTTTTTCTTGATAGCAGTGTTAATAAAACTGATAAAATATTAATTCAGTGGCATAACTTTTGTTTACTGCGGAAAAATCGGGCTAGTGGAAATTCTGTTTGGCTGGTAACTTCAGAAAGTTACTAGCCACTTTGGCTGGTGATCAAAAAAGTTCATTTCAAACCCTGACGGTCCCAGTGGTCCAGTCCAGCTCTAAGTTACAGGTCCACTGAGGATTAAAACAACTGGTGTTGAAGTCCAGCTGCAGCCAGGTCTACTTCAGGCGTTTTCAGACCAGTGTGGGTTCAGCTCGGTTCGGTACTCGTATGGAGCCGACTCCTCTCAGACCTGCTACCAACTGGACCTGGTGGTGCTGTCAGCGTGAGTGAAGTTGGCGGACATAGAACCCGCTCCTAACTGCACGTCTTACTTATATTTTACGGTAATTTCCCGACGCACACACACACACACACGCCTACACGCGCACGCACGCACGCACACACACGCACGCACGCACACACACATACACACACACAGCTATTTGCACAAACATATCAAGGCACACAATAGACGCCGTAGACCCACTCACACTCTCCATACATACTCTAAACTCCTAGGTCCTGGGACCAGCGCCCTAAGGACATAACCAGTCCTCAGACCCAGGACATGGTCCCTTCCCTACCAGGGTGAAGATGAG
>SSNR01000404.1:3782-16836 GCA_006937965.1 Callopanchax toddi | reverse complement strand
CTCAACCTCCTCTGACACGAACTCTTCCTCAGAGTTCTGTCCATTAGGGCCTCACAAACCAGTGCTCTCTGAACTGGTTACTGTGGATGTTCCCTTACATCATCAGACACAAGTGGGACCCATTCTGACTTGTAGTGTTCAAGTGGTGACACCAGTGCTTTAATTGTGTTTGACTTTTGTCACCTGTGCTCACCATTATGCAGCACACGTGCACATAATAAAAATGTGTTGAGAAGTTGAGTCTAAACAGCTGAAAAGAGCTGACTGTTTAAGTTAGTGGGTTCAGGCTACTGAGAATTTGGTTCAGACAACAGAGTTTAGTGTTTTAGCAACTGAGAAAAACTGTAATTCACAACTATTGAAAAGCCAAATTAATAATGCTCACAATTAGGAAATACAACAAATAAAAATCCCCCCAAACTAAATGTTTTATAAATTGAATGAAGCTGTAATCAGGTCAGAAAGGAGACTTACCACATCTTATGGTGGCCCGGGGAGTGTTCACATAACACAATGTGATCTGTGAAAACAAACTGGGTTAGACAATCAGATCATGTCCAGGTTACATAAATAGAATTTTTATGTTATTCAAATATTTAGAGAAGTGCCTGTAGACACCTACATCCTGTACACCATGTCCTAAAGTACCATCTGAAGGTCTACTAGTACTACAAACTACTCCCTACTGGCATCAGTCACAGGAACCAATAAGCTGCTGGTTTACTCCACAGCATTAGGGATCATTGAGTAGCTGGACTAGGAGGTAAAGACCACAAGGAGCACATTGTCCTCCATGGAGGAGGCTAGAAGTTAAGATCAAGGCAACATGGAGAGAAATCAGCCAGCTGACAGAAAACCAGAACGGAGCAGCAAAGTATCCATTCCCGAGGCTGTAGAAGCTGCTGACCGTACGGTACACCATTCACGGTCCAATACGTCTTAGGGCCGCGGTCCAGAGACGTACCATTATTAGCTTCACTGGTTTCATTCTGTGTGCAGCAGAGCCTCGTACAGTGAGAGAACATGATTTGTGAACTGTGAATGATTTAAACCTGCAATGTAATCGTAGTTTGAGCAGAAGCTGCTCCATTTCTGCCCGACTAGACACCGGAGTGGCGTACGTGTCGAGGTGAGGCTATAAAAACCAGGAGGGGGGAGAATGAATGTTTTGGGAGGGGCCGTGGTACGTTGGTTTAAAAACATGCTCTCCTTCTTAAATCCTGCACATTGCAGCTTTAAGTGGTCGGCAAATGGCCACGACCTGCATGTTTCTGCTCTACAGCCTAACACAGAGTTTGTGTCAGCCTGCACAGACCATAAACAATAACATTTAAACCGATAATGGTTTGGGCATCAAACCCATACTCTCCAAAGTGGGAGTCAATGTGACTAACCACTAGGCTACAGTCTCTGACAGGAAAACATTGAAGTTATAATGGTTATGTNAAAAAGCACACGAAAATAAACAAAATACAAAAAGCACACAACAAACAAAAACTGAAAGCACACAACAAACAAAAAGAAAAGAACATAATAAAAAACCAAAAGGAAGCACATAAAAACAAGCAAAATACAAAAAGCACACAACAAACAAAAAGAAAAGCAGACAACAAACAAACCAAAAGAAAGAAGCACACAAAAACAAACAAAATATAAAAAAGCACACAACAAACAAAATACAAACAGCACACAACAAACAAAATGCAAAAAGCACACAACAAACAAAACACAAAAAGCACACAACAAACAAAATACAAAAAGCACACAACAAACAAAACACAAAAAGCACACAACAAACTAAAAACAAACAGCACACAAAAAACAAAATACAAAAAGCAAACAACAAAAAGCACATTACAAACAATAACTACAAAACAAAAAAACACAAAAGGCAGACAACAAACAAAACACAAAAACACACAACAAACAAAATAGAAAGAGCACACAACAAACACAACACAAAAAAACACACAACAAACACAATACAAAAGGCACACAACAAACAAAAATACAAAAAACACACAACGAGCAAAAATACTAAAAAAACACAACAAGCAAAAATACAAAAAAGCACAAAACAAACAAACAAACACACAAGCATACAAAAAAAGCACACAACTAAACAAAGTACAAAAAGCACACAAAAAACAATGTCAGAGCCTGATGAAGCTAGGAGGACCACATCATCCCCAATAAGCAGAAACGAGATTTTCCTGCCACCAAACTCGACACCCTCCACACCACGGCTGCTCCTAGAAATCCTGTATATAAATGTTATGAACAGGAACGCTGACAAAGGGCAGCCCTGGAGGCGAATATCCCTTTCGTAGGATAAGTGCGTAAGGCCCCGCCTTTCTCGCCTCTGATTGGCTGCAACCGCTCTCCTACGATTGGCTGTGGGGATTTCAGGCAAGCTCCCGCCTTTCTTGCATCTGATTGGCTAAGGACTTTTCACCCTCTTCGCCTTGAGTGACTGGTTTTCATGCCTGAAAGGTGAGACCCCTTCTGACCTCCTGAAAACCCAGTTATGCTCACCTGACATCAAAGACTTTGATCCAACCAAAGCCTTTGACATCTGGCTTGCTTACAGTTTGTGCGCAAACATGCAACAAAAGTAACTGAGGGTTACTCGGATTCACAAGAAAAAATTAGTTCTGAGAGCTCTGTGGATATTTAAGAAAAAGATACAGTAACAACAAAATCAATGCTTGCACTTTGTGTATAATTTTGTGTATATTGCACTGTGTGTTCATGATAGCAGTGTTAATAAAAATGATCAAATATTAATTCAGTGGCATTATAATTTTTGTTTACTGCAGAAAAATCGGGCTACTGGAAATTCTGTTTGGCTGGTAACTTCAGAAAGTTACTAGCCACTTTGGCTGGTGATCAAAAAAGTTCATTTCAAACCCTGGCGGTCCCAGTGGTCCAGTCCAGCTCAAAGTTACAGGTCCACTGAGGATTAAAACACCTGGTGTTGAAGTCCAGCTGCAGCCAGGTCTACTTCAGGGGTTTTCAGACCAGTGTGGGTTCAGCTCGGTTCGGTACTCGTATGGAGCCGACTCCTCTCAGACCTGCTACCAACTGGACCCGGTGGTGCTGTCAGCGTGAGTGAAGTTGGTGGACACAGAACCTGTTCCTAACTGCGCGTCTTACGTATATTTTACGGTAATTTCCTGATGCACGCACACACATGCACACACACACACACTCCTAAACGCACACACACACACACACACAGCTATTTGGACAAACATATCAAGGCACACAATAGACGCCGTACACCCACTCACACTCTCCATACATACTCTAAACTCCTAGGTCCTGGGACCAGCGCCCTAAGGACATAACCAGTCCCCAGACCCAGGACATGGTCCCTTCCCTACCAGGGTGAAGATGAGCGGACCACCCCGTCTACCATGGCATCAGAGCAGCCCAAAACCGCAGACCCTGACCAGACAGCGACTCCTTACCCAGCCCCCAGCCCAGAGAACAGGGGTGTGGAAAGACTCAAATCTCCCTCCACCTGCTCTAATATAGTGTTGATGCATGTTGTAATAGGATGTATTTAAAACAGTTAGGGGGCAGTACGCTGTCCCCCGTCTTAGACTCTCAATGTCTACATGTAACATTGAAGTGGGCGCTGGCACCAGAGATGAAAATGGTTGGCAAGACCCCACCTTCCCCCAGGTGCCATGAGTGTGCCCACCCCAGAGGCCCTAGATGGGCATTGAAACTGACGTAGGTGGTAGTGTTGAAAAAATGCTCAATAAAATTGGGCCACAGGTCGCCACAGGACTGCAGAGATGGAATAGCACACCTGGAACAGGTCACTTCCTGAGTCTGGAGGCAGATGTTTTACTCCATTTGAAGCAGTTTGATGTATTTGACAGAAAAAGTGTCAAAGTCTTATAGACTTAGTAATCTAAATGTTTATATAGTATTTCATTCATTTCAGTTCATAATGGGCTCTCATTTAGCAGAACGTTGGGTCTAATACTATAAATGATATTAAACCAACCAACAGAAACCAAACCATGACAGGAGATATGATGCTTAATTCATTTTATTCATGTCGTCACTGTGAAAGTCATCTTTTCCCAATCAGACATAAGAGATGCTCGCTGATCCACAGGGACTTTTCACACTTTTTCTGCAGGACAGAAAAAAGGTTAAATCACTGGAATCTTTGGTTTCAGGGTTGAATTTTCTTCTTGTTTTTTGAGATACTAACAGTTACAGTGATAATTCACCACCAGGTACTTGAAGGTGCCAACGCAGTGATCTCCAAACACAGAGTTATCTGCGTATAATTTGCAGCTTCTTTGCTGATCACAGCTGTGGATGAAGAGCAACATGAGGTCAAATCTACAGTCTGTTATGGTTTGAGTTTTAGTGCAGGACCCAAGATGCAGGGATGAGTGGAGGAACAGCAGCAGAAGCAGGTTTGTAATCCAAAATGAGGTTTTATTTTAAATGCAGATCGCAGACAAGGAAGACGAAGGACACAGTACACAGTAGAACCGACAAACGCTGACAAGTAGGGGTGCAACGGATCATCATCGATCCGTGGTTCGTACGGATCACCCTCTACGGTTCGGAACGCACGTGGTTCGTGGTTCATGTAGAGCGCGTGCGTGGCTAAATAATCCCCGACGTTCTGTGCTCACGCGTTCTGAATCTGCAGATAATTCCCCTCTGAGAAAGGCGTTCATTTTGCATCACGTATAGAGGTTCACTCTGTTGGCTTCAGCCGTTTTAGTACACCAGAACGAAGGATCCCTGATCAATATCCAGTCTCTGCTGCGCACGTGCGCGCGCGCTGCCTCTGATTCCTCCGTCTCTCTCTCCGTCAGCTGGAATCTTTCTGATAGACAAACTAGGTTCACCTATTTGTGTCTAAGATAACGTTATGTTGGGCTTTTATACGAGCTAATAAACGTTAATATAACTGGAGTTCAATCAGGAGCCACAAAGCAGCGCCTCGTGCGTCACGCCCGTCTGCCCCCCCCCCCCCCCCCAGGGGCGGACACCGGACGAACCCAGAGGACCAACAAGGGCGGGAGGGCGGGGGACCAGGAAGGAGGACCAGAAGGACAGACAAAAGGTCAGGAGGCACAGACAGGAGGGCCCGGGTCAGGGCCAGGATCCGGAGGGCCCGGGTCTGGATCCGGTTCAGGGAGGCCTGGGCCAGGGTCAGGATCCAGAGAGCCCGGGTCTGGATCCGGTTCAGGGAGGCCCAGGTCTGGGTCAGCATCCGGTTCAGGGAGGCCCGGGTCTGGGTCGGGATCCGGTTCAGGGAGGCCCGGGTCTGGGTCGGGATCCGGTTCAGGGAGGCCCGGGTCTGGGTCGGGATCAGGAGGGCCCGGGTCAGGGTCCAGTCCTGGAGGGCCCGGGTCCTGATATGGGTCCAGAATCCAGAGAGACCCTGGAGGACCGGGAGCCCTGGGAGGCTCGGCCGGAGGAAGGCGGAGCCCTGGGAGGCTCGGCCGGAGGAAGGCGGAGCCCTGGGAGGCTCGGCCGGAGGAAGGCGGAGCCCTGGGAGGCTCGGAGGGAGGAGGGCGGAGCCCTGGGAGGCTCAGAGGAAGACTGAAGAGTTGCCCTGGGAGGCTCGGAGGGTGGAGGAGCCCTGGGAGGCTCGGAGGGAGGAGGAGCCCTGGGAGGCTCGGAGGGAGGAGGAGCCCTGGGAGGCTCGGAGGGTGGAGGAGCCCTGGGAGGTTCGGAGGGTGGAGGAGCCCTGGGAGGCTCGGAGGGTGGAGGAGCCCTGGGAGGCTCGGAGGAAGGCTGAAGAGGGGCCCTGGGAGGCTCGGAGGAAGGCTGAAGAGGAGCCCTGGGAGGCTCGGGGGGTGGAGGAGCCCTGGGAGGCTCAGGAGCCGGACTGGGAGTCCTACGGGCTGCTGGAGCCGGACTGGGAGTCCTACGGGCTGCTGGAGCCGGACTGGGAGTCCTACGGGCTGCTGGAGCCGGACTGGGAGTCCTTCGGGCTGCTGGAGCCGGACTGGGGGTCCCGGGGGCTGCTGGAGCCAGACTGGGGGTCCCGGGGGCTGCTGGAGCCGGACTGGGGGTCCCGGGGGCTGCTGGAGCCGGACTGGGGGTCCTTCGGGCTGCTGGAGCCGGACTGGGGGTCCCGGGGGCTGCTGGAGCCGGACTGGGAGTCCCGGGGGCTGCTGGAGCCGGACTGGGGGTCCCGGGGGCTGCTGGAACCAGGCTGACGAGTACAGAGCCTGGAGCTCTCAGGTCTGTGCAACACGTCAGCCGGGACCCCCGTATGAGGAGCCGCTGAGCCAGCCGCATTGCCTGGGCTTGCTGGAAAAGGTCCCACAGCAAAGGAACAGTGGCTGGGTCGGTCCGGAATTCAGAGAGGATAAACTCTGCCACCTCAAGCTTGACGTGGGGGCACACCTGCCTGGACGTGGTAAGGCGGAGGGCGGCGCTCACCGTCCTCTCGTAAAGCCGGACCGTCTCCTCTGACAACTGCTGTCGGTGGAGTCCGGCATCCTCCATAGACTCACCCGCTGGGTCCATGTGGGTCGGTTCTTCTGTTATGGTTTGAGTTTTAGTGCAGGACCCAAGATGCAGGGATGAGTGGAGGAACAGCAGCAGAAGCAGGTTTGTAATCCAAAATGAGGTTTTATTTTAAATGCAGACGAGGAAGACGAAGGACACAGTACACAGTAGAACCGACAAACGCTGACAAGACAAGGAAGCTTAAATAAGGAGGGAGGTGATCACGAAGACAAGACACAGGTGGGCTGGATGACAAACAAGGAACACCTGTGAAAACAACAAGAGGAGAAAGATTAATACAAAAGACAGGACACCAGAGGGCACCAAAGGAACAGGATGTGACACAGTCAGGATGGATTCAGAGATGATAAACCTGAAAACATGACTCCCTTTATAATCACACAGTTTAAAAACATTACTTGTCAGCAACTATAGTGGTGAACAACGAGCAGGAAGTGTCCTGGAGCTCAGAGGAAGGAATGTTGTCAGAGCAGGTGGTGTTGTCCTGACGTCCATAAGTAGCAGAGACCACAGTGATTTCAGTTTTCCCAAAATCTGGGAGAGGAGAAGAAGAAGAACTGTATTTATATAGAGCCTTTCTAGATATAAATCACAAGGTGCTTTACAAATTCAAACAGACTGGACAACAGCAACACAATCTATACAAATTTACAGAGACTTTCTTTGTTTGATTTAACAGATTCTCTCTAACTACAGTAAAATGCTTCAGTGGAAGCATGTGCAGTAAGGATCGGGCCGTCCTGAGCCATAACTACCGTAAAATGCTTCACCAGATGCTCCTCCTCCATTTTGAGGTGCGCTGTTTAAAAAAAAAAACTTTATTAACATATTACAAATGGTGCGCTGGTTGTCGAGGGGCAAAGTGCTGGAGCGTTTCATGGAACTTTAACATCCGATCAGAGATTTCCTGACCCTGTGTCAAACGTTGATAAAAATTAAGACTGGTTGATTAATCAGTGTTTACACGAAATAATCGGTTCAGAAAAGTAATACACATCCTTAAGTAACCTACATTTTTTCATGGCAAAGGTCAAAAACATCAGAGGAAGCATTTGTCCATCCACACGTCACCATTCTGTTTTTAGCAGTCAGCCCACTCAGTCTCTGAGAGCGTTTGACCCAGTGACCTTATCTGACCTTTCACCTCTCATTGACAGAATGAAACCATCTACCTGTCCTAATGACACCCTTCCTGCTCTGTTGTTTAAAAGGTTTTTCCTGTTATTGGTCCTTGTATTGTAAACATTTGTAACACATCACTCTCATCCGGTGTGTTCCCTAGCTCCTTTAAACACGCTGTCGTTGAGCCATGACTAAAAAACAATCTGGATCCAGCACAGCTTAATAATTACAGGCCGATCTCTAAGACTCCTTTTATTGCTAAAGTCTTTGAAAAAGTTGTGGCAGAACAGCTGATTTCTTTTATGGAGAAATATGAGATTTTTGATCAATTTCAGTCTGACTTTCAAAAGCTCCACTCCACAGAAACTGTATTAATAAAAGTCTCTAGTGACATTCTGATGTCAGCTGACTCTGGAGCATCCACTGTCATGGTTCTCCTGGATCGTTCTTCAGCATTTGACACCGTAGACCACAGAATTCTGATAAACAGTCTTCATGATACTGTTGGTGTATCTGGTGTAGTTCTAGAGTGGTTCAAGTCCTACCTTTCAGGTAGAACTTTTAGTGTTTATGCATAGTGCTGTCATGCGATTAAAAAAATTGTGCGATTAATTAATTATGATCTGTAATTAATTAATCTAATTAATCGCATTTTTAATCGCATCTAAAGAAATGGCTAAAAAAGCCCTCATCTTGAGTTATTGTCATTTAAATTAATTAAATGACTGTGTCAGACCAGTAGATTGATATAGAACAACATAAAGTGTCTATCTGAAGTAATTTATTGTGTTTAACAGACTTGAACAGATTCAGTCCCAGTGCAACCATTACTCTGGTCAGTGGACTCAGTCTGCAGCAGCTCTGTTAACCCCTCATCTGATTTTAGTTTATGTTTTATCTGCTGTAAAGCACATTGTATTGTTCTGCAGGAAATGTGCTCTATGAATAAAGTTTGATTTGATTTGATCTTCCACCAAGAATGAAAATAAAATTTCAAAGGTGGTGGGGGGGGGGGGACAACTTGAACACAGGGGTGGAGAAAAGGGGCTGAACTGTTTAAAAATTGCCATAATATCAACCCTACACCTAAAAACAACAGCCAGTATCCATTTAATATAGTGCAACATTGTTTTAGACAGTAAAAACTACAGGATCAAAACTGACTTTAAAAACGAGCAGAGGACACGTCCCCCCTGCACCCCCCCAAACTACGTCCATGTCTTCCATCAGGCACCGCTGACTGGACCGGTACATAACACCGCCAGTCCAGCGGTGTACTAGGCCTACTGGTAACCAGTGGTCAGCGCTGTGCTGGACAAGCGGTGGAAACTGAGCCGGCCGGTCGCGCACCGGACCAGCTGATATTTAAGGCTGAAATACACCAGCGATCAGCGCTGCGCCATGTCGCGCTGTTACTTTGAATATAAACCGTTGTAGTCCGTCAGATCACTCAGTGTAGGCTACTAGTGATCAGCACGGTGCTCCACAAGCGGTGGAAGCTGTCAGCCGGCCGGTCGCGCACCGAACCGGCTGACAGCTACGTGTAATCAGTGATCAGAGCTGTGCTGGGCTGACGGTGGTCATCGGTTCCGGTCGAGTAGCTCGTGAAATGAGCAGGTCGTTTTAATTTGCACTTCCTGTTGCAGCGGGGTCAGATAAATAGCGCTCTAAAAGGTGATGCCGGTTTCATAACACCGCTATGGCCATCAGCTGTTTGTTTTGTGTCGACATCATGCGTAGGTCACGTGATCACTTCCTGAAAGTGAGGGGCTCTGAGCCTCACAGAGCTGCTCAGTGACACACAAACACCGCGAGGAGACCAGCTCAGCACACACACATCACTGCAGCGGCAGACTGCAGGCAGAAACGGTCAAGCGATTAAAAATGCGATTAACGCGATTAAAAAAAATAACGCGTTAATTAGGGCTGTAATTAATTAATCGTAATTAAAGCGCTAATCTGACACCTCTATTTATGCAAACCAGATCATGTCAGACTCCCAGAACCTGACCTGTGGGGTCCCACAGGGCTCAGTGCTGGGTCCTATCCTGTTCCTTTTGTATATTGTCCCCCTAGGCCAAATGATCAGACAGTTTGCTGATGTGTCTTTTCATTGTATGCTGATGATATTCAGCTGTACTGCTCATTTAAACATTCTGAATATTTTAAGTTTTCCTCACTGTTAAAATGTTTTAACAACGTCAAAGAGTGGCTCTGTGACAACTATTTACAGGTGAACTCTGATCAGACCCAATCCCTAATTTTTGCCCCAGAGAACCAAATGAATCAAATGAAGCAGCACCTTGGTTTTTTGGCTGCTTCTGTCAAACCAAACGTCAGAAACCTTGGTATTATTCTAGATTCTGCCATGTCATTAGAGGGACATTCACCAGGTTTAATCCATAACTGCTTTTTTCCACAGAGAAATTTCTCTACGTTCAGAACTGTAGTGTCAAAAGCAGAACTAGAGATGATTATTCATGCTTTTATTTCTTCCCGCCTTGATTATGGAAACAGCCTTTTTACATGTTTGAACAGGAGGGATCTGTCCCGCCTCCAGTCAGGTCAGAATGCTGCTTTAAGGCTTTTAACTAACACATGAAAGAGTCAGCACATTACTCCAGTTTTAAGATCCCTGCACTGGTTACCAGTCCATTTTAGAATTCATTTTAAACTTTTAGTTTTTACTTTTAAAGCCCTGTGTGGTCAGGTCCCTGATTATCTCTCAGACCTTCTAGAACCCTACCGTCCTCCTCGGTCTACTAGTCAGAGGCTGTTGATGGTTCCTAGATCACATTTTAAGTCCAAGGGAGATAAATCTTATAAAGTGGCTCCAAGATTGTGGAACGCTTTACCTCCTCCTCTGCGTTGTCTGGATTCTGTTGATTCTTTTAAGAAACAGTTGAAGACTCATTTATTCAGGCTGGCTTTGAACTGATTTTATGTTGCATGATGTTTTATGTTGTTTTGTGTTCTTATCAAGTTTTTATCCTTTGTGTTTTTATCATTGTTTTATTGTGAAGCACCTTGTGGTCTTTGACCTGAGAAAGGTGCTATATGAATAAAGCTATTATTATTATTATTATTATTATTATTAATAAAATTTGCTCAGTGTTTTTTTGTCATGAGTCAAAAGTTGATTGAAACTAAAACTGACAAACAGTCCATGAGTCCACTGATCAAGTGACCTCCAGCACCATCCAGTGGAAACTAAACAACAACATTCATGAAGGAGTCTCCAAAAAGGTCTCAAAATCCAGACCTGGAAAATGATCTGGTGTGTTTTACAGTGTAGATCAGGTTAATTCAACAGACAATTAAGGTTCTCTAATTAAATCACAACTATTGAGAAGCCAAATTAATAATGCTCACATCTAGGAAATACAACAAATAAAAATCCCCCCAAACTAAATGTTTTATAAACTGAATGAATAAAGGAGACTTACTACAGTTTATGATGGCCCGGGAGTGTTCACATAACACAATTTGATCTGTGAAAACAAACTGGGTTAGACAATCAGGTCATGACCAGGTTACATAAATAGACATTTTTATGTGTCAAATATTTAGAGAAGTGCCTGTAGACACCTACATCCTGTACACCATGTCTTAAAGTACCATCTGAAGGTCTACTAGTACTACAAACTACTCCCTACTGGCATCAGTCACAGGAACCAATAAGCTGCTGGTTTACTCCACAGCATTAGGGATCATTGAGTAGCTGGACTAGGAGGTAAAGACCACAAGGAGCACATTGTCCTCCATGGAGGAGGCTAGAAGTTAGGATCAAGGCAACATGGAGAGAAATCAGCCAGCTGTCAGAAAACCAGAACGGAGCAGCAAAGTATCCATTCCCGAGGCTCTAGAAGCTGCTGACCGTACGGTACACCATTCACGGTCCAATACGTCTTAGGGCCGCGGTCCAAAGACGTACCATTATTAGCTTCACTGGTTTCATTCTGTGTGCCCGCTCTAGTGTCGTCCGTCTGAAGCTACTCACAGTAGACCCCCTCCCTACCCGCGAGTAACCAATCACAGGTTTGACCCGCCTCACTGAGCTGAAAGTTTTAGCAAAACTGTCATGATTCCCCTGTCTGTCTTGTCTTGTTGGTTCATGTCTGTCCCTTACTCCTGTTCTCGCCCCTCCCTCACGTGTTAATTGTCATCAGGTGCTCCTTGTCTCATTGATTTCATCCACAGCATTTAAGCCCTTCTGTTTCTTGTCTCGTCCTGGGTTCATCTGTTCTGTTCTGGTCTTGTCATGTTCATGGTCACAGTCTGTTCATAGTTAGTTGTCTGTCAAGTCATAGTCTTAGTTCTTAATAAACACCATTTGGATTTCTACCTCCGTCTCCTGCCTCCTGCTTCTCTGCACATCGGGTGCACGTCACCACGGTTCATGACAAAAACAAGCGCTACAGAGAGACAGACAGGCGACGAGAGGAAAACAATTCAAGACTTGCAATTCAAGAGTTGCAGAAAATGAGCCACGCTGTTGGAGTATTTATTTGTATTACAGAGGCGCTTTATACTATTTTACGTTTAACAGTACATTGAAAAGGCACTTTAAAAGTGACATTTCCGTTTGTCGCTGAACATATTATGATACACTGGACTACAAGTAGTATGTCTGAAAAGTTATTTTATTGTGTGAATAAAATTAGTTTTGGAAATTTCACATTTTCTTAAGTTTTTCTATGATTCAAAGTGGACCGAAACCGAACCAAAACCGTGACCCAAAAACCGAGGTACGGACCGGACCGTGGGCAAAGTGGACCGTTGCATCCCACACACACACACACATATATATATATGTATATATATATATACACATATATATATATATATATATATATATATATATATATATATATAAGGGGTGGGACTTTAACGCCTTAATTACGATTGATTAATTACAAACAAAATAACGCAATTAATCGCAGCTTGCATGTAAAGCATTGGAGAACACCTGTCAGTTCGCCGATGATGCAGATATCAGAGCTCGGCACAGCAGAGACTGAGTCTTAAGCCTGGGTCCCACACAAGATGTGAGCGCAGCTCCGTGTAGAGCGCGAGCCGTGAATTTGAAAAGAAACCATTGAAATCAGATAAAATAGTTCCCCTAGATCTGTCACGTCGCGTTCCAGATGCGCGGGTCTCCGCCGTGGCGCTGAAGATTGGCGATGGTTCTTTTTTTAAACTATGATCTATGGGTAGAGTTCCACAACATGTTAGTCTTCTGAAGACCCTCCTTCCTCCTATACACCCTTTTGAATAATTTCTGATCGGCAAACTTTTTCACCCAATAGAAATTCAATTTAATGCAGAAATTCAAATTTCTGCATTATCGGCTGCCAGTCTATGTGCACACGATTCGCGCAAATCTGTAGAGGTGGAGGCTGCG
>SSNR01000403.1:507293-517458 GCA_006937965.1 Callopanchax toddi | reverse complement strand
AGAGGAGGAGGCAGAGAGGGGGAGGAGGAGAAAGAGAGGGGGGGAGGTACAGAAGGAGCAGCCCTCCTCTCACCAGCTCCCTCTCATTTATCTTAAAGCTCCTATGTGGAGCGTTTTTCTGTGTCAGAGTTTTCTAAATGTTTTAAATGATGTTTCAGGTCTATATGATCTATGGGTTGATTTCCACAACATCTGTCATTTTTCTGAAGACCCTCCTTCCTCCTAGACCCATTGAATGTTATTGTTTTCATTCGGGTACTTTTGGACAATCAGTCGCTGGAGGGCAGAAGCCCAGCTCCGGCAGCTAACCAGAGCTGTATCTCTGCGATTGAAGCCAACAAAATAAAGCGCTTTTAACAACTCCAAGACACTTAAAAATTAATTTAAAAAACAAAGCAGGAAACAAAACATATCGGACAAATGAGTAAAACGAATTAACAGGAGTTAAATGCTTGGTTAAATAGGTGAGCTTTTCGTACTTTTTCGGATTTCTGAAGGGAGCCAGAGAGAGTCCCGTAGGGTGGAAACGATACGGAAAAACCCTGTCCCGATGCTTTGAAACGGTTGTCTGAGACAGCGGGAGAGGTGATGGTGATTAAGGAGAGCAGAGAGGTCAGGAGGGGCGACGTTACTGAGAGCGTCGTAGGTGATGAGTAGATCTAGATTCCGTTTGAATTAGATATGTATCAAAGTTTTCTAAATGTTTTAAATGATATTTCAGGTCTAAACTATGATCTATGGAGTTCCACAACATCTGTCATTCTGATGAAGACCCTCCTTCCTCCTAGAGACCACTTTGCATTTTTTCTGGCCGCCGAGCTTTTTCAGCCAATAAAATTCAAATTTCTGCATTGTTGGCTTTTTGTCAACGTGCACGCGCTGTTACTACCTCCCTTCAGTCTAGGAGTTTAAAAGGAGGCCAACACAAAACGGTAAATGGTTCAAGGACAAATATATTTATTAAACAAAACAAACTAAATCAACACAGGAGGAGGACTGTTAAAACACAAATAACCCTACCAAAGGGGATAATAACATAAAATCACTCCTCTTTCTTAAATAAGTTAATTTAGTTAAAACCAAGAATACTAAAATTATATAAATACAATAAAAGTCTGGGTAAAATCAAGTGAGGTTAAAAACTAGACAAACATAAGACAGAGCTAAAACCTGTGGATTCCCACACCTAAAATCACTCCATCTGTCTAGTTTAAAACATAATTTAAACTGCTATAAAAACTCTCAAACACAACCACCCAGGGGACAGCAGAACCCGTCTGCTGCCCCCGAACGACTGGCCGGAGCCGCTTTTATGCAGAGCTTGATTGGGGGGATTGGATCCAGCCGCGCAGCTCTCCGGCCTGCATCTCTGGAGCGCTGCTGGCTGGAACAGGTGGGAGGAGTCGGCAGGGCACCGGCGCTGCAGGTGCGGGACCGTAACACGCGCATCAAGCAAACCTGTAGCAGTAGGGGGCGCTCTCGCACAGGACGCTCCATATCTTTCTCTGTAGTCTCAGCTGTATGGAGGAGACAGTCAGAGCTCATTTCTACTAAAAAGTCCTCCATTCCCCTGATGCTGAGAGATTTATTTTTATTTTTAAACATTTCTCCTAACAGAATGGCAAGGCTTGCCAAGGATACACGTTTATTTTGGTGGAGGACTCATTCAGGACCAAGTGTTTTCTTATTTCCAGTTCCTGTAGCTTCAGAACTACAGCTGCTGTTCTAAAGCCATGAATCAAACATAGCAGGGACAGAGAGGGCAGCCTCTTACAGAGTGAGAATACGATTTGTGGACTGTGAGTGATTAAACCCTACAATGTAATCGTAGTTTTTGAGCAGAAGTCAAGGTGTTTGGGAGGAGGAGTATGAAAGAAATATAGTATCATCAAAGTTCAACAATTTTTAGACATTGAATTTATAACACTGAATTTTTATCATGTTCAATTATATGTATGAATTTTTCTTACTCCAAATTTTCCTGCAAAAATATTCACCTGCAAAAGTGATGAACTTAAATGACCCAAGCCAAAGCAATCAGCACTAGATCGAGTCGAGCGGCTGTCAGCCAATCAAATTAGAAAAAAGCTTGTTTGATCACATGGCACCGTTAGCCAGCGGCGCGTCTCCTAAAAAGAGCTGTTTAAATGTGAAGCGATTAAGTTTTAAAATTAAAATTAAAGGTATGGTCCGCAGCTTGACGTCATGAAGGAGAGAAGGAGGAGAAAGCCACGCCTCACAACATGAACGCGCAGCTAGCCAGCTACAGCTAGTAAACAGCAGCTAGCTGCTCTCCAGAGCTCACCTGCTGTTTGCAATGGGAGTTTTCTGAGGTAAGAATGTTGTTTTGAACCCAAACATTGGGTATGTACCGTTTACAAAAGGCATTTGATAAAGAATATACTGTAGACCATGGTTCTTGACAAAGGTGGGTTGCTAACTTTGGGTCGGAGGAGAGGTCCAACCTCAAGTGGAGGAGTTTAAGCATCTCAAGGTCTTGTTCACAAGTGAGAGAAGGAGGGACATCAACAGATGGATTAGTGCAGCATCTGTGATGGATTCTAAACCAGTCTGTAGTGGCAAAATGGAGCTCATGATTGATTGATCTGTGTCCCAATCCTATGGTCATGAGCTTTGGGTAATGACCAAAAGAACAAGATCATGGATACAAGCAGCTGAAATGAGTTCTGATCTGGGGTCCTGATGGAGGAGCTGGTGGAGGTTGCCGGGGAGAGGACAGTCTGGGACTCCCTAGTTTGGATGCCCCTGCAACTCGAATCCGGAAGAAGACAAGACAAAACAAGGTTTCTATCAGCAGCTTTTAGCAGTTTTAATTGGTTTAAAATACTATTAGATTTCTACACCATTCAGTTTTAGTATCACATTAAAATTTGGTGCAGCTCCTGATCATGAGTTAGGTTTTTATGTTCATTGATAGGTAAGTTATTATTGTCCAACCACATTTGAAATTTCCACTATTCACTTTCTACCTTTTTCATTAAAGGGGTGGTTTTGTCAGAATCCATTTTTTTCAGGTTTTCATAGTTTCTAATAGGTCCCCCTGAGCCTGTCATGTAGGCCAAACATGAAGACTCTCCGTTCCCTGGTTATTTAAAAAAAACAGAATCTGTAAGAAATGAAACTTAAAAATGTGGAGCTGCATTTGTGCCCGGTTTGACGTCACAACGTGTATTCACTGAGATGGTAACACCTTTCAGTCCGCCTAAATATCTATGCGCCCAACTGCTAGCTTTTTTTTTTTTTTTCATAAATCAACATTGTGGAACGCAGACGGGCTTGTGTAATTTGTGGAGATCAAACCTCACGAAACAGAACTGATACTTAATGTTTATATATATAAAAACAAAGCACAGAGCTATACCTGGTGTGTGGCATAGCAGCATTGTAACACTGTCTGAAAATCTGGAGGTTCAAGTCCAAGAGATGTCTTTATTAATTTTTTATTTTATTTTTTCTGCATGGAAGTTAATAAATTCTGTAGGTGCAGCTATTGGCTAACTTTGTAATATACATTGACTAATCTTGGCGAAATTAGAACTTATTCTGAGTTATTTTGGTTAAGACACACAAAGTACTGACAGCAGTGTGTGTGTGCATGAGGGCAGCAGCCGGCATGTGAGGCGACCGTCGAAGTTTCAGTTTCGCTTCTCGTTGGTGGAAAACACAGCTGACTTTTGGCCGAAGGAGTAATGTGGGACGTGGGAAGAGTCAGCCCGCATGTCGAGCCTCGGTATACAGAAGGCGGACTCGGAGTTCGGTGTGGACAACAGTCCGCATGCGGGGAGCGAACGGCTGTTTGCTCGAGGCTGGCTGAGCTTTTTTCAGGAGAAAATGTAAATTCAATTGTGAGTATTACCCTTCTGAATCATTCATTGACAAACGCTGAGGAAGCGGTTCTTCTAATTTGTCCTTCGAACGTAACTTATCCACATAAAGCCGAGCTGCCATGTTTACCGTCACATTTAGTATCAAATACCTACAGCCAATCAGAAGCGAGGGCTGTGCATTAATACTAATGAGCATCCTGCTGTTTCAAACTCAGCTTTAGAATAGCAAACTTCTAAAGCTTATATTATAAGCATCAAGGCTTCTTTCTTTATGAAAATTACACAGATAGCATTGAATTACACTACAGAACAATGCAAAACTATAAAATAACCCAGAAAACCACCTCTTTAAAACATCTGTTCCTGAATAAAATACATGTGTGTCATCTGTAAACATGATGTTTTAAAACCGTAGGTACCAAGGTCATTATTGTTCATTAAAAATAACTTGGGTCCAAACATCGAGCCCTGTGGAACACCATTGTTTAATCTTCTAAGTTCAGAATTTGAATGATTAATTCCACATGTTGAAACCTTTTTCCAATAACTTCTTAACCAATTCTTTGTAATGCCACAAATTTCCAATTGTTTACATTTATGAGGAATAATGCGTGATGAGTTGTACCGAATGCTTTACATAAACCAATAAACACCCCTCCACAGCTTCATGTTTATCTACAGCTGTTGCTATATTATCCACTAAATCCACCCCGGCATGAGATTCCTCCAGAATCCCGATGATCTTCTTCATGTTTCTCCACTAAAGCAGCCAGACTAAGAGCACTTAGGTAACAGAGACTATATTTAGACATTATGCTGGTCTCCATTTTTGTAAAAATTTGGGAAAAACTTTACCCTTTTTCATGTAATCAGGAGCTATGACAGAAATAAATGTAATATTTGTTTTATGAGTGACATGTCCAAATCATTGTAACCCACTGACTGTTATTGTCAGAGTTTTTGTCTTATACTGAATGGATTTAGTGGTAGACCAGCCTGGAAAGAGGTTAAAGACCTTGCTGCACCTGATAGTTGGGTGTGGCTGAACTCATGAATCTGCAGGTTTCTCCTCCCTCTGGGCCACCACCCTCCAGCATGTAATCTTAGTGAGTCCTGTGTGTCTTATTCTGAAAAGACAGTAGCCATAAATGAATGAATCTGGACTCTATTCATTTAGGTTTTTAGCTATGCGCCTCAGACAGTACTATTTGAGGTCAAAAGTCTTTTTTATTTGGTGGGTCAGAGGCTGAGCTATTTTGGGAACGCCTGCTTTAAAGCACTAAACGAACAAATGAGTCCTGAGTTTTATTGTCTCAGCAGATCATCAGTTCTGGTGAATTTAAACAAACCCAGGAATGTTTCCCCTCCTTCTCTATGATGTCCATGTTAGGGCACAAATCAGGGGTCTGGAAACACACGCACACACACACACACCACACACACACACACACACACACAGAGAGAGAGAGAAGAAATGCAAGACAAATGCAAAAAGTATAAATATCATTTCAGCTATCTTTTAAAAAAGCATAAAAACATTACTGCAGTGAATGTAAAAATAACACTAAAGCTATTTGGAGTGTAATTAATGAAATTATTATTAACCATAGTCAGGAAGGTTTCCTATTCTCTAGAGGTAATTAGCTAATAGAAAATCTAGTTGATGTGCGTCCTAGACAGAAATTATAGTAATAAATTGATTTTATAAACTATACATTTTTGTCTCTGTATCAGATTATTGATGGGTATTGATTAGGGATGTTCCGATACCACTTTTCAAAACCGATCCAATACCGATACTTAAATCTGAGTGCTTGCCGATACCGAGTACCGATACCGATACTTCTACCACACAAAAAAATGTAACATATTGGAATACAGGTTTTATTTTTTCTTCTCTGCTTTTTACAACAAATAACTGAGTTAGATAAAAACAATAAAATATATTAATAAAAATGATCACAAAACTAAACTATAAGGTGAAAAATAACAATTTTCTGTGATTTCACAGTGAAATTATTTGAGTTTTCCACATTTTAACCAAATAAAATGAACTATTTTGCACCATCTCCAGCTCTCAACCCACACTGTTCCTCTTTAGCTCAATAGCTCCCTCTAGTGTTCAATATAGGAAACTACAACATAAATCACAAGTCACAGATAGTAGTGATGTGACGTTCATGAACGAACCGAATCTTTTGAACGGCTCTTCACTGTGAACGAGGAGAACCGAGTCTTTGTAGAGAACCGTTAATTTTTTTGTGGGTGACTGTAAGCACTA
The DNA here is from genome assembly GCA_006937965.1 of Callopanchax toddi. Classification (NCBI taxonomy): domain Eukaryota; kingdom Metazoa; phylum Chordata; class Actinopteri; order Cyprinodontiformes; family Nothobranchiidae; genus Callopanchax; species Callopanchax toddi. Next base: position 511,329 of record SSNR01000403.1, on the reverse strand, counting down.
TGCATGCCTGCTTTGTATTCACTTTTTAATTTCATGGCGAAACAAACAACAGCCTGTTAATGCAGGCAGGGGGTCTGAGGGTGAAAGGGAGGGGTGTGGAGGAGTTATTGTTGGGAAAGGGCTTGGGTGATGAATCGGTTGGAGATGTGAATGGCTGTTTTTCAATAGGATGAGTTGAAACTTTCAAGATAACAAAAGAAGTCAAGCTGCCTTCACTGTCAAAGGTGCAGCTGTGCCAATGGGTGTGGCTGTCAGTTGCAAACAGACCACTTATCAGTGTTAATTGATCCCATCACTAACAGACAGTGAAGCCACTGGTATGGGATAAGATTTGTGCCAAAGGATCAACAAAAAATAGAAAAACACACAAAATATATCCAAATATTGCAACCAAAAAGAACACTTCAGAAGCAAAAGTGTGAAACTCAAAATTAAAAAAAAGACTCCAAAATAAACTATTTCATAAATAAATATTTGTTTCTAAACCAAAAACTTATTTTTACTTCTGAACAATTCATGTTTTAATTCTTTGAAACACCTTTTTGGTTCTGACTTTATGCTGTTTCATTCAGTACCATTTAGGCTTTTATTCTGAAGGGCAAGATTTGGTTCTGACCTTTTTAGCTTTTAGCTTTGCCTCCTTTTGCTTGTGGAACAAATTTCTGCTTCTGATTTTGGAAAAAAGTCTCAGTGGGAGGGGCTAGCCAGTGCTTCGATCTTATTGGTTATGAGGCTTTGGAGTGGGGTGACGCCATACGTAGACGCCCCGTGGCCTGCCGCTGGGCGTATCAGCGTCGCCGCCATCTTGGATGGGTCCCTCGCTCCACACGTAACTGGAGTTAATTCATCAAGCGCCGCACTATCGAAAGCAGATCTCGTGGAATTACCTCTCACAAGTAAGATTTAACAACATTATTGGTTATTCGACCGTTCATAAAATTGTGTAAATGTCATCTACATGTCATCAACGTGGACACATTGTTGACAATGATTCCTGAACTGCTCCCAGTTCAGCGTTATGTCTGCACATTCTGCTTCAGTCAGGATCACTGGAGAGTTTCTTTGATTGTGTCAGGGCATCAGGTAGAATTTTAACTATTATTAGTCATTTTAGTCTGTTTAGATGGATATTGGTAACATCTGGGTGAGCTAACTTTAGATCAGATTTTTCTTCTACCTCTTCATCCTTATTTTAGTCTGTTTTGATGTTGTAGTAAGTACATTTTATTTATATAGCACCTTTCATAGAAATGAATCACAAAGTGCTTCACAAAAACATCAGTTTAAAGACTATTACAAATAAAAAATGTGATATACCTCTCAACCTGCTCGTCTCGTCAACCCACCTCCTAAAGTGAACAATACTCCTAAAACATCTTTCTGACATGCTGATACAGTCATTACCTTACTTACCTATTAATCTACCAGTTGGGAAAAAAAGTTTTTATAAATCTTCCATGTTTACCTTCATAAGGTGTTTTTTTTATGACTCTGTCCCTGCTAAACATGGTTTTAATGTAAGTGAGAAATTGTTGAAGATTTTTTTTCTTCCTTTCTTTCTTGTAGGAGGCTGGAATAACAATCCACTGCAGGGCAGTTTCAGGACATTTTCCACCGTCTGATGGTCCAGAAGATGTTTTTGCACCCGGGGAACTCACTGCAGAAACCCAGTTTGGGATCCACAGCCACCATTTCATGCTTGTGTCATTTGGAGTCTCTGTATTTCATAAATTAAGGCTCCACCACATTGTGCCCTTAACCACCCAGAAGTTACAGAGTGGCAGCACTCTGAAGAAGCTGTGCAAAAAAAAGTTTTTCAAAGGGTTTAGCTCCCTAAAGCCCCAGTGTGTATGTACTGTATGTGTGTGAAAAAATACTGTGAAATAAACTCAATCAAATCAAAAAACATTTTATTAAAATATAAAATTCATTAATTCATATTTTTATATAAAATTATGGTTTTATTATATATACACTTGTATTTTATTATGTCAAATTAAATCAAACTATTCATAGAGCAGTGCACATTTCATGCATAGCAATAATAATGAGCTTCACAGCAGATAAAATAATCTAGGATAAATATATATTCACACATTATGTGCATACTCATCAACATAGTGCACATACAATACAAATACACATTAAAATGCACACTTAAAAACATTCACTCACACATGCACCCACACACACTTGAACATGCACACACAAACAAGTACATAAAAGAAATAAAAGCTGTGAAAACAATTAAAAATTCCTAATATAAAATACAGAGCTAAACAATTAAAACAAATAAGATTAAAGTATGAGGATTACAGTCATAAGTTTAAGAGTTTTAAATGTGCTCAGATGCTGCTTCCCTCAGATCTATTGAGTGTTCCAGATTGTTGGAGCATAAATGCTGAAGGCAGCTAGGTCTGATTTGCAAAGACAAAGGCACAATCCTTTGTGTTGTACAGTTCAGGAGTCATGTGCAGCATCAGGTCGACCACGAGGAACACCTTCTGTTCTTGATAGACGAATCACCTGGCTGCTTCATCTTTCCCGGGTGGAATCCCAACCGTCCTGCAAGGGTTTAAAAGAGAGAAAATTAGACTTCATAATAACTGTATTATCTATGTGACCTGCAAACTTTCTAAAGATGGACTTTGATTTAAAGCCTTTATCAAACAAGTGCAATGACCATAAGTGGAAAACTTGTGTAGGCCACTGAGCCATAAATATTTAGTAGTAGTTGTAGTAGTAGTACCTGATGATGTATTTTACAGGCTTTTCACAAAGAAACTGGGATGATTTTTTTCTAGCTCTTTTATTAATTCTCAGACTTATTTTTTTGTCAATGAAGTCATTTGGTAGAACTTTTATATCTACATGATCATCATAAACATTGATATTATGAATTTCATTTTGAGGCTCTATCTATCACCCACCTTTAATTACACTCACAGAGAGGATCTGACAACAAATCTAAACTTTTTCTCTGTGACTCCATGTTTCACTCATAAGGATCCTAATAAAGGAAGTAGTTTTACTGAGCTCTGACACTCCTGGAACATTGATCAGCATTTATAAAGACATCTAGTGACCCAGCTGCTTCTGTGATAGGATAGAATAACACTTTACCTGTTATTCTACATGTCCTTATGATAAACAATGAGTGCACTGTTTTCATCTAAAGAAGATCATGATATAATGATGACAAGGTCAAAAAGCTAAACAACTGATAACAATTCTTCAGTATTGTTATCACTATTAGATCAATAATCCTGTACTAATATTAATATGCTGTTAGGCGGATGAGCCTGTAATGGCTACATTGACAAAAAGAGCTGAAATGGAGGCTGAAGTCATGTCTGACAGTTTGAACTAAACCAGATGGATGCAGCTTCCAGACCTTCTGATTGATAAAGGTGGTAGAAACCATCTCATCCAGCTCCTGTTGTTCAGGCTGGGATGTGTAGATTCATTCTATGAAAAAGAAAGGACATTTTTTCTGTCAAACACATTGTTATGAATGCATTTAATGTACACGTACTGCTGTTAAATAAAACCTGATTACATGTGAGTTTCAGGACTGCTTCGGTATTTTATCTGTGCAACTTTTAGTTGAACTTATTTGGGTTTTCTTGATTGGAAAGAGTAATACAGTTACAGAACCTGAGGACTGCAACCGACGTTCTATACGTAGCCTACGCTCCTTGTGCGCTCCGCTGTTTTCACGCACGCAGACAACACGTTTTTGGAATGTTTGTAATAATGTCAGAGTTTCCTGATATGTTGTGTTTAAATCTAACACCATTATTTAGATCAGACTGTGACGTTATCATCAGCAGTCCAGTCTCCGCTGATTTTAGTGACACTAACAGTTTGTATTTCAAAAGTTATTCTTATCAGTAATAAAATCTGCGTGAATATTAATTAACCAATAAGTTCTGTTGAAGAATCAGCACGAGCCAACAGGTGTTAGAGGTGATTTAGTGACACTCCAAGTTATTTATAGTTTGTTTATAGTTAATCCCGTTCTTATATACACACA
>SSNR01000403.1:464053-497990 GCA_006937965.1 Callopanchax toddi | reverse complement strand
CCCCCCCCCCCCCACATCCTTACTATGTGATGGAACTGATCAAAGTTGTCCAGAGAGATTTTTTTGGAGCGGAGGCAGAGGTTGTCTCAAGGTTAATATAGTCCAACAACAGATTCCTATACTGGTTCAAACTCAGATTATTTTTGTTTTTCCAGTTTATGAGGATCGTTTTCTTAGCGATGCATAGGGCAGTTAGAATCATGTGAGCTGAGTTAATCTCTGTGATTACATCATCTAAATCTCCCAGCAAGCAAACTGGAGGGGAAGCTGGAATATTACATTTCAGACACTTTGACAGATCTTCACATATCCGGGACCAAAATCTCTGCACAGGTGGACAAAACCAAAGTGCATGAATATAGGTGTCAGGAGTGTTGTCTGTGCAGCTTGTGCAGGTTTCAGATGGTGCATAACCCATCCTGAACATCCGATGACCTGTATAGTGAACTCTATGTAGGATTTTATATTGAATTAATTGTAAACTGGGGTTTCTAGTCATTCTAAAAGATTTTAAACATGTCTGAGACCAGAAGTTTTGGTCATAACTGACTGATAGGTCTGCCTCCCACTTAGCTATAGGAAGAGATATCGAATCATCTACTTTAGACAGTAACCTATATATTTTAGATAGTAACTTCGGAGATTTGAGATTAAGGAAATCTAATACCCTTGATGGTGTTTGTTTCAGGTCAGTATTTAATAGAAACACCTTGGACTGAGTGGACAGGTCTCTATCAGTCTGTGGACAGGTCTCTATTAGTCTGTGGACAGGTCTCTATCAGTCTGTGGACAGGTCTCTACCAGACTGTGGACAGGTCTCTACCAGTCTGTGGACAGGTCTCTACCAGTGGACAGGTCTCTATCAGTGGACAAGTCTCTACCAGTCTGTGGACAGGTTTCTACTAGTGGACAGGTCTCTATCAGTCTGTGGACAGGTCTCTATCAGTCTGTGGACAGGTTTCTACTAGTGGACAGGTCTCTATCAGTCTGTGGACAGGTCTCTAGTGTTAAAATCAAAACTGGAGAAAGTCAAGCCAGACTTTCAACCGATAACTTTTAGCGGCAACAGAGCCGTTTCCTTTCCAACCAATCTGTAGTCAACTAAAATGCATCAGACTCTATAGCCATGTGGTCTTCGGTTGATCTAAACTACTAAGAACGGTGGAACCTCCAGACTGTCAGCTGTTCCAAGGCAACCTGGATCCCCTTTGAACCCCGAGACCAGACTCCGAGACTGGGAGAAATCCTTCCACCTCAGCTTGTGGAAAAACCTGCTCTCTACGCTGCCAGATCTATTGGACCTCCTGCAGATCCACTAAGCTTTCTCAGCCAAGACAGATGGTTCATGCACTTGATAACTAAATTTAACATCTAAAATTAAGATGTAAATCCAGCCATCTTAGTCGTATAAAACACAGACTTCACTTTTTCCTAAAATTATTAATAATACATCTTACAACATCCATCATCATGTTTCTAAATGTTTTATTAATGTTTTAGCTTAAAAATCATGTACATCATCATTTTCTCTGCTGTACCATCATTAGACAAATATTATAGAAATAAACTGACTTTTGATCTATATTTTTGTCTCTGCTTCAGATTATTAATGGGTATTGATTCTCTGTTCAACCATAAGAATCTAGATTTTAAATTTCAATAAAAGTTAATAATTTAAAAGCTTGATGACTCATCCTAAATTTTAGATAGGTTAAATATTTTATTGAAAATGTATTAAGTGTAGCACTTTCAGTTCACTACATAAAGCAATAAAAGGGTAAAACATTTAAGAGGGTGAATACTTTTTATAGGCACTTTAATCCATCATTTCTGGGAACGCTTTGAGATCCTCCAGAAGAAGATGGAAAGAGGGAAGTCTGAAGATAGATGGATGAATTAAATGAGCTATTATTGCTGTAAATAGGAGTTTTCCTTTTTTCTTGACTGTGTTCATCCAGCTGACCACCCTTGGCCTTTGTTTTTGGGAACACCTGGGAGCTCCACCTTGGGGGAGGGGTATTCTCATGGTTTATTGTGCCTGATGTGAGTCTTCAAGAAAGGAGGACTCAAAAGCATCACTCAGACACAGGAGGCAAATGTAATCAAATCCTCTCCTCTAGTCCAAGGTCAAAACCAGTCATCCATAACAGGCAAGAAAGTCCAAGACGAAAGGCAACAGGTAAATCCAGCAGAGTCTCTACACAGAGAAGACCCAAACTAAACAGTCAATTCAAAATAGATCAATCCAACTGGCAGCTAACAGCAGCACAATTACAGCTATAGGTAGGGAAGTTAACAAGGTACAGTGGAACAACATGAGGGGAAAACAGGAGAAGATTACAACAGGAAGCAAGTGGTTTAAAATGATGAGGGGAGCTGGATGTCAAAATAAAACAGGAAGTGTGAGGATACAACTCGTACCCTAAGAAATGAATGGCGTGTGGATACTTTACAAGTGAGCAAACAAGATTACTTAAATTTGGTCACACTGGAATCATCCTGCCATATGTGTAGCAGTAGCAGTACCCGCTTTGTTGTAATTGAAGCACTAACTGATTGCTGGAGATTTTTATTCCAAACTTTGCCATTAAAGCAGCTAGGTGAATTATTTCAGCAAGGGAGCATTTTTTAATCCAACGACACACGGCTCCTCCCAAAACACTTCGACATGCGCGTGCGTGAGTGTGACCACGGCGCATTACTTTGGTCTGTAAGATGGGCATAAACTGCAACTCAAACTATGATTACATTGTAGGGTTTAATCACTCACAGTTCACAAATCATGTTCACATAGTGTACAAGGCTCTGAGCCATCTGTCCCTGCTGTGCTTCTGATATGTAGCTCTGTAGCAGCAAGCTGCTGCAGTACTCTGAAGCTGAACCCAGAAATGACTTGGTTGTGAAGGAAGTTCTTGACCAAAATAAACGTGTATCCTTGGCAAGCCTTGCCATTCTGTGAGGAGAAATGTTTAAAAATAAATCCCTCAGCATCTGGGCAATGGAGGACTTTTTAGTAGAAATGAGCTCTGACTGACTGACCCATGTCGGCTGAGACTGTACAGAGAAAGTTACAGAGCGTCCTGTATGAGAGCGCCCCCTACTGCTACAGGTTTGCTCGAAGCACGTGCATTTTGACAGAAAGCTGACAATGCAGAAATTTGATTTTTATTGACTGAAAACTTTTGCCAGCCAGTAGGGATGTAACGATTCACTCAAGCCACAATTCGATTCGATTCCCGATTTTAAGCTCACGATTTTCGATTTTTTACAATTTTTCATAACAAAATTAATTTATTTTATGGTCAATTTTTTATTTTATTTTACAATTGCCCTTTAGTCCTTGTTTCAAATTGTAATTTTCTATTGTCTTACTGGAAACAAGGGAAAGCCAAAATGCTGCCACACTGTTGACTTCTAATTGACTGGAGCATCATCTATCTTGAAGTTGCTTACTGTAGCCCTGCTTGTCTCTGTTCTGAATGATTAGCAGAACTTTGTCACCACTGTGTGTGATGGTTGAAATGTCCTCATTATTGTTTAAACTTCAAATGTATTTGTCAGTATGTACAGTTTAATAAATATTAAGGGAAATGTGTTCATTACTGTTTACATTAACAATGTTTGTCAGTAGTTTTTAGCCAAATACTAGATGTAGTTTAGTTAAACAGATGTTAATGTTGATTTTGATTTAGTAGCTGTAGCATGTGACCAGCAGGGGACGTCTAGCGCTAGTGAGCACATTTGAGCAGCAGAGGAAGAAACTCTGTGGTTATTTATATTATATATTTTTATACTCTCTTTTTCAGGTATGAGTTATCCATAAGAACATCTGTAGTGTCGTGTAACTTTAACAGAACGTTCATGAATGCATTAAGTTGTTGATCCGGTTTTGATTCTACTTTGTTGATGTTGTTGAACGAGGTTGAGTCACAGATAGCCGCTAGCTGATAGCCAGTGCCGCTAACTAGTTGAAAAGACAGTCGGACTGGTATTTTATGTTTCTTTATGATCACTCTGTATGTATTTAAGTTGAATTAAGTCATTTTATACACATCTGAGCAGAGAAAGTAACGTGTCTGTGGTTCTTTTATCATTTACTCCCCTTATCAGAGCTTTCCATGGAGGTGTTACGTCAGGCCGTTGTGAATCGATTTTTCTTTTTTCTACATCGACTCATATTTAAACTAGTTTTCACGGTTTTAAATCGATTTTCGAAGCATTGTTACATCCCTACCAGCCAGAAATAATGCAAAGGGGTCTCTAGGAGGAAGGAGGGTCTTCATCAGAATGACAGATGTTGTGGAACTCAACCCATAGATCATAGTTTAGACCTGAAATATCATTTAAAACATTTAGAAAACTTTGATACATAGAAAAATGCTCCACCTAGCTGCTTTAAGTCAATCATTTACCAATACATGCAGCTCTATTTGTTACCAAATGTTTCATGGACCACCAGAAGGATTTAAGAGAAACTTTCAGACAGTAGTCAGTTCAAGATGGCCTCAAGTCAAGATGGCTGCCACCATAGATATCATATACACATCACTAGATATCTCACCCATGCTGTTCGTCAATGGACCCTGACGTCCCTACGCCGGCGGCCATCTTACTTCGTACAGCTGCCCCCTTTCTTAACATTGGTGTCAATGGAGCATTTGACCTTTGACTTTTTTGTCCCAAGGGGAAATTCTTTTCCATGACACTGCATTTGCTTAACAATGAGAGACACAACAACACAACAGTTACACTTAATATCTTTCACCCAGTACACTTCAAACTACACCAGCCCTCCCCCTTTCACATGGACAAATATGATTTCATTCAGCGTGGTCTGTTATTAAGAATTTTTATCATGGTGGGAACCAGACTCTTTCCAAAATGGGCCCTCCTGCATTTCATGGCATCCTGATGGCAGCAGAACTAAAAACTTATTGAGTGGGTGTGTGTGGGCCTGTTCTATTGAGATTGCAATACGTGTGATGGCTCTGTCATTGAGTTCAGTGAGACTGGCAGTGGGAAGACCTATTATTTTTGCTGCAGTGTTAGTTACCTTCAGCAGATTATTCTGGTTTTTAGCTGAGAGCATATTGAAAAAACAGAGCAGTACATTATTATTGGCTGTGGTAGTAGCATGTACTATTAAATACCTCTAATTTGCTCAATATTTAACCGATTTTCAAACGGTTTGCATCTTTATAAACGTCAGAGACATGGCTGTGAATATATATCAAAATATTTTGATAATGGTCAGGAAACTCATAAATTGTAAAAGTATCAAATCTCAAATCTATACATAATAACGTTTGTAAGAAAGTAACCCGTTTGTAAATCTGTTCATTTTTCATTGAGTTATGATTATTTTTAGTTAAGTTTATCGCTTACCTTCAATCTGCTACCATGGAGAGCAGAACGTCAGCTGTCCGAAGCAAGATGGCCGCCATGTAGGGACGCCGTATAGTCCCTCATAGGGCATCTAGTGATATATATGACATCTATGGCTGCCACAAGCAACTGGTCATAAAAACACAAAAATGGTCAAAACATAGTCAGCTTTATAGACATTAAGCTAGGCATCAGGTAACGTGTTTTGTTTTTCGAATTGTTTATTTACACATTAGTTTAGTTTATGTGTTAATAAGTTAAACTAAGACTACATCCCTTTTAGTCCTAAATACTTTACCCTGGTCTTTCTTACATCAGTGCTGTGTTCTGTGCCTTGTTACCCATTTAGTTTTGTATTCGTGCTACTTTTCATTTTTGCTGTGTAAGTTCATTTGTTTACCAGGTCTCTTTTTACAGACACTGTTTTTTCCAGATTAAGCCTGTCTTTACTACTTTGCTTATTCCTGATTTGTTTGAAGTTATTTAGATTAGTACGACACTGTCTACCGTCCTTAGAGACGAGTGTTTCATAAACCTTAGATGATCCAGTATGGTTTACTATTCATTCTCAGCCCAGTCCTCATCACTCATGCTGTGCTAAACCTTGTAGGGTGTTGTTCCAAAATCCTCTTCTTCCCTCACCAGTTTTCTTTATCCTATTAAGGAATTCAGTGTCTTCTCCTTTAGTCTTCAAAGTTGCACTTTGTCAGGTGGTCACATTATCTCCATTTATTTTCTATTCTGTTTGATCTTGTTTAGGGTCACAGGGAGCCGGTGCCTATCTCCAGGGGTCTTTGGGTGAGAGGAGGGGCCACACCTGGACAGGTCATTAGTTTTTACAGTATATCAACAATCTGAATTACTTGTTTATTCACTCGTTTAAAAAAGTTTTTGTAACCATAAAGCAAAAACACAAAACTCAACAAAATGACATGAATGAAAGTGATCAGGAACCTGCCCCGTTCTCAACAGTTACCCAACAAACGGCCATGTTCATATAGAATAAACCAAAATACGAATTCAGTATCATCAGCTCTAGTTATTATTCATCACATCTTAAAATCTCTTAAAGCTCATCTTTACCCTTACAGAAAAAACACATTAACTTAACATGTTTTTCACATGTGAGCCTATGTAGAAAAATATGTGACCACATGTGATGATGAACATGTTAAAAATGTTCCAACATCACATGCGAAACATGTGCTTCACATGTTATTTGAACACATTGTACATGTGTGTACAAAAACATGTTTTGACATGCATCTATCAGCAGAGTGTGTGTCACCGAGCATTTGCAGCCATATGAGTGCTGCTTAGCAGTACCCTGCGCATGACAGCACGGGCTGTGATACCACAACATAACACACAGGTTCTCCGGCTGACCCAAACATGCGTGTTAGCATTTCCCGGAATGCCAGATGGCCAGTCTGAGCCCCAGACATCTAGAGAGAACAGCAGAGGATCACCTTGTGGGAGACCAACCTGCAGCCACCATGACAGAGCCCCAGGAGACTACAGCAATGGGCCCATAGGCCCCGCCAGCAGCCGCCCACCCAGGCAGAGCCATCCCAGACCCAGAGAGCCAAGACCCAAGAAATACTCAACTCCAGCAGAGGCCTGACAGAGGTAGAGGGTCCAGATCCCACCAAGCAGCCACCGGGAGCGATCCAGCAGATTCTGGGACATCACCAGGCCACACTGGTCGACAGAAGCACCACCCTCCACCAGGAGGTCTGGCATGGGGAGGTTAGGCCCCATATCTGAGAGGCCAAAGATGTCCCAGCAGAAGGGGGCCCAAAACCTCACCTAAACAGGCACACACACAAAATCCCACAATCCCACACTCATGCACAACACCCAAACATGACAATAAAACATACCAAGACACACACAGGCGTAGTACACTCACTCACACTCCCCGTACATCTCTATACTCTCAGGTTCAGGTAGGTATTGGCTGATATTAATATAACAACTAAATAATCATGATTTACTTTATTGTGTAATTATACAGTAATATAACGGTAATAAAGAAATACAATTGGTCCTTTCCACCTGTACATCCTCCACCAGGGGGCAGCAGACATGTGCAGGACTCGATATGGCAGGTTTTTGATGAAAGTACTAATCCTGATTGTTCATTTGCACATTAGGGCCAGAAAAGCTCTGATGCAGGGTTCCCGCAGAGTCTAAAAAAGTCTCAAATTCATGACGTTAAATTTTAGGCCTAAAAATGTCTAAAAAAACGCCCAGATTTTTGTACAGTATCTAAAATTTAATGAAGTCAAGTCTTAAATTTTAACTTGTTTATTCCAGAAAAGTGTTGGTCGTAAAACACTCTGAGTACAACTCCGAAATCTGAAGTTGTCCGCCTGTCTGACGGCCTCTGATAGCCGTAAGCCGGTGGTGCTATCGCTAATAAACCATATGAAGAAGATGGAGAAAACTGAAAATGCTCAGTTTGTGACTCGCCAGACGGCCAGTGTTTGTAGTTGGGATGGATCTGAACCGGTGGTCCCATCATGACCTGTCGGATCAGACTGACCGGTAGCTTCAGCGTGCATCAGACACAACTGACGGCTAAATGCATAACGTAGCTTTCTTGTGTCTCTCATCGGTGAAAACAATGGTTACATCGATTAGTTAATGGGTGCCCAGCCATTTTCATCTCACGAGCTACTTTTATGCTGAGCGCTCTCGCTAGTGCAGCAGGCGCTGGTAACACAGTGTGTGTGTCTGTGTATGTCCGCCACCGAGTGAGCGCTCGTTCAACGGAGGTTTCGTGTCACGACTGCTGTCCTTGTAACTCGTTCCCAGAGTGGAGCGGGCGGGGGAGAACCGTCCAGTGATCTAACAGTAATGACTCAGTTTAACTGGTTGATCAGTTCATAGTTTATCTGCTTTGTTCTCGTTTTATTGAGTTTCATTGAATACAGCATTAGTAAAACTACAGGAGCCTGGTGGTGCACAGCCGCAGTTAGAAAAGCTGCTAATGTGGCAGGTGAGGAGGAGATATGTAATGATTTCTGCTCTGTTGGCGACTAGAAGAGTGTTGGGTCCAGCTCATCAGCCTGTTAGTCAGTATTAGAGACACTATGCTGAAGTTATTTACACAATGCACAGAGTTAATGCTGGAAATGTTTATTAGAGTAGGTTTAACAAGTGTTTTTGTCAAATTATAGATGGAAAGCAAACAGGTTTTATTTATTGCAGCCTGCAATAAATAAATGTACAACTTGCAGGATGTGTTATCGTTAACGCAGTACTAAGCACTGTTGTTGCATATCGCAGGTTTTTCTAATATCGTGCAGCCCTAACTTAGAGCATCTTTTATAAAAACATTTTTAAAGTTTTGTGTTAGGATGGAGGTGGCCTGGGGGAAAGAAACTCCTCAGCTTTTTTCTAATGAAAATATTTTTTATTTTATTTTTGGGATTATTTAGTTTCCTATTGATGTGTCTTGTTGGTCTAAAATTTCATACATAACAGTCTCAAAAGGTCTGAAAGTGGTCAAAGGCATACTCAGTAGCCAGGTAAACAATGTAGCTTTTAACATTTTTTTTAAAGCCTCTTAACAACGTTCCAACATAATATAGCCATAAATATATTGTGGAGATTGAAAAAAAACCAAAGAAATCAATAAAGTAGTTGTCCCGCAGTTCTCTAAAAACTTCAGCCAATCCTATTGTTTGGACCAAACGATAGGATTGGACAATCCAGCTGTCTGTCTGCCGCATTTCCTCACTGCTTGGATTGGCATTAATCCACCCGGACACATTTTGGGGCAGAACATCCCGGAAGTGAAAGTGAAAGTAGAAGTGGCTGTTAGTGATTCCATTTTAAGATAAAAATACCAGAGTCCCCCCAAAAAACACCTTTTCAGCTAGCAGAAAACTAAAAACGTTTGGAGGTGAAAAGAGGAAAAGCTGGGGGAACGTTTCTGCGGCTGGAGTTATACTCTGCTTTGTCACTTTTGCAAACCGGGATCCTATGTCGGCGGGAGGCTGGCGTAAGGATTTTACCCGACGGGAGGGGTGAGTTCACCGAGACGTGTTTCTGTAAAATAGCTAGCGAGACCTCGTTTGTTTACCTGGCTACTGAGTATGGCTTTAAATTTAACATACTGAAACCTGTGATGGTAATTTACTTCATTTCATTACTTCAGTACAATCCTCCATCCTGAGCAGCACAGTCGGAGGACGACAGTGGGAAGGAAAACTCTTAGAACAAGAAGAAACCTCCAGCAGAACCAGGACCAGAGTGGGCGGAGCCTAATGCCTTGGCTGACTGGGTCTGGGGTGAAAGGAAAACGTGATAAACAAACTGTTAGTATACTCACTAATGCTCTCATTTGGTTAAATTCTTATTGACTTATTTTGTAGGACATTCAAAGGTTAAGTTTTGGTCACATACGTGTTGCACTGAGCTTCTTTACAGTAAGTCAAATATGGAACAACAAGTGGAAAATCTCAAGGATAAAGTGTTGGAGCTTCTGAAACACTTTTTCTTATTTATTACTAACATTTTGATTGATATGTTTTGTGTGCAGATTCCAATTAGGTTTATTATCCAAAATATATCAGATGATCATAATCATACATTACAGTTTTTCTTAAATGCTAAAACACATTTCACAAACGTGTCCTCCATGTTCCCCAATGTCTAAACACAACACCCTTTTCTAAAGCTACATAAACACAACCACACCTTCTCACCTCAAAACTGAAACTTTCACACCAAAAGAGCAGCTGAAGCTTTCAAAAATCTAAACACTACACACATCATTACACACTACAGCAACACAATTGAAAACACAATGCTCGATTTGTGAGGAGGTTCTTTGTTTCATAACTGCCAATTTTTAGAAACTTTACAGTAACTGATCTTCTTAGATCTCTGCAGAGGATTAGGCATCTAGATTTGTGAGTTTCATATGAAGAGAATAAATCTATAGAAAATTCTACATGTACACTACTGTAACACAACTCAATGCTAGATAGGTGTTACTGTAAATTATGGAATAACCTTAAAATGGAAATTTAAAAAATCTGTCATTCACTGTAATATATTCAAAAAATGTACCAAATTGAGAGTAATAAGTAATTATGAAAATGTAAATTACTGTAAATAATAATAATAATAATCATGATTACTGTAAATCTGGAAATAAGAACAGGACGGAGTTCAAATTGAATCTGTGTGTCTGACATTTGAAATTGTATAGATCATTTCTTTTGCAAATGAGGGCAGAAATTATACAGTTTTCTTTCTTCGTTCTGCTCCTTTTCGTTCAAATTTGATTTTTTTTTGTTATGTATATTTTATTGTTTTTTGTGTGTGTTTTATTTTGAATGAAATAAACTTTTTTTGGGGGGGTGTAAGAACAGAATCTATTGCACACAACAGTACTGTTGAGAACATGATCAGGGTGTGAAGTTTTGTTATTTAGTGTATTCACACCACACACACACACACACACACACACACACACCACATTCACTGTGCAGCATCATGTCGCTGAGCTGCATCAGGAAACATCACCTCATCCACACGACCACGATGAACCTACCCAGGTTTGGACGGACTCTTAAGCCTGGTTTATGCTTCTGCGTCGGCTACGCAAGTGAGAGACGCAGACGTATTGACGTAGGCGTTTTGCCTTCAGACTTCTCCGTTTGCGGCGGGGTGTTGCAAAGCAATTCTCCGCCAAAACAACAGAGGGCGTAGCACTGGGAGCAGTACATTAACGTTGCTGATACTATTTCCTGGATATGTAGAGAGCGAATTTTGATTGAGCTGTAACGGATTAATGTCAAAGAACAAATGATGTTGTTAAAAATAATTAAACGGCAGTGAAGGAGACAGCGCGTCTGTTGAATGTCCGTTCAGTGAGGACGAGGCAGACGATGAACGAATCTGCAGCTCTAGTTCAACCTGTGAGGGACACTGATGGATTATAGAATTATAGTTATATATTATATTATAGAAATGTTCGTATTTCATCTGCCAGATGTTTCTTGAGCTGATCCATATCTGCTTCCGCGAGATTTTACTTCTACTACTCTGTTGATAACACCAGCGTCAAGCTGGAAATGATCACGGGTTGTTGGGCCGACCAATCAGAGGCGTGCGCTCTCCGTCTGGTTCGACGGATGTTTAGAAAAGCGAGGTCTACTCCGTCCGTCCTTGCGGCCTCGTCGGAGACCCCACGCAACGACGCATGATGGCGTTGCTTACATCCGACCCGATGTAGACGCAGAAGTATAAATTAGGCTTTAGTCCTGCTTCAGCCATTGTCATGACATGGTCAATGACTGTTGCTCGCATGTCATCCGTAATGATGGTGTGAGGTTGTCTTGCTCTCCCCTCCTGGACATTCTCCTCTCCCTTGTTGACCTTCTCCTCTTCCTCGTTGGCCAGCTCT
Source organism: Callopanchax toddi (assembly GCA_006937965.1). Lineage (NCBI taxonomy): Eukaryota > Metazoa > Chordata > Actinopteri > Cyprinodontiformes > Nothobranchiidae > Callopanchax > Callopanchax toddi. The sequence goes on along the minus strand of SSNR01000403.1, from coordinate 486,178 downwards.
TCTCCCTCCTCTGACTAGAATTCCTCTTCCCCTGACTCTGCCTTCATCCATTGTGTTTGTTTGGAATCTTCAGCAAACTGTGCGCTCTGAACTTGTTTTCTACATGTGCTCACAGCATTAGCAACAAGTGTCTTCAATTTTGAGTCATTGTGTGTAATGAATGACGCCAGGTGTGTTCATTGTGTTCAAATATTGCTGACTGTGGCAGCATTTTGCATCACATGAACTTTCATTTGAGAATATGAGCAGAGTTCTTTTGCAACTTGTGTTTTAGCGAGGACAAATGTGTTTAGATTTATGAGATTTATGTTTTGTGAATTGTGTCTTCATGTGAAATGTGTTTATGATATTGGAAAATGGTGGCTAGATTTAATAAATGTGTTTAGACAACTGGTCATTTTTAGACGATTGGCTTGTGTTTGGCATTTGAGAAAAACTGTAATCTAACACACATGCAGATGATTCGCTGTACTTGTGCTGAGTGTGCTCACTGATCACTGCTGACGCTGGGAGCAGAAGTCACCCACTTACCCAGAAGGTGTGAAATATGGAAAATTGGCTTTCTCACTGTTCTAGAAAAAACATTGAAGAGTTTCTTTTTCCTCTCTTGACTCTTATTGATTTGGAGCCGAAAGCTGAGCTAAAGAAATGCACTGTCCAGAGTATTACTGTGTACATTTTCTTTGTGTTCAATAAGAATGGGAAAAGCCTAGAGGATTATTTTACATTCGTACAGGAAGTCAGATCAATAACTTCCATCATCAGGAAGTTTCACTTCTAGATGGGTATGAAAGACAGATGTGTAAGTCAGACTTTGGCTGAAGACATTCAGCTTTAGATATATTAGTTAATATTATATCAATATTTAGTTTACATCACTCATCCATTCAGTTTTAAACACTATTAATCACTATTAATATTAATTAGAATAAAAACAAAAAGTAGATTTTCTTTCAGAAACTGTTCAAATTCTGAGTTCTGAATGAAACAGCAGAAACCTGCTGAAGAGCTGAATTTAATGGTGAAATGTGGATTATTTTTCTCTGTATCAAAGTTTTCTAAATGTTTTAAATGATATTTCAGGCGGCCGAAATGAGTTTTCTCCGCAGGGTGACCGGGCTCAGCCTTAGAGATAGGGTGAGGAGCTCGGACATTCGGGAGAGACTCGGCGTAGAACCACTGCTCTTCCAGAGAGGAGCCAGTTGAGGTGGTTCGGGCATCTTGTTAGGACGCCCCCTGGACGCCTCCTCAGGGAGATGTTTCAGGCATGTCCTGCCGGCAGGAGGCCCCTCTTTATCACTGACTGCACCAAAGTCCCAGTCGTTCAACCTCCCCACGGTATGCTGACTCAATGTTCTTGATGAGTCCATTGACCGTGGTGTCATCAGCAAACTTAAGGAGATTGACAGTCGGGTCTGTGGAGGTGCAGTCATTTGTTTAGAGTGAGAAGAGCAGTGGAGAGAGGACACATCCCTGGGGGGTGCCTGTGCTGGTGGTCCGAATTTCTGAGGTGACCTCTCCTATCCTCACCTGCTGTGTCCTGTCTGTGAGGAAGCTGGTAATCCACTGACAGATAGCAGGAGACACGTTGAGCTGGGAGAGTTTGGAGGAGAGGATGATGACGGTGTTGAACGCTGAGCTGAAGTCCACAAACAGGATCCTTGCATAAGTCTCTGGATTGTCGAGGTGTTGCAGGATGTAATGCAGTCCCATGTTCACTGCATCATCCACCGACCTGTTTGCTCGGTAGGCAAATTGCAGGGGGCACCCAGGGGTGCCCGCACCACAGTTTGGGAATCCCTGGATTCGATTATTGCTGGTGGTGTAAACGCTGGGCTGACACTATTGTGACCATCTGTATTGGGATTAGACAACTTTAAACAGATTATTGTCTTCATTAGTGAAAGTCTACCAGTTCAAAAGTCACAGATTCCTAAAGGTGAAAATGTGAGTTAGTTTAACCGAAAATAATTAATTAAACAAAACTTGTCATTATATCAATAAAATATATTCAAACATCGTTGAATGTTTGGTGTTTCATCTCAGTGACATGTATTTACCTACTGTATAGGATTTATCTCTAAACAGCTTCTGCTCGTGTGCAGGGAGGTGATGCCTATTCAGAACTAGAAAAGCCTCTCACACTGATCTAATGTGAGCAGCAGCAGCACTTAGAGACAGGAGGCTACTCAGCACTGATCAATGATTCATCAGGTTCACCTCAGATGGACGCTTACATCAGGAACCAGCGTTCCTTTACAGAGAAAGATATAGACAGTAGGTAGGAACCGTAGGTAGACGTAGGTGATACTTTAGAGTTCCTGTAGTGATCTGTCCTGCACCTTGGGGGGGATCAGCCTCTGGCTGAAGGTGCTTCTCCTCTGCTACCTGCTGAACACCATAGACCAGGGGTCTCATTCATAAAACTCTGCGGAGAATCCTTATTATCGCAAAGTAATTTTTGGACCTATACCTTTTTTTTTCTATAAATCACAAAGTTTGTGTAGAAAGTGACTTTTACAACTTTCAGATTCCGTTCTGTTCGTAAGCTTTATAAATGAGACTCCTGGACACTGACCACTCTAGAAGGATCACAATAGAGACCTGCAGATGTTGAAGGATGTGAGTCATCTAAAGAAATATACACGTCTTTGTCCCTTCTTGTCCACCGTCTCCATGTGAGCGGTCCAGTCCAGTTTGCTGTCCAGTTCTACTCCCAGTTACCTGTGGCTGAAGACAGTCTCTACATCATCTCCACAGATAGTCACAGGAACTGGTTTAGACATCTTAGATAGATGAGAGATATGAAAAATACATCAGGCTCATGAGGCCAAAAAGGAGAAATTTTGGATCAGAAGAAGGATTGCCTGCGTGTGTCTCGTTCTGCTTCTAAAAATACCCCGTCTTCCTCATCATGTCCCATAAAGGGAGTTTTCCATCCCAGCTCAAAGTCTTTCTCATCTTTTTTTCTCTGCCCTCTTCCACTCAAACGTTGAACCTCTTTGACCTCAACTCCAGTCATCTTGACAAACTAGCAGAATGTTCAGAAAACTGACATATTTCAAATCACAACGGAGTTTCATGACAGGTTCACAGAGAAATGGGTTCATTATAATATTTACTGTATGTTGTTAAGATAGAACCATTAAAGGGACTAGGAGCCAGATTCTAAATAAAAATAATCATGCATGTTCAGTTTTAAAGCCATACTCAGTAGCCAGGTAAACAAACGAAATCTCGCTAGCTATTTTACAGAAACACGTCTCGGTGAACTCACCCCTCCCGTCGGGTAAAATCCTTACGCCAGCCTCCCTCCGACATGGGACCCCGGTTTGCAAAGGTGACAAAACGGAGTATAACTCCAGCTGCAGAAATGTTCCCCCAGCTTTTCCTCTTTTCACCTCCAAACGTTTTTAGTTTTCTGCTAGCTGAAAAGGTGTTTTTTTGGGGGGACTCTGGTATTTTTTATTAAAATGTAATCACCTGCCAGCTCTCTGTCCTACTTCTTTCACTTTCACTTCCGGGATGTTCTGCCCCAAAATGTGTCCGGGCAGATTAATGCCAATCCAAGCAGTGAGGAAATGCGGCAGACAGACAGCTGGATTGTCCAATCCTATTGTTTGGTCCGAACGACAGGATTGGCTGAAGTTTTTAGAGAACTGCGGGACAACTACTTTATTGATTTCTTTTGTTTTTTTTTAATCTCCACAATATATTTATGGCTATACTCAGTGTTCGCGAAAACTTTTGAGCCACGCCTGCCAAACTGGCAGATGTGGGAGCATCTCAGGCAGGACATTTTTGACTCACGTAGGACAATGTCCTCACGTGCTGCAGATCTGTACCTATTTAATATAGTGGTTATTATAGTGACCTCTATGAGACACTAGATCAGAATATGGTCATTTTTTCCCACTTAGTCCTTTAAAAACAATAATCATTCATTTATTTATTGATTAATATAGCAACTTCCCACCACCAATCAAAGCAGTCCAAAGTGCTGAACAGAGTCAAATACAGACAGTAAATACAATAATAAAACAGAACAATTCAAAGATAAGAACAACAGGCAAAAATATCTTAAATGATTCGCCTAAAAGTCAATGAAAAGAACTGTCAGCAGTTTAAAAGACACTAAAAAGACACAACAAGAGGTAATAAACACAACTCCTAGAGCGACATCAGACCACCATCATACTGAGTCAGTCTGACTCTAAAGACCCAGGATGCTGCTGGTCTAGTTTCACTCAGACCACCATAATACTGAGTCAGTCTGACTCTAAAGACCCAGGATGCTGCTGGTCTAGTTTCACTCAGACCACCATAATACAGTTTCACATTTCTGTGAATCAGGATCTGTATGGCATTTTAATGATTGAGCAGTATTTTATTATGCTGTTATTATTGTTTAGGCTCTAAATGACTTTACAGTCAGGTAGTTATTCAGATTTTTTATTTATATTTAGTGAATCTTTATGTTTTGATTTGCCTGTAACTTTGCAGCTGTGCACCTGAATTTCCACACTGAGGGATAATTAAGGATTTCTATTCTATTCTAAACTATTATTATTATTATTATTAATATTATATATTGTTACCATAACAGGAGAATGGAGTTCACAGATTATCCTCCTGTTCTCACCCTTCATTCTTAATACGTCATTCTCATGTTGTTTGGTTTCTCATCCTAAAGTAACCAGTTAATAGTTACTAGATCATATGGGCTTTGTTTGGGGGCCTGATCAGCTGCACGTTCAGATCAGCTGTTCTCTGCCGCATCACCATAGAAACACGTCAGACAGTCGTCGGACCAGATGTTTTTTAACATTGTCCGACGGAGCTGTGTTTAGATCATTAAATAATGAAGGACAAGGAAGAACGGACTAAATAAAAACTAAATCGTGGTGGTTACAGTTTGTTTAGGAAGCTAATATTAGAGAAGAGAGGCCGACGCAGATCTCACGTCTGAACCTGAACGCTGTAACGTCAGAGAGTCTACGTTGTCCACCTAGAAGCTCCAGAGCAAAATAAATCACCCCAGATTACCTAAATAATCAGAGGAAACGAAGTCTGCAGGAATACTTTGACATTTCTCATCGACACGTGAGCGAAGGCGCGTGAATGAGAGGTGAGGAAAGTAGGTGCTCGAGCGAGAGGCGCGTGAATGAGAGGTGAGGAAAGTAGGTGCTCGAGCGAGAGGCGCGCGCGAGAACGACAGGAGAGAGAGAGAGAGAGAGCTGGAGAAGCACGCCGGTCAAAGTGTCCGGCGTGCTTCAGTTTTACGTCGGACAATTTTAATTTACGTCGGTAATGTCCGACGGTCCGGCGTGTTTTCGCAAACACTGCTATACTGTATTAGAACATTGTTAAGAGGCTTTAAGAAAAACGTTAAAAGCTACATTGTTTACCTGGCTACTGAGTATGGCTTTCTCGTCTCGTCTCGTCTTCTTCCGCTTATCCGGGTCCGGGTCGCGGGGGCAGCATCCCAATTAGGGAGCTCCAGACAGTCTTCTCCCCAGCCACTTCTACCAGCTCCTCCGGCAGGATCCCAAGGCGCTCCAGGGCCAAACCAGAGATATATTTTCTCCAGCGTGTCCTGGGTCGACCCGGGGGCCTCCTGCCGGCAGGACATGCCTGAAACACCTCCCTGGGGAGGCGTCCAGAGGGCATCCTAACAAGATGCCCGAACCACCTCAACTGGCTCCTTTCGACATGGAGGAGCAGCGACTCTACTCCGAGTCTCTCCCGAATGTCCGAGCTCCTCACCCTATCCCTAAGGCTGAGCCCGGCCACCCTGCGGAGAAAACTCATTTCGGCTGCTTGTGTCCGCGATCTCGTTCTTTCGGTCATTACCCAGAGCTCATGACCATAGGTGAGGATTGGGAGGTAGATCAATCGGTAAATCGAGAGCCTTGCTTTCCGGCTCAGCTCCTTCTTCACCACAACAGACCGGTTCAGCGTCCGCATCACTGCAGACGCTGCCCCAATCCGCCTGTCGATCTCCCGCTCCCTCCTTCCCTCACTCGTGAACAAGACCCCGAGATACTTGAACTCCTCCACTTGAGGCAGGATCTCTCTCCCGACCTGGAGTTGGCAAGCCACCCTTTTCCGACCGAGAACCATGGCCTCAGACTTGGAGGTGCTGATCCTCATCCCAGCCGCTTCACACTCGGCTGCGAACCTCCCCAGCAAGAGCTGTAGGTCAGAGCCTGATGAAGCTAGGAGGACCACATCATCTGCAAAAAGCAGAGACGAGATTCTCCTGTCACCAAACTCAACACCCTCCACACCACGGCTGCGCCTAGAAATCCTGTCCATAAAGGTTATGAACAGGACCGGTGACAAAGGGCAGCCCTGGAGGAGTCCAACCCTCACTGGGAACAGGTCCGACTTACTGCCGGCTATGCGGACCAGACTCACACTCCTCTGGTACAGGGACTGAATGGCCCTTAACAAAAGACCATCAACCCCATACCCCTGGAGCACCCCCCACAGGGTGTCCCTGGGGACACGGTCATAAGCCTTCTCCAAATCCACAAAACACATGTGGATTGGTTGGGCAAACTCCCATGACCCCTCCATCACCCTAGCGAGGGTAAAGAGCTGGTCCACAGTTCCACGACCAGGACGAAAACCACATTGCTCCTCTTCTATCTGAGGTTCAACTATCGACCGGACCCTCCTCTCCAGTACCCTGGAGTAGACCTTCCCAGGGAGGCTGAGGAGTGTGATCCCCCTATAGTTGGAACACACCCTCTGGTCCCCCTTCTTAAAAATGGGAACCACCACCCCGGTTTGCCACTCAACAGGAACTGCCCCCGACTACCTCAGCGACTTCTGCCCCAGAGATTGGACAGTCCATCCCCAGTTCTCCCAGCTCTGGTTCCTCATAGGAATGCGTGTCGGTGGGATTGAGGAGCTCCTCAAAGTATTCCTTCCACCGCCTGACTATAGCCCCAGTTGATGTCAGCAGCTCCCCATCCCCACTGTAAACAGTGTGAGCGAGTTGCCGCCTTCCTCCCCTGAGGCGTCGGATGGTTTGCCAGAACCTCTTTGGAGCCGACCGATAGTCTTTCTCCATGGTCTCGCCGAACTCCTCCCACGCTCGAGATTTTGCCTCGGAAACTGCCACTGCTGCACCCCGCTTGGCCCTCCGATACCCATCAGCTGCCTCTGGAGACCCACAGACCAGCCACGCCTTGTAGGCCTCCTCCTTCAGCCTGACGGCTCCCCTAACCTCTGGTGTCCACCAGCGGGTACGGGGGTTACCACCACGATTGGCACCGGCTACCTTGCGACCACAGCTAGCAACAGCCGCCTCAACAATCGCAGAGCGGAACAAGGCCCATTCGGACTCAATGTCCCCCACTGCTCTCGGGACGCGGTCGAAGCTCTGCCGGAGGTGAGAGTTGAAGACCATCTTGACAGGCTCTTCTGCCAGGCGTTCCCAGCAGACCCTCACTATACGTTTGGGTCTACCAGGTCTGCGTAGCATCTTCCCCTGCCATCTGATCCAACTCACCACCAGGTGGTGATCAGTTGACAGCTCCGCTCCTCTCTTCACTCGAGTGTCCAAAACATATGGTCTCAGGTCAGATGATACAACTATAAAGCCAATCATCGACCTGTAACCTAGGCTGCCCTGGTACCAGGTGTACCGGTGGGCATCCTTATGTTCGAACATGGTGTTCGTTATGGCCAAACTGCGACTTGCACAGAAGTCCAAAAACAGAACACCACTCGAGTTCAGATTGGGCGGGCCGTTCCTCCCAATCACGCCCCTCCAGGTCACGCTGTCATTGCCCACGTGAGCATTGAAGTCCCCCAGCAGGACAATGGAGTCCCCTGTCAGAGCGCTATCCAGCACTCGTCCCAGGGACTCCAAAAAGGGTGGGTACTCTGAGCTGCTATTTGGTGCATAAGCACAAACAACAGTCAGGACCCGTTCCCCAACCCAAAGGCGCAGGGAAGCTGCCCTTTTGTCCCCCAGAGAAAACCCCAACATACAGGCAGAGAGTCCAACATACAGGCAGAGAGTCTTGGGGCTAACAGAAAGCCCACCCCAGCCCTCCGCCTCTCACCCGGAGCAACTCCAGCATAGAAGAGAGTCCAACTCCTCTCAAGGTCTTGGGTTCCAGAGCCAACGCTATGTGTCGAGGTGAGCCCGACTATATCTAGCCGGTATCGCTCAGCCTCTTCCACAAGCTCCAGCTCCTTCCCCGCCAGAGAGGTAACGTTCCATGTCCCAATAGCCAGTTTTTGTGTCCGGGGATCGGACCGCCAAAGCTCCCGCCTTGGTCTGCCATCCGATCCACATTGCACCAGACCCTTCATGTTCCTCCTGCAGGTGGTGGGCCCACAGGTGGATGAGCCCATGTATCCAGTTTGGGCTGGGCCCGGCCGGGCCCCATGGGCAAAAGCCCGGCCTCCAGGCGCTCGCTCACGGGCCCCAACCCCAGGCCTGGCTCCAGGGTGGGACCCCGGTAACCCTCCGGGCCGGGTACACTGGCTCGATGATTGTATTTCCATAAAGAGTCTTTTGAACCGCACTTTGTCTCACCCCTCACCTAGGACCAATTTGCCATGGGTGACCCTACCAGGGGCACAAGTGCCCCAGACAACATAGCTCCTAGGATCATTAGGGCACTCAAACTCCTCCACCATGATAAGGTGACGGTTCACGGAGGAGGAGTGTGGCTTTAAGTGATGAAACATTTTAAACCAAAAAGAATGAGCCCACCCATATATCATTCCATTATCTTGAACTGACTGTGAGCTGTAAATGCTTGGCAATTCGGGACCGAATGTCCCGCGCTGTCCTATGGATGTGACGTCAACTGACGCGGCCTGCGCGTTCTGGAAAGCTTCAAAAGTAAAAAGAAATGTCTATCCAGTAGGTGGCAGTATTGCACCGTTGTGTTGCGTGTCAATGGCCGACTGACTCTGTCTACATGTTGTTTTTCTCATAAAACTGGAGTTATTTGGGAAGCGTTCATGGAGCTGAAAACCTCTCTGATGGGTTGCAGTGTTTCATAGAGCTAAAGGTGCTGTTATAGACGAGCGCGCCACACAGCGATCTGTGGATGTTACTGGGTGTTGGGAGGAGGCCTCTAAATCACCGACGCTTTCCCGGCCCTCAATCCGTTTCACAGTGCTGCCCACTCTTCTCCCGGCTGCTCTGCTGTTAGCGATCGCAGCCTTTTGGGGAGAAGAACGTTGAGAACACCGACTGATTACAGCTTTCACTTGGGCTGGGCCGTCTCGTTCTGCGTGAGTTGTGTGTAACTGGGGATACACAACAGAACTCCAGACGGCGAAGAAGTAATACGGGCAGCAGAGGAGGACTCCCGCGGTCGACCCGGGGTGTGTGTGTGTGTGTGTGTATGTGGTGCGGGGCATCGTTTACCTTTTGTATTAATAAAATGTATTTTTATTTATGGAATCATGTCTCCGCTTGCCTTTGGTTGAACCCTTATGAGATGAACTAGTGAGAAGTTTGTGGGTGCTCCCATTCAGGTTGCAGTTATTCACAGCGGCGCTCATGAGGTTAATTTCTTAATCTTGACTCACGTCCCTTTAAGATTAAACACTTTGATTTCATCATCATCCTGCATCTGCCCTCTTTGCCTCCAGCTGTTTCTATCATGCTGCTCCCCCCCCTCCTCACACCCCTCACCCTTCGGCCTCTTATTGTCCACCTGCCTGTCTGTAATCCACTGTCTCTGTAGCTACAGCATGAGGCTAAGCTGCACTGTGGCCCCTAATGGATTGAGTCTATGTGGAGAATTGCCACCCTGGCCTGTTGTCTCTATCCAGGTCAAGTGACTGAGTTTTGTGTTTTGGTGAGTGACAGGATTTGTAGATTAGTAGATTAGCATGTTTCCTTAATGGCAGTCGCACACATCCAGTAATGTGAAAGCTAAGCGGCCTTAGACTGGTGCAAGTGATCTCAGCTGAACCTAATGTACCGCTCCTTTAGTGTTTTATTTAGAGCCTCTGACTCGTCTAGTGTAGAGCTTCTGTAGGCTTGGTTGACTTATTTAAAGGTCTCCTATTATGCACTTTATATACTGTACACTCTGAATAATTTCTTTAGCATATCAATAACATATAAAAATAATTCATTGTTGAAATTACCTCTTAATTAAGCTCCTGCAGCAGGACAAACATTGCCCCATTCTCCCTGCAGGAGAAATGCCTCGTTTCAGAGGGAGGGGCTGTCGGGGAGCCTTGCAGCTCTAAGCTCCGCCCCCTCTCTCTGCTCTGCCCGTGCCTGTTATTTCTTGCTCGAAACAGCTGACTGAACGTGATAAAAGCTAAATGCTGCAATGCCAAGAAATGGACTCCAATAATATCCAGCTACAGGCCCTGAGATTGCAGAGGACAGAAATGCACTGCACTCAATGATCTAAGGTAAAAAACAAGTACTAGATGTAAAACCTGCTGTTACACACAGTAAAGTAACACAAAACACATGACAGAACTACTTCATATGACAGAATACTTGAGATACACCAGTGTGAGCTCAGAGCAGTCAGAGCTACGTTAGCTGCAGAGCTAACAGAGCAGTAGAGCTACTAGCTGCAGTGCTAACATGTTTATCAGCTATCTTCTAGCAGACAGGCTTACACAGCTAACAAACCCATCAAATCGCTTCCAGCACTTACCTTTACAGTTGTGTCACGACCAGTTGGAGTGGATCCGTCCTTCAGTTTCTGCTCCTTAGCTAAGCCTACATTTTTATGCTCCCATGTTGTGAATAAACAGTCCCTTTTAAATGCCTGGAGCAAACTTTTGGAAGTTTTGTGAATATATTGCCCCCAAAAAATAAAAACCATGCATTTAGTCTTCAAGGGCTCAGGAGAAAGTAGTAAAAAAGACTTCTGTGCTTGTTGAAGCAGCCATGTAAAGAGCAGCTGCTCTTCTCTGCTCCCAGCGTCCGCCATGACAGTTTTCTGGAACGCGCGCTCCCGTGCATTTTAAACAGCGGGGGAGGGGCTCAGGGAGCCAAAGCTGTTCGTGATTAGCTCTATCCTCAAGATAGGAGTGGTATTTACAAATGTTGACATCAACTTTTGAAACCGACCGTTTCAGCCTGGGCCCACACCTCTGTTTACACAAAGGAGAATAACTAAGTGAAAACGGCGAATTTCTTTTCACACTTTTGGGTTTCATACACACATTCATTTTGAAGAGGAGTTTTTTTATCTACAGTAAGGATCATCATTCAGATTCAGTTCAATTTATTTCAGTTTATTTCTAAAGCTCCAGTTCACAGCATCAGTCATCTCAAAACAACAGATCCAGATCATTTCAGGTCCAGATTCTGGTCAACTGATTCCAGTAAATATAATTCAGTTTTTAATCAAATTACATTTATTATAAAATATTTTGTTCATTTGTCTCATTATAAAGCAAGCCAACCATCGCCAGGATAAACCGTTCTCTACAACACGACATCAATTCAGTTCAGCAGTGGCTATCAGCCAATAAACTTCTTAAACCAAGTCCTACTCCTTACTGTTTGATAGGAAACATTTGGATATAGCTGAAAAACACCTTAATCTTCCCTTTCTTGACTCTTCCCCTCTGGAGTCAACTGAGACTTATAAATACCTTGGCATTTGGCTGGAATCTGATCTATCCGTCAAAACACATATTCAGGTAACTACACATAAACTCAATTATCGACTTAAACTACTTGATCAGTCTGTTAACTGTTCTAATCTCCTGGTCAGGAAAAGAATAGCCACACAGTTGCTTCTGCCTACGTTAGACTACGCTGACATTATCTACCAGAACACTACTGCTTCCTGTCTACATTCTATTGATGTGGCGTACAACAGTCTTCGCTTCGCTGTCCCTTCAGGACACATTGCTGTGTGATGTATGAACAGCTGTCCTGGTTTACACCTTCTGCCAGGAGACAGTTTCACTGGATTCAGTTTATTTTCCAAATGTTTTTCTTTAGCTACCCAGGATATCTTAAAGCGGCTCTCTGGAGCATTTTTCTATGTATCAAAGTTTAGCTAAAGGCGGATTTATTTTTATTTTTAAACCTTTCACCTCACAGAATGGCAAGGCTTGACAGGATTATGCGTTTATTTTGGTCAGAAAGTTCATCCAGGGCCGAGTCAAGTTCAGCTTCAGAGTCCAGCAGCAGCTCTCTGCTAACAGAGCTAATATCAGAAGCAGCAGGGACAGAGAGGGCTCTTCAGACCCTCGTAATATTGTTGGAATAAGATTGTGAACTGTGAGTAATTAAACCCTACACATTGAGCGGTACAGTTCATGTCCGAAGTATATGCGCCGTGTGCACGCGCGCACACGCGACCGGACGCGCGTGTCGAGATGTTTTGAGGAGGAGCCTTTGGACGCTAGATTCAAAAACTGCTCTCCTGATGAAATCCTCCGGAGTGCGGCTTTATGTTACATTTAGTGCGCTTCACAGATCAAATCTTTTTTGTTCCCAGAATTAAAAGAGATGTTGGGAAATATGCTTTTTGTTTTAAGGCTCCGTATGACTGGAATAATCTTCCCCCGTATCCATCCGTTCCATATCTTCATTTACAATGTTCTGAAGAGCCCTGATTGAACATCTTTGGAACATTTGTCTATGTTACTAATTCTGTTTAGTTTTCTTTTGATTTTATTGGTCATGTATATACTTTGTTTATTTTTCTTTCTTTCTTTTTAATTAATTAATTTTTTATTATTATTATGTATCATGTATGTTGTGGGGTTTGTGTTGGGTTGGAGTGGGTTGGAGCGTGTGTGAATGTGTGTGTGTTGTAATGCTGACATTGACTGTTATCTTTGATCTGCTGTCTTGTTCATTTGTTCTTCCTGTTTTTGTTGCAATGGAGGACTCTACGGTGGCCCTGAAGTGCAAACCACCACAACAAATCACTAAACACAACAACAAATGAAGAATCACAAAAACAAATTTAAAAACACAAACACAAAAGAAAAATCACAAAAATAAATTGAAAAACAAAATAACAAATTGAAAAACACAAAAACAAAAGAGGAAGCACATAAACAAATACAGAAACAAAAAAACAAATTGAAAAACACAAAAACAAAAGAGGAAGCACAAAAACAAATAGAGAAACAAAATAACAAATTGAAAAACAAATTAACAAATAGAGAAACAAAATAACAAATTGAAAAACAAATTAACAAATAGAGAAACAAAATAACAAATTGAAAAACAAATTAACAAATAGAGAAACAAAATAACAAATTGAAAAACAAATTAACAAATAGAGAAACAAAATAACAAATTGTCAAACACAATAACAAATAGAGGCTGCATGGTGGCGCAGTTGGTTAGCACTGTTGCCTCGCAGCAAGGAGGTCATGGGTTCGCATCCCGGCTCTGCGGCCTCTCTGCGTGGAGTTTGCATGTTCTCCCCGTGCATGCGTGGGTTTCCTCCGGGTACTCCGGTTTCCTCCCACAGACCAAAGACATGACTGTCAGGCTAATTGGGCTGGTAAATTGTCCTTAGGTGTGAGTGGGTGTGTGGTTGTTTGTCTCGTTCGTCTCTGTGTGGCCCTGCGATGGACTGGCGACCTGTCCAGGGTGTCCCCCGCCTCTCGCCCCTTGACCGCTGGAGATAGGCACCAGCTGCCCCGCGACCCTCTGTGGAGGAATAAGCGGCTACAGAAAATGGATGGATGGATGGAATAACAAATAGAGAAACAAAATAACAAATTGAAAAAACAAAAACAAAAGAGGAAGCACAAAAACAAATAGAGAAACAAAATTACATTAAGCAAACCAGAAAGGGTAGGTACCAGTCAGCTACAGGGAACATCACTGATTGGACAACGGAGCTGTCTGTCTTTAGAACCGGAAGTTATTCTCCGGTCTGGTAGTAGCTCCTTTGAGCTAAAGAGCTTCATTGTGGCATCTTGTGGCTTCCTCCAGGAGAATTCGGGAGTTTATTTTCTTTGAACATGACTTCTGATGGAGCAGCAAGGAGAATGAAGGAGACAACGCTACGGTAGGTGTTTATATTTACTATAAATGTCCGTTGTACGTGATCAGCCATATGACCAGGAGGTCACGCTTCCTCCTCCAGCAGCAGGGACCAAAATACAGCCGTAAAATAACCGGTACAAACGGGATCTGCCGGGGTTTTTTACATCCAAACACATTGTAAACAATGCTCGGTGACGTAAACAACGTGTGGTGGCGTTTATTGCATATTTTATCATCGGGAGGCTGTTTCTCACTCTCAGCCACTACTTTGAAACACATTTTATACAATCAGTGCCGTGTAAAGGCAGACACAAGCAGAAAACCCCTGACTTTTCCTTCAACAACAGAAAACACATAAACCTGCTCCTGTCAGTTTAACAAAAATACTTAAGTTTTAGGTTTAAACAACTTTACCAGTTATTATGGGACAAGAAAATGGGATTAATCTAAATGGATAATAGCAAATTTGATTAGACATACACCACCTACAAAAAACACTAGTTTTATTTAGTCCACAACTATTTTTAGTTTTTCTCCTCCGTTTTACTTATACTGTGCCTCGTTTTTTTGTTTCAGTCATTTGGATTTTAAAATGGCAAAAAAAATAAATAAAATTAAAGATACTGTTTTATTACCTTGTAGTTCCTCTTACTGATCTAATCTAAAGTCTTCATCACAAATTGATATATCATTCTGTATGCTAGAGGTCACGTGTTGAAACCTTTGACCCTTTATATTTATTTCTATTTAACCCTGGGTACGAGCCTTGCAGACCCAAACATGACACTTTGTGTACATCCTGTTTGTTTCAGATCCTGGTCAAGGCCATGCTGAGGAAGCGCTCGTTCAGTAACCCCTTCGAGTGCCCGAGCAGGCGAGAGGAGCGGCCCATGTCTGCACCTGGGAGCCTGCTCATGTAAGCAGCACACACACTCCAGCCTGCCCTCATCTCTCCTGCATAATTCTTTCACACACAATGCTTGGAGATGAACCTGCACGAGCTGAAACCTATTTCCAATATCTCTTAAAGATTCTGAGATCTGCACTTAACACCCGTCTCCTCCTCCTGTTCCATCAGGTTAACTTGCACTAGTTCTGGCTGCAGCACCTGCTGCTTTGCATTGCCATAGCACCATAATTCAGTCTTTCATTGTATGCAGTAGAGCTTACTGCTTTTGTAAGGGCATGATTTCACTGAATGTCATTGCTGCTGCAAGAAGCTGGTCATGTCACAGACCTACATGATCAGCAGGTGGTGTTATTCTCACCACTGACAGGACATCTTCAAGTAAGAAAGTTCAAGATTTAGGAGCTGCAGCCAGTGTTTTTTTTAACCATGAATGTACAAGTAACTTGCGTTTAATAATAAGCCACAACAATATGACGAGTAACTGAGATATACTAATGGTTAACAAGTATTAGTAACCACTGTGACATTTACATGATATAACAATTATTTTATGCTGAACATGGATCTATGTAACTGTGCTAAAACTGATTTTTTGTTGTTATATTTATATCTTTCAGGCTCTGGAACAAAAACTCTGCCAGATGACTCGGTGGATCCGTGGTGCCAGTAGACACCAGTGGTGGAGATGCCAAAGTTGTGCCAGGAGATTACATGGTGGTGTCAGGAGATGCCAAAGCAGAGGGTCTTTTCAGCTGTCATTTCTAAGCTGCCACAGTTTAATAGTGCAACAGCAGCCCCTCGTCTCAGATTTCTTTTGTCAGGAGACAATATTTTCTGCACAAACTAGCAAATTGTGTTTGACATTAGAGACATACATTTGTGACCTAAACGGAATCATTAATCATTCTTGAAAATGACACCACTTTCTTGTAAGAAATTATTTGTTTAAAATAAATGAGAATGAATAAAACACAAATCAACAGTCTTGTTCTTTGGGGGTTTTCCCCTATCAAAGCCAACTATAAGACATTTTGATGCTTTGTTTGATGAAATTCCATGTGTCTACTATTTCAGAACCAGCTCTCCTCAAACCTAGAAAAAACAAGTATTTTTTATCAACAAGTTATTTGCAGAACTTCTCATCAGTTTTTTTTTAAACAAAAGTGAAAATTTCTGCTGGAGACCTCTGGTCAGACTCTTCTTCTCAGCTGGTTTGGGCCTGGAGGCTTTCAGCTACTAATTCATCCATTGTTCTTACAGCAGGAAAACTTATTGGCCCATCAAAAGTCATGGTCTTGCAGCAATTGTGTCTTTCCACATCACGTTGTCCTGTTCAAAAGAATAAATACAAACAGTATGTTAGTTATTTGAATTTTTATTTGAGAATTGTCAATAATTTACAAAAATCAGCATTTTAAACACTAAGGTATATCAAAAAGACTTCAAAATCACAGGCAGTGTCTCAATATTACCATATAACTTAAAATTGTGTCATACAGTTTTGTGCTTGATATTTATTCTGTTCATGTATAGAGTTTTGTTTGGAGTCAGTACACTAACAGTTTGAAGTACAACAGAGATATCAGTACTGCAGAATCTGCATTATTTCCACTACAGTATTTTCTTAATTACCTAAGTAATGATTACAAACATGAGTCTAGTCTACAACATTCACTAATAAACATCTTTTTGCAAGCTACTTGCACATTTACAGTTAAAAAAAATATTTAAAAAGACACTGGCTGCAGCTACAGCTACTAAATCTTTAACTCTCTTATGTGAAGATGTCCTGTTGGTGGTGAGAATAACACCACCTGTATAGTAAGTTGAGGGATCAAAATATTGGCACATTTGTAAAATAATGTGACGCTCTAACCTGTAAAAAATGGGATCTGATGTTTTTACTTGCAAACACTTTGTGAATCGCAACGCACGATCAGGTTTTAAACCCAGGGTTAAATATAAATAAATATAAAGGGTGGCCTGAATAACGTGGTGGCATTTTTGGGATATTTTATCATCAGGAGGCTGTTTTATAAGTCAGCCACAACATTTAAGGTAATTTTACCCAATCAGTGCCCTGCAAGGGCAGGCACAAGCAGAAGATCCCTGATTTTTCCTCAATGACAAAAAACACAAACCTGAGGTTTTAAATTTAATGGGAGGCCAGGACTGTGTTACCCAGGGAGGAGGTCTGGGACTTTATCCTGGTCAGGACCCAGGCCACCTGAGGCTGTTACACAGGGGGGAGGCTCGGTTCTGGGGTGCAGCTCTGCAAAATTCCCCTTGACAATGCTCCTGGGTGCCAAAACCAGGACCCAGAATCATGCAGGACCAGGGCAACCCAGGGCTTGTACCCAGGGTTAAATAGAAATAAATATAAAGGGTCAAAGGTTTCAACACGTGACCTCTAGCATACAGAATGATATATCAATTTGTGATGAAGACTTTAGATTAGATCAGTAAGAGGAACTACAAGGTAATAAAACAGTATCTTTAATTTTATTTATTTTTTTTGCCATTTTAAAATCCAAATGACTGAAACAAAAAAACGAGGCACAGTATAAGTAAAACAGAGAAGAAAAACTAAAAATAGTTGTGGACTAAATAAAACTAGTGTTTTTTGTAGGTGGTGTATGTCTAATCAAATTTGCTATTATCCATTTAGAATAATCCCATTTTCTTGTCCCATAATAACTGGTAAAGTTGTTTAAACCTAAAACTTAAGTATTTTTGTTAAACTGACAGGAGCAGGTTTATGTGTTTTCTGTTGTTGAAGGAAAAGTCAGGGGTTTTCTGCTTGTGTCTGCCTTTACACGGCACTGATTGTATAAAATGTGTTTCAAAGTAGTGGCTGAGAGTGAGAAACAGCCTCCCGATGATAAAATATGCAATAAACGCCACCACACGTTGTTTACGTCACTGAGCATTGTTTACAATGTGTTTGGATGTAAAAAAAAAACCCCGGCAGATCCCGTTTGTACCGGTTATTTTACGGCTGTATTTTGGTCCCTGCTGCTGGAGGAGGAAGCGTGACCTCCTGGTCATATGGCTGATCACGTACAACGGACATTTATAGTAAATATAAACACCTACCGTAGCGTTGTCGCCTTCATTGTGTTTTTCAGTTTGTTATTTTGTTTCTCTGTTTGTTTTTGTGCCTCCTCTTTTGTTTTTGTGTTGTTCAATTTGTTATTTTGTTTTTCAATTTGTTTTTGTGATTTTTCTTTTGTGTTTGCGTTTTTAAATTTGTTTTTGTGATTCTTTATTTGTTGTTGTGTTTAGTGATTTGTTGTGGTGGTTTGCACTTCAGGGCCACCGTAGGACCCCCTCGAAAACAAGATGTCTCATTTCAAGGGGTTAATCCTCCATATAAATATATGTTAATAAATAAATAAATAAATAAAGGAACCAGCAGATTGGACTGATTATACTTCAATATAATCCTCCATTCTGAGCAGGTCAGTAGGAGGGAGACAGAGGGAAGGAAAACTCTTTGAACAGGAAGAACCCCCAGCAGAACCAGGCTCAGAGTGGGCGGAGCCTAATGCCTCGACCAACTGGGGTCTGAGAGAAGAAGTTTTATTTATATAGCGCCTTTCAAGATAGCGATCACAAGGTGCTTTACAGAAAAAATAAAATTAAACAGTAAACAATATATATATATATTAGTGATTTTATCCAGAGGGTCGGGTCAATACATTTTTACCTTCAGTGTGGGGAGGTTTGGAGCGGGTTCAAATCAGGGGTTGCATTATCAGAAAAATTTCCGTCCATCATCCATCCATCCATCCATTTTCCTTCGCTTATCCGAGGTCTGATTGCGAGGGCGACAGCCTACCAGGCTTCCCTCTACAGCCACCTCAGACAGCTCTTCTGGTGGAGCCCAGATCAGGTCCCAGGTCAGCTGAGAAACATATCCCTCCTGCAAAATGTTTCGTTATTGTGTGTGTCTGTGCATGCGTGTGTGTACGTGTGTGTGTGTGTGTGTGTGTGTGTATACGCGCGCATACACAGGACCACGCTATTAGTGAGAATGACAGCAAGCGTCTGCATATAATGATAGGCTGAGAGACGTCCGTTTCTCGCTCTGTGACCACTGTAGATTGACACCTGTGTCCTCATTTATAAAACTTGTAAAATAAATATATATGTTTATAATTTATTATATTTTATATCAAATTTTTTTTTTTTTAAACGGGTCGGATAGGGAGTCACTATCTCCACAAACTTTAGGATTTATAAGAAAACGTGACAGAGAAATGTGAAAACTGTGCAAACTTTGAAATTTGCATAAGCACATTTTGGAGACAGTCAAAATAACTTTTTTTTTATTTTGACGAAGGTCAGACTAAATTAAAGTGCTTTCAGTCAATATTATATTGTGTTTTTAATGGGGCACATTGTAAAAATAGACGCAGCGATGCGCAGGGCCACCTTAACTAGCCGATAGGCCCCGGGGCTGAGAGGCTCAGTCGGCCCCCCCAAGGCCCGAAAACTACCTCTTACTGCACTCTGTCTTATAAACAATGTCAATACATATACTACACATGCTTAAAAACTATAAATAATCTGCTCAAAATTGAAAACATATTATAAAAGCCAGATCTATTTTAAATTTAGACATTATAAAAAATATAACAAAATAATGTGAAAATACCACCATATACCATAACCTCTGCACAAACATCTAACAGTGATCACAGCAGAAACAATAAGCAGCAGCCAGCAGGTCAGTGCTAGAACCTCCTCTTTATCCTCCTAAGACCTGAACTCTTTCATGACTGCATTTTAATTTATCTTAGCTATTTTGGCTTATTGGGACCTGATGGATGTAAAAACAAAGAATTATCTTTGTACCTGATGTAGTTTCTGAGAAAAATTATGTCCACTTATGAGGTCATCATTTTAAACTGAGATAAAACTCTATAAAGTCACCACTGAGTCCTGATGTGATCAACTTTATTTGGTGTCTGAACACAGCAGGATTTGTCCTGAGTACAAAAACAAAATGAGAGCCTGGTACTGGTCCACTCTCCAGAACCAGACTCCAGAACCAAACTCTCTCCCTCTCTCTCTCTCGCTCTCCCTCCCTCCCTCTCTTTCTCGCTTTCCCTCTCTCGCTCGAGTTTTGACACGGTTCAGGTCCAAGTTCAACTTTTGCCCATAAAGAACGTTTTGTTCAGTGACGATGCTCCCACCCCAGCGGCCCGAATCATTAATAATGTTTTCTACCTTCTCTGCTGCTCCAAGTACTCAGCGCACCTGTCTCCTCCTCCTCCTCCTCCTCCTCCTCCCCGGCAGCGGTTACCCGCTGCGCGGCCGACAGGCGCTGCTTCATCTCCGCGGCTCCTCCCGGCGCGTGTGTGAACGAACTCTGTCCAACTTCTTTAATGGCTGGTGTAGCGTTTTGAAATAACCATTTAGTTATTTTAACTACACCCTCTGTAAATTCACTAATAAGTTTTGGAAGTTTTATATGGAGAAAATATCTCCAATACTATCACTTATATTTAGTGTTTACAGGAATTATCTAGGTTCTTTGAAAGAGTACAGTGAATTGAAATACCTTATTAATAACGTGAACTGAGACCAGATAAAGATTGAACAACCATTTAATTTGAAAAACCTAAGAACACAGACAGATAAGACAGTTTGAAAGTTTGATGTAAACACAATTAATATTCTTAAACATGTTGAGGATGTTAAAGATAGTTTAATTGTGAGTTTTAACGGACCGTAGCATATGTTTTAATGACTAGGGAAGTTAGTTAATTTAGTTAACCTAGTTAGGACTTTAAGAGTCAATTTAGGGCTAATTTGAGTTTGGAAGAATGAAGCTTTATCAAAGCAAACCTCTCGATCAGAAAGTGGTGTTCGCTCACTGAAAGGTGGACGCTCCTAGATCTGGCAGGCGTTGGTTTCTCCACGAGCTGAGGCTGGAGTCCCCAGACTCGGAGTGGTGGTCCTGGAAGGCGTGGCCGCCGAGGACCTCGCCGGACAGTCCGTGGATACGTCCCGGTCAGCAAGGGAGGCATTTCAGCAGGCATGCTGAACTCATTTCTGATCTTCCCGTGGTGAGGGAGCGACTGAGAGGCCTTGTTCAAAGCTGATAAGGGTTCAGCTAAGATAGCAGCATAGCAGCTCCGGCTGCTTCAGGCTGTAGCTCAGACCAAGACTGAGACTGTATGAGGACTCGACAAGACTGTCAAGACAAGACCAGCAAGACAAAACAAGACTAGTACCGGAACTGAGTATTAGTTTTGAGACGAGTTATCTTAAATTTAACCAATCAGAAGATGTTAAGTGTACCAATCAGAACTGAGTTAGTGGAGTTGTGATTGGACAAGGGACTGTGAGGGAGTTACCAAGTCACATGACTTCCGCCCGTTAACACTCACATATGAATGTGATTAAAAATGCAGAAAATGCATGACATAGCAGAGAAGCACATTATAACACTTTGAGTGTGTGAGAGGGCAAATGCCCTTGAAGCAGGAACACAGGCGAATGTTCTGTAAACAAGAGATTACAGTTGGAACACCAGTCATTTGGTGTTAGAGACTTCTTAAAGAGAGTGTTTTATTAGACCAGTTAGTGTCCAGTTAAGGTCATCTGGGAGATGGACACTTGAAAGTGGACAGTAGGACACCTGTAGGGATCTTGATTCAGGTTAAAACATAATCCAAGAGTGATTGTATTCCAAGTTATTGGGAAGAAGATGGATTATTGTTGTGATGGTCAACAGAGGTCAAAGGTCAGAGGATGTAGCCTATTTGGTGAGGCTACACTGGTTTAAAAACATTCTGTAAGCTTAGGTATGTTCTGTAATGTCTCATGGAGCAAATTTTGTTTCTGAGCACCGCTCTCAAATTTCTTTCCCGACATTTTTTCAAGTTTCTTTACGTCTTGAGGAACACGCCCCAAAATCATCTGTGGTCCAATGGGCATTTACAGATCACGTGGAGGACGTAGGTCACTTCTAATTTGGACCAATCATCATCATCCTTAAACGAGCTGATTGATAGAAAACCTGACAAATTGTAAAACAATGTGTTTTTTTTCTTTTTGTTATACCTGAAATGATAGGCCCCTAAATATCATAGGCCCCTGGCCACTGCCCCGGTTTGTCCGTGCATTAAAGTAGCAATCTGGATTATTTCAGCAAGAGAGCAGTTTTTGAATCTAGCGTCCAAAGGCTCCTCCTCAAAACATCTCGACACGCGCG